>JAPZDY010000014.1:2670995-2692272 GCA_029783645.1 Ctenochaetus hawaiiensis | reverse complement strand
TTTCAGATAAATGACTTCACTTATATTCATTTGAAGACAGTATAAACTGTTAATTATATAATTTTGTGTCTAATGAATCTGAAAGATTTTTTTCTAGTTGCCGCTCTGATTTCAGTCAGTTCAAATGTATTTTTCAAAAACAGAATTTTAAATTTTTTTTCCAGTGTACACTCAAGTACGGTGAATGTTGAACTCTACTGATTTTTATTCGATCAAACTTTATAAACTGATATATTAATAACACACTAAAATTGTTTTCTTAGAGCACATTAAATGAGGCTTCGAGCATTTCCCTCATCAGACTGCAGAGGTCAGTGAAACAGTATTATACATAGCTCCTAGAAATGGCAACTGCAGGCAGCCTTGAAAATCATTATAGTCCAAAAAAAACAACAAACAATATGATTGGGAATCCATCATAGCTGTGGGAGAATGTGAAAAATGAGGATTTTTATTTCATTAATTTAATCCATGTCAGAGAATGAGTTCCAACTGAGAGCAGAGTACTCCATTTTACCAGTATGACACACAGAATGGGCATTTCAAAGGCAGACATGAGGAAAATGTCTGCTCTTGCACTGCGCAGCAGTGACCACAGAGGGCGCTGTTTCATCAAAATATGGGCTGCAGTGACCGTGACTGAACAATGAAAAAAATGACTCAGATGGCAGACAAAGATAGACCTTGCACTCCTCTGCGCTTTCTCCTCCCCACACCCGTCTCTGTTTTCAATTTTCTGAGCTCCACCAGAATGGAGGAAGTCGAGAAAGGCTACTGCTGAAAGAGGGAGAAGAGATGGGAAGGGAAGGGGAGGAAAGGGAAGGGAAGGAAGAGGGGAGTACAAGAGGGACAACAAGGACAAGGAAGCTCTGGCAGCCTGTAGAGGAACAGACGGGCTTTTAAAGCAATCTACAGGCCACAGGGCGCTGGAGGGGGTGGGGCTGGGTCAGGGAACAGTGCGGCAGACACTGGGATAACCAATAATCCAACCAGGCTTCCTGTCTTATTGTGGAGCTGAGTGGAAGAAGAGTTATATTGGCTTTGATGCAGACATCAGCCACCAAACAATTCAATCAAAGATGTCTTGAGTGCAGTCTTTTCTCAGCCACAACATTAAGCAATCTATGGCTTCACTGCAATAAAGTATCAAGGACACTGCTGCAAATATAGCTGCAGTGTTACCTGCTAATAACATTTGCTTTTGCTTTCCGTAAGACTATTCTGCATGGATAAACAACATGTTCTGTTCATTCACACAGGATGGTGATTGTTCACCATCAATGCAACACTCCTGAACACGCCCATGGCTGAAGCATCCGATCAATGCACTGGTAATTCGTTTTGCATCCGGACCATCTTAGAACAACACTGGTGGCGCAAAGTGTGTCACACAATCTACTGCACAAATCAGCCTGTGCCTGTGGAACCCAGCTCCGGCCCTAGGACTGATTTAATGGACTAGAACTGGTCCACTGGACTAGAGCTTGAAACTACTAGTGTAGATTACAGAGTAAGAAATGCGGGAGGAGCTAAAATGGTAATTTAGTGAAATATTACCACACAAAGGTCATTAAAAGTCTAGTGACCTTATTTGTCAGAGTGACGGAGGAGGATGAGGAGGGTTTAGTTAGCAACCCCCCTCCAATCAGGACATATTTTCCTCCCCCCTCTTTCCACACACAAAGCACCAGCAGCAATCACTACAGCCGTCGTTCTCTAGCTGTCAGCACTTTCTCCATTGTGGAGCTTCTCTGGATGCAGCACATATGTTGTACGTTGCTGGGCACCCCTGTACCATACTGTCCCCTCCAAAATCAACACAACTGCTCAAAAAATGCAGCCAAGCTCTTCACCAAAAACTACAAGGGCTCTGGACTGAAAGCTAGACAATGTGTCAGCTGGCCCCTCTACACCTAAGAGAACCCATTTTCTTATGGATGCTTTCAAAGACTAACATTATTTCAGGTGCTTGTCATATTGCACTGCAAATAAAAAATGCCCAAAACAATATAAATCACTATTTAAATGTCAAAGCAAATGCACTTTTGTTCATTCATCATTTTGCACTCCTCTGTTACACAGTGTCTTTGTTAATCTTGGAGAGGAGTGTGCTTGTTTTGCATATAGACACACAGTTGGTTGATGGAAGAGATTTCCTGTCCATTTGTCTGTAAGGAGCAGTCTGATTATTCTGCAGTAAGTAATATGTATTTCTTTTAAAAATGAAATCTGCTCCTTAATTTTTGGCTTATTTTGTTTTCACCTTGCACTATGGCCACATGTTAAGCATGTATGTACCTGCTGTTGTGTTAAAAGGATACAAGTACTTTGGTAGAAGTACTGTAATCAAGAGCATGGTCCTCTTGAGTGTCAGTAGCCTCTTTCTATCTGCTACACATCATACTATCAATGAAAGCTCCACCCTCTTCTCCAAATATGGTCACCTCTGACCCCAAGGGCACAAGACAGCGATGGCCACATTGACAAACTCACAAACCGCCCACAAACCAAAGGGTGACATCATGATGGCTTCATCTGTTACTTAATATATTGACACAACGGACAAAGATAGAGGGAGAGGGAGATGTCTGTCTATGGTTCGATCGCATACCATATTTTGTTGTCGTTGTATTTTTCTTTATCTGTGTTGTTTTTCAAAGGCTAGCAGGTAAAAAGTAGCTGTCTGAGGTGCTACCCAACATAGAGAAGAAAAAGAAAATAAAAGGGAATGGTTAGCTGTCCAGTTTGGTGGTAAAGCCTCATTTGATTCTCTCACCATGTACATGGCACATTTTTTGTTTTTCCTGTTTTTCCCATCCCAGCTGCCTTTTGCTACTGCCCTGCTCATTCACACAGAATAGTGAAATTGACTCCCATCCTGCAGGTATCCCAGGGGAATCCCGTGACCCCATGATTCCCACAAGATTACACAAGATGGATCAGACTGCATCATTACTGCTGCAGACAGTTTTGTTGAAATATGCTGCTGCTAAGTTTTTTTTCTCATCAAATTTAGATTTTTTTATGAGAGGTCAAGGGTCCTCAAATTATTCTGCTACAGTAGTTAACTGCTGCACCGTCCAAAATGTTCAGTGTAAACTTAACAAAAATAGGGTTATACAAGGCCTTACGGCGAAGCTGTGATGCAGACTGTGTTTTCTAAATGCATTTACTGGGCTGCCAAACATATCTTAACTGGATGGGCATTTCTGTCTGGGCTAAGGGTGCACTCATATACAGTATATATTGTGAAGGAAAACCTTACTACTGTATTAAGGCTACCAAATAAACACAACCGACTCCAAATGCAGAAAAGAAAACACCTTGTTAACCAAGACCACACCTGATTTAGAAAAGGCAGTTATCTCAGTTTTTATATGCTTTACATGATTACTTAAGATAATTTTCACTTTATCGTGCTCATGTTCATATTTGAAACATGAGCTCCATATAAAAATCTACCAAAAGGACAAGGTAATTAATAAATGTAACGCCAACCAAAGACCTGCAGACATTATGCCCTTCCATATGAATTGCAATAAAACCACTTTGCAATTATGCTTCACAAACCATTCAGTCATCAGTCATGTTCAGTAAAAAGAACAAGGGAAACTACAGTTGTATATGAATTCTCTGTTCTTTAGAGTCAAAGATTTCAAAGCACTTTAAAAGAGCTGATGTTATCCAAACACTGAAACATTTGAAACAGCTTAATTTTATATGTTTATTCTAATATGCCAGGTCTGGAGTTTCACAGGACAGCTGGTTAAAACTCATCTTTTACAGGAGAGATCCAGGAGTCAGGACTGTGAACAAGGCAGGGCCAAAAGGGTGTGGGGAAGGAAAACTAGAGAGGGTAAATTCAGCCAGAGAGCTGCAGCAGTCATTACATAAAAGAGGGGGGTTATGTAATGCCTGTGGGTTCGTGTTGAGGAACTTGGGCAGAGTTAAACACATCCAGATGTGTCAAAAGGGACAGAAACCTATACTATGCAGGCACTCGCATACAAACATAAATACACTTACACACACAGAGTGGAATGAAAAAAGGGAAGAGTTACTCAGACTGCACAGTAATGCTGAGCCATGAGCATGAAAGGCATGCTGTAGTCTCAGTCAACCTAGTTACCCTAGTTCACAGGCAGCAGGAAGACAGGCATTTAAGCTGTTATCGCATGAAGATCATACAAATGTACTCTGGATGACCTAGCCCCAGTTTTATCATCTAACAGACGCAAAGTCTGCAAACCCAGGTGCATTTTGGTCCTGGTCAGATAACAGAATTTCAGACATTTTAATTGTTCTAAGCCATTATGTAAGCTCTGAGATTTCCTGATGAGCATTATTGTTGCCTCATAAGAAACTGTGCCCACTCACTTCTTAACACAGAACAGCCTATGCTTCTTGTAACATGCCTAAACAGATTTATCATGAATATCTTATCCTAGTGTAGTCATTTCAGTCATTTTGCAGCTACTACAAAAGCAAAATTTTAGCTCTAAAGCTTGCAGCACCTACATCATACTACAGGCCTTTATGGACATCACATTCACAGACAGACACACTGGCTAGAGCAAAAAGGCCCTGCAGCATAAGCATGGCAACAGATGTTGGCTGGCCCCCAATCCTCTAAGATACGGGAAACCACGTCTACAATATAGACAGGGATGACGGGATTAGTTGTAAGCGGTGCAATGCAATCCAAACAAGCAACCCAAATAGGTTATTTTCCACACTGCTGTAAACTCAGCTGACATTAAATAATTTAGGTGCTGCTGCTTGAAGAAGTCATTTGATTGTCTGTAGTGTTGACTGGCGTAGAGCTGTAAGCCATTATTAGACAACTGGGACAAAGTGTTGGTTTCGAAAATGTGACATTACAAGTATATGCGTCCATCCTATTGCTGGAAGACTAGTGTGTTCAGAGTGAGGTATGTTTTCTCCCGTGCAGGGTTGGGAGCTGAGAACCAGCTCTTTACTTGTTGTGGGATGCATGATTATACAACATGCATCAGACAGCTGCTTATGAAGGCATTACAGCTGGTCAGTTTTAAATTTCCACGGCAGCTTACACTCAGTGTACAGAGAATTATTAGGCTTGTGTGTGCTACCATTTGGCAACCATTCGCAAACCTGTGCGTGACAGGTGCTTTTGAAGCAGCAACACAAAAACTTTCACAAATGGCTTATTCAAGAACATCTGAGCACATTAACGTAGCTGTCTGGGCCTCCTTTGTTTAAATCAAAGCACATAATTCTAATGTACTGTGTATCAAGTAATACAGGTCAACAATTCTTGTGCCCTTGTTAGACTTTGCTGAACCAATTAACTGTCTAGTGTACTCAGGTCAAATTTTTTTAAAGCAAAAAAAAAAAATGACATGAAGTGGCTCGGGGTCCAAAAGTAACATCCACCAAACGCTATACTATTTAAGACTTAAAAAGGTACTAAAAAATAGGGAGAATCTCTACCCTGTTTTGATGGCATGATGGTATTATGTGTGTGTGCTACTTCTGTGTCAGAGTTCTACACAAATGAATGAACAAGCATGCACACTTTTGTACAGCTATACTTGTGAGGACATTTATCAACATAATGCATTTCCTAGTCCCTTACCCAAACCTTAACTATAAAAACTAAATCCCTGACCACAACCCTTATCCTGCTTACCCTAAAACCAAGTGTTAACCCTAAAAACAGCCCTTCTAAGGCCTGTGAAAAGTGAGTACCGGGCAAAATGTCGTCACTTTCATGGTGTAAAATTCAAATGAAGAAAAACTGGTTCTCACAAAGATAGCTGTACAAAAGGGCACACACACTACATAGTGCACTTATGTGCACTATTAAAACACTGAAATCTACATTGACATGTATGACAAAGCGCATGGATGCCAACAGACTTTATGGTGCAGCCAAGTGAACCTTGTAAACTTAACTCTATGCTCAGTCTAATTTAACTATAAACCCTTTGCCTCTCAGTTTCTTGTACAACGATGGCTAATCTTAACCCTGAAGCTAATGGTGCACCTGAGAGCTGCTCTCCACTGTTTAAACATAGCTTTAGTAACAACTAAACAGATCTTTCCCACTTATTTTGTAATCCAAACACAGGCAGGAGGCTGTAAGAGGCTTTAAAATTAATTAATTCAGTTGTTACTGGTGGTAACTTTTGAAGTAAAAAGATGCAAAACATTTATCCTTGTTCTCAGCCATATTATGTTTAATATAACAGCCTTATTGTGTTTAAGCAAAGGACACCAGTGAATTTGTTGGCACAGAGCATACAGGAACAAGAGACCAAAAATAGTATTAGTGCCCCAATACTGCCCAGTACACTTTAGTGCACCTGTCTGGTAAAATTTATCTTTAACAGGTACTAAACATCCTAGCTATGCAATTACAGCAATGTCATTTATGTACATTCAGTAACAGCAGCTTTTTCAAACTGATTTGCAATATTAATTTTTAGCCTGCTGTGGCAGAGTTTTCCACACAAGTTGTGGTCAACTTTCACTGTCTTTTACAGTTCAACCCTTCAAAGTTTAATACTATCCACTTGCCAAAATAACAACACAGAAATATGACCTCACTCAAAATGTCGACAATTTTTGGAGAACTTTTTCTCACACTAAGAAATTAGCTGAAGTTTACCACAGTGACCACTACTGAAGGATGTAGCTGCCTCACAATAAACTCTTTTAATGTTAAGCCACTGGAGCCCTTTAATGGTAAACAGGAAAAAGATGTGTCATGTTTTCTGGAGCAGATGATGTAGTGGAGCTCAAAATGAAGAAGATGAGACAAAAATGAGTTTAAGGCCAGTTATGCTGCCTTGTTGTTTAAGGACAAGAAAGTGCGCTCAGAGAAAAAGCACCATCGCTCTGTTGATCTAAGGAGAAGCCTTTCCATTGTGTTAAGGCAGCTGCCTTACCCCTAATGTTTTATCTAAATATCTCTACTTATACCAAAAATAATTAAAATAGATAAATGCTTTTTGGTGATGATAATGTTAGACATATTTGTCGAAGTTTACCTAAAAAAAAAACAATCTGTGATTCTTTGATGGGAATAATTAATGCATTTTACCCAATTTAGCTGACTGTGACATTTATATTTGTGGATTCAGGTTTACAGATAAAAATGGCAGAATTGTGTAGTGAGAATTAAGAATGAGAAATTCAAAACTATTGCCTGCATGTTATTTTTGTTTACATGATCCATTATATTCACAGTGACATGTTACTTCACTCTCAGTCAACTTGTATGTTGCTCACTGTTCAAAATGACATGCTAGAGATTTTTACACCAACTGATCTAATACCTCCTTGGTTCTAAATAGCACAAAACACAGTATTAATAGCTTACAAGCAATATTTCTACTTTGAATCAGGCATGCAACACACACGCACGCTTCCTGTTATGCTAAGAAGATATTTAGGTCAAGGGTCTAAAGTCAACACAGTAAAGGATAATAAAAATCAGTGCTCTAAGCTACATTGTTAATAATCTACCCAATCCTACACAGGTCAGTAAGTCCATTAACGCCTCTGACCCACCTGCTGTATTTTTTTTCCCTTCCACAGGCTAATGACACAGAAATGGGTACAATGGTGTGAACTTCCGATTGAATACATTAGCAAGTTCTTGCTAAGGTAAACCTGACATCACAACAGGCAGCAAGTGAAAACATAAATCACCTTCTGCAAAACCACTACCACCCCCAACTCTCTCTTTCTTCTTGGTTTCAGTTTAAATCAAAACATTCACTGGCTCTGTGGGCGCTCACTTGTTCACTCTGCAGATAAACAGAACGTTCAGTTTCAGCCTTGGCCCTCTCAGGAGGAAGAACTGTGTGACTAGAGAGCTTTTTACTTCGAGTCCATTCGAGCCTGTGCGTTCTCCACAGGGTGATACCACCCACACGACTACACATGCTCTCTGATCGAATGGTATCTCTACCCCTCCCTGGAGTTTGACCCAACCACTACTGAGGCAGACCAGGCAGTTATGATTGTCATTAGCACCTGCTAGGTTTGCATAGCATATTGCAGGGCCTAGAAATACAGGGACTTTCACAGGACTGTAAAAGAACCCAGAACAGTACATAAGCTATTCCCCAATACTGCAGACTCATGTACATATAAAAAGTTATGAATGATCTTCTTGTTTCAGTTGGTGATGACACATTTACTTACATTTTCACATGTCGCTGCTCAATGTCCACTCTGGCCAGTTCCTCCTCCTCCATGTCAGAGTCCCCTCCAGAGCTACTTTCTGTAACATCTGAGTCAAAGGCGCTTTCTGCAGAATGAAGGTTAGCTGATCCACTCAGATACAGCCTCTCCAGTTCCAAGGGCATGGCGCCACTTTTCAGGAAGCGACTGAGGCTGTCTCTGTTGTTTGAGGAAGAGTGGCGTCCAGTCCTCCATGTAGCTGTGGGGGTTGCCATCTCTGTTTTGCGGTTCCCAGCAAGTAGCCGGTTAAGAGCTGAGTCCAAGAAGCCACTCAGCTGCTGCTGAATGTGCCGCTCTACCTGCTTGGCCTGTACAACCTGAAGACGTTTGCGCAGGCGCCGTAGTCGGCCTTCTATCTCCACTTGACGGCTGCTGTTGAGAATGGTGCGCTCCCTAACGTGAGCATCAAGGCTGTCCGAAGAAGAACTACAGGGCAGAAGAGGCTGTGGTGCAGGTGTGCAAGATGGAGAACCCTGCTGACTGCTACCTGGTCTCTCCCTATCAAAACCTTGTGGCTGACTGGTAGGTGTGTGTGAATCAACCTCCTCTAAATTTGCTTGTTCAGTGGGGTTAGAGTTGTCCTGGGTAAAGGGGGAAAGTGCAATAGACTGAAGCACTGGTGGTTCAAGATTTTTTCCATCTGTATTTTGAGAAACCCCAGAGGAATGCTTCTGTTTAAGGTTTCCTTTTACTGGGATATTCCCTGATAAGGTAGCTGTCAAGGTATCAGAGTCCAAGGGCAGGTTCTGGGACTGAGTGTCTGTGGTGGCAGAGGGCTTGTCACCATTCACTGCCACCACACAGCCAGGGTCAGACTTAGAGGCCAGCTTTTTGGCCAGGCCATTGACAGGTGCCATAGTCTGGCCACCTCCGTTGGTGCTGCCACTCATGAGACTTTTGAGCTGGCCACCAGAGAGTTCTATTGCCTGCCTCTTCCTTAACAGGAAGTCTCCTCCGCCGTTGAGCAGGGAGCTGGGCAGTATTCTGTGGCTTTTCAACACAGACTGTTTGATAAGGACTCCTTGCAGCTTGATTGACTCCTTAGTTGAAGGGACAGGTGTCACATCAGAGCATAGGTAAGAAGCCACCAGCGGCTGGAGCTTGCCCAGGGCCGAGGCCTGAGCCACAGAGTCGGCTTGAGGCTGCTGTTGCTGCTGTTCCTGATCGCCGCCACAAAAGTCAAGAGGGCACTCTTCAGGGGTAGCCTTGCACTTAGCGGGGCTGCTGTTATGGATAAGGATGTTGCTGGCGTTACCGTTGTTCTCTGCACTGGCCGGTGAGAGACTGGAAGATGGGGCAGCCAGTTTGAAGCGGATGTGGTGAGCTTCGGCTGGGGCGTCGGTGAGAGCGGGCGCCATCGCAGCCATGCAGTGCAGAGGGACGGGCACCGCGGCCTGCTCCACACCACCCGCTTACTGCCCCACCTGAGGTCAGCCTAGATAAAAGAAAAAAAAGACAAAGGGAAATAATTAAGTTAAAGTAGTCGTGAACTCAGACACCCAAGAACAAACAAGAAAAAACCTTACTACATCAAAAACAAAAATCCACCCTACACCTTCCCAAAGTTGGTATGGGAAGGTGTTGGGTGGAGATATTTTCTCATCAATAATTAACAGGTAACATTAACTATCATCTACAGGTATGGTCCCATAACCACATAGTGTAAACAAAACTATACAGATACTGCCTCGGAGCTGCTAATTATTGATTTGATACTAAAACCAAAAGGCCCACAAACACTTAAGTGTTTCAGGTAAACTCCCAATTATTATGAAGGTAATTGAGTAAGGAATGGTGGATAACTTGATAGTGTAAACACATTTAAGAAAAAAGTGTGTAAACAAAATGCATCAGTTCAGTCTTAAAGGTAAAGAAGGTGCTTAATGATCAAGTAGATTCAAAACCTTTAAAAATAATAAACTTATAAACACTAAAATATATTTGTAAACATCTCCCTTAGACTACATACTTTTTCTTGAATGAATACCAACATGAAGGCAGGCTGTATCTACATACAATAAAACAACTCAAATACTTGCACTACAGGTTCTGTAAGCCTTAAGCGAGAGTGGAAAATTACTAACTACTACTCAAAAAGACAGTAGCATTTACAAAGTATCAGTTACCAAATATAATAAATGAAAATGCACCAACAGCTTAATATCATGAACCCTGTGTAATTTACTGGTGACTTTTTGACATTTTGTTGCCCTACTGGTTGCAAATGTTGCTAAAAATGATCCAGAAAAAGGGGAGCAAGAACAAAAACATCAGTTTAAGAGAAAATAAAATTACTCCAATCTCACAAAATCCAAGAACATTAAATCTAGATTTGAGTGTTCTTACAACAATGCCTTTGTCTACTGAGGTGCATTTCCATGACTAAAATAACTATTAAAAATAAACAATATGCACTGACCTTGGTGAATCAGATATTAACTACAGATGAAACAATAACCAACATCAGACCAATAAATAATTCCTACACTACACCCATGATTATGTAAAAAAGCCTATATTGTTATTTACATAAAAGACCTTCTTTACAGAGAAACGTTTAGAGCTTAATCACGATGAGGGAGGAAACAGGCAAAGCAATGCAAACTGCTCAAACCCCACTGCCCTACATGTGCCCTGGTAAGTCAGTGTGCAGCAGGGTTCCACACAGGCAGTGTAAGTAGGTGGATTTAGGCCCCAGCATTAGTCCAAAGCACATGATGTCATCCTGGCTATGTTCTTGTGTCAATTTCAGCTATAAGACTCAATTTCACAAATAGTCTTGTCGGAACTGAGAATCTTGCATGATGTATGTACAGAGAAAGACAATTAGAAGATTAAGGCGAAGTAATGTTTTAGTAGTTAACATGTCGTCTCCACCGACTGCCTTTATATCCATATCAAACTTTTAAAAAGGCTCCCTTTAAATAATACGAGGGATATAAGCGAGGTGCATCTCCGCGTATTGTCTGCAGGGTCAGATGAATGGGGGCTCAGTATTTCACCGCAGTTTCTAGTCAGCGCGCACTACGCCATGTTGGTATTTCCGAAGCAGATTATGCAATGCAATTCATCTACCTAAAACCGCCCATTCCGCTCCAAACACACCGAACTTGTTCGTGCTACAAGGGAGGAAATCAACTAACTATCGTCGGTAAATGTATATCATTTTAATCACTGTGCATTATAACACCAGTTTCTGTATAAACTGTCTCGCTGGAGCTGCGACAAAAATGTCCACATTCAACGTTAGCCAACCATAACGTAATCGCCAAAATGTCTTCCTTATATTAACAAAAAAACATTTTAAATTTCAAAGGAGGGCTGGCTCATCAATGCGTACAAGATTAACGTTAATAACGTTAGCGTTAATTTAATATCTCCTAGTATCATCAGCAGTCCCGGAAGAAACACATATAACATCAGTGTTTTTGAATCATTGAGCCGAGCCAGTAGAATCAGCAACCGACCATCACACCAACCAAACTCCAATAACCGAAAGAGACATCTCTCTCCAAACCATGTCACTCTATGCACTGCGTGCAAATTAATGCGCTTCGCTTCTGGCTAACGTTAGCTCAAGAAAGCTGCTGATGTAAGAAACACAACCTGCGCGAAAGCTAGCGTGCGGGTCTCATAAGCCAACTGCAGTAAAACGCTCTCCACCTTCATTACAATGTGTATCCTTTTCTGGCTTTATTTCTATTACACAGATTTGAAGATTTATTTTTTTGTGAAAATGTGACTTTGAGCTTAACGCAACCCTCGTTAGTCAAGTAGTTAAACATTATAGTCGCTAACTACGTAACCTACACTCACCTCTGAGGTAGTTTTAAGTCAATAACGCACCACGTAATATTTATTATATGCTTCCACCATCATAACACATGAATTAACAGCTCGATCCAGGCCGTGTAACATCATCTCTGAGAGTATTCGAACACAACAACAAGACACCGTCACTCGTTATGCATCACAACTTATTTTAAACATCGCTTTAAGACCTATTGCAAAGCGGAGACATGGCATGCATTGCAATTAGACTAAGGAAATAAATACAGCCTTTTGTTGTAAATCTATGGTGACCGTCCTTTGCCTTGCCTGAACACAGAATATGGTGGGTAATTAAATAGCACGTAATGTTAATGTACATATGTCAAAAGCTGGGAAGTTGGGAGTAGACCCTGCCAGTCTAGCTAGCTCGCTAACAAAGAAAAAGGAGGAACCTACCACGTGACGAGGTTGCACTATCCGAGGGAATTTCGGCAACAATCCCCTGCAGTTTTGATGGAAAAACCCAAGGGTGCTATCACCAAAATGCGGCTTGGTTCGATCAGTTTGCCATTAATCAACCCAAAAATGCAACCAGATAACCAAAAAGGCCCGATTCACAGAGCCGCTCGCGTTCGTTCCGGATTCAGGCAATGGGCGAATCAACGATCTACACCTTGCTCGCCAGCTAGCTCGCCTCGCCGCTACAGCGAATATAAGACAAGGCCGTGAAACAGTCCTTTCTACTCCAAATTACTTCAAATGTAGGCGATTTCACCGCAATCCTTTACCAAAAATTCCGATTCTCAGTACGAGAAAGGTAATCCAGATGGCAGTTTGTCGCGAGCCTTTTTCTCTCGTTTTAGGGAGAGACGCTTAGAAAATGGCGGCTAGCTCCTCTCCCTCGGATTTGAGTCTGACAAACATAGAAGGGCTGTGTGTGTGTGCGCGTATGTGTGTGTGTTGCTTGCTGGTAGGCGGGAGACGTTTCTCATACTCACCACTAGAGTAAAGGGCAGATAAGAAACGACATAAAAGCTCAAAAGAAAACACCACAGGAGGGCATTGTCTTCCAAAACATAGACCAATGTCAATTTTGAACTTGTTAGCAACAAATTATTATGAAGGAGCTGTTTGTGGTTGAACGGGAAATACTGCCGCAGCTATTTATTACTCTGCTCTAAATGTGAACAGTATATTTTTTTAATGCTTTCAGCCGTACTGCGTCTAACCACCTGTTTATATTCGCATAAAATACGTATAAAAATATAACGCACCATTACGTAAAATAATTTACGGAAAATATTCAATTTATGTTACTTAGGCTATTTATCAATGCATTACGCAATTGATTTGTCCATCTAAGCAGATAAATTACGGCAACAATAATGTCTCAGAATGACTCATTATGCTGCCTGTTTCTACGAGGCATTTGGTGGGAGGGGATCACCCCCTTGAGAAAACTGGGCCGAGTCGAGAGCCTGGCTCATGTCACTGTACAGGAACTAGATCGCCCACCAGTACAGCAGCCTTTGTGAAAGTACACCCGACGGCCACACGAGGGAGCACTGCTCCACCTGATTGTTAAATGGAGCCATAGCCTAAATAAAACATTGTAAAGCTGTGTTAGGAGGCCGAGGGTGAAGCAAACAAGACCTTCACACAGAACAAAACAAAACCTACCACACCTAAACATCCCTGAAAGTACGATGGGGAACACTACAGCCGATATTTCAACATAATGAAATTTAATAGACCGACTTTTACATTATTCATGGATTAGTATGTTTCAGATATTTGTAACTGAGCATTTGAGGTTTTAGCTAGTTCTTTGTATTGTAGTAGATTGAGGTTATTATAAGAAAATACGATATTTCAATTTGAGTAAAACAGCAGATAAACTGCAGCTTCAGTTACGGATAAAACTTTTGTCATTCAACAAAACTGGGCCAATAGAGCGAGGTGTTGATTTACGATTTTGCTACTCATTTAACAAAGAAAAAAGCCTGCGGTAGTGTAAATATTGTCATAAATCGCCTACGTTTTCAAAAGGTATTACGGTATATTGCAAAGTGTACTCGCCTGTGAGACTGGAATCAATGGAGTTAACCTGCCTGTGTTTTTTTTAAATGAAACTATCCATTTAAATAAGGTTTTGCTGAAATACTTTTTTGAGCCAGTCTTTACAAAAATCATTTCATTGTCTACAAGACTTCACTTAATATCTACTGGTCTTGAACGGCTCCGGTGCATTATGAGATTGCTAAAATAAAACTGCATTAACAAATGTGTACTTGGCAAAGCGTGCATATGAAATGAGAGAGATGGTAGTATGCCTGTTTTGAAAATATATAATATCTGCATGAATGTCTTCGGAGGCAAACTGCAAAAGTCAGGATCAAATCGCCGTTTGATGTCTCGATCCAGTAAGTAATCCACTGAGCTGCATTTATCCTTGTCTGCCTTGCCGATATCAGTAAAAGCATCCATCCATACATCCATTTTCTAATCCTGCTCCAGGTCACAATAGCAACAGCTAATACAAAGTTGCCAACACTTCCAGCTCCAATGCCACATCCTCCAGCTCCACCTAGTTGATCTGTGGGCAGTTTAGTGTTGCCACACTTGCTGGGATTTGTTATCCATCCAGCATGTTTTGGGTCTCCTCCCAGCCAGACACGCCCGTTGCCTGAAAAACCTCCCCTTGGATGCGTGCGTATCGCAAAGCACCTCATGTGGCTCCTTGGATGAGCAAAGGAACCCGAAAAAAGCATCCCATGTCGGTCACTACGGTGCGCTACCCTTGGTCTAGTCTTAGTCACCTCGCAGCGACCGAGCGTCGCTCCCGTCCGTCGGTGAAACACACAAAATAAAACTACATAATCGTAATTACTATTTGGATATACCTTTGATTCCATTTTTGAAATACTCCATTCAGCGATCCAAGGGGCCATGATTCAGGTTACCACATGGGAATAGTATGACACCTAAAAAAAAACAAAAAGAATGAAAATACAGCGTTAGTTGACTCATATTTAAACAGTTTGGAGCAGAGCGAGACTCGGTAGATAAAGTTGTGAACTGTCTTTGGCGGCGGTGTGAGTCTCATGGCTTGTTTGAGTCCAGCTGGCAAGCTAGCGCTAGCTGGCTAATGTTTCTACACGAACGTTGTCATTGCAAATTTATAACGTTAATGAAAAAGTTTTAGATGTTTAACAAATGTATCACTGACCTTTAACATTTACAAGAGAGTTGTGAAGAGGGTTTCTTTATTGACTATAGTGTCAAAGAATTTATTGCCAGTGATTCTTGTGATTCAATTAAGGGTACTTTCTCTCAACGCTAGTTAAGAAGCTAGCGCCACTGTTAGCCAAGCTAATGTTTGAGAGTGAGGTACAACAACGTATTGAGCTAACGCCGATAGGCTGGCCAATAACAGCCAACTTAGCTTGCATGCTAGGCTAATGCTCGCTAGCTTGTTTGCTTCCCGATCCCATACTGACTTCTCAATGACTACCGTTTTTTGCACGTTTGGCCGAAAAGTGTGCCAAACAAATCCAACCAACTCAAACTGAACAGCCAAAGGTTTAACCAAATTAGTATTTTTTCCTGAAAAGCGTAGCGTTCTTAAATTTGAAGAAAATAACAAGACAAATCTTACTTACCTGCTTGTCCTGTTACTAACCGTTTACGACTTGATAACAACCGTCCCCCGCGTTTCTATTGGTCGATGCCCTCTTTTGAGGCTTCCTATTGGTAGAAACAGCTGTCGGTCATTGCAAATGCCCGTACAGCGGAAATGTGGACGAAAGTTCATAGCACGAAACTTCATTATCCAAAAATATTGGTTTCATTTAAAAATGTTTTCTTGAGTTGCACAAGCGTCCCATCATTTGTAAACAGCTGCTTTTACTGTGCAATTATACGAGTGTTGTTCAACATGCACGCATGCTAGCTAGCCTCTTCACAGTGCAACCTGATGTAATTTACTCAATCTAACTACAATATCTAATATTTTTAATGCTTTGTGTTCAGGACTTTATCTATACACGATCCACCTGTCTAAACAGCGTAATGCAAATCACAAGCAGATAATGCTGATGACTTCGAACGAGTTTGTTTATTGTATTCAATTTGGTCTTATTTCTTGCAGCAAATGCTAAACAGATTTTGCTGATGGAAGGAGAATTGAAAGGTCTCGGTCTCTCGGTACCTGTCACCGAGTAGAACAAGAAACACGGAGAACACTGAGAAAACGTTTACATTACAAAAGTTGTGTTTAAGCTGGAGCTACCGTGACAGGAGACTTATATTTGCAAGAAACAGAGTGAAGGTATGAATAGCTCTAAGTTGGTAAGGCAGCACTGGGCCAGTGGGATGAATACCCAGGATTTGCAGAGTCCAGCACTGCAGTGAGACAGTCCACAGAAGTTCAGAAGAAGTGACTGAGCATTTCCCCATTTTGGTGTCAGTGGGATAATGTCTTCATCCGACCCTTCTTGCAAACGTCCACAATTAAATGCAGAGTAAAAGTGACTCCACATCAACAGAAGCTTGGTGACAAAGGCCTGAGTTAGAAAATGACTCTCTACACATATTGAATATATGGAAGTAACAGAAAGGACACTAAACAGGCTTTTTTTTAAATTATTTTTTTGCTGTAATGGTTGTTTTCAGTGCACAGTTGTCCTCAGTTGATCCATTACTTCTTACCTGAATCCAGCTCTGTCTTGACCTCTG
Organism: Ctenochaetus hawaiiensis; assembly: GCA_029783645.1. NCBI lineage: Eukaryota > Metazoa > Chordata > Actinopteri > Acanthuriformes > Acanthuridae > Ctenochaetus > Ctenochaetus hawaiiensis. Next base: position 2,675,529 of record JAPZDY010000014.1, on the reverse strand, counting down.
GCCGGTTCAGGGTTGGGAAAGAATGATGTGCTAATTATTGATGTGATATTAATATAGAAGACAGATTGTGGTGGAAGAAATTTTCAGATCTCTTACTTAAGTTAGTGGTGGAATGCAATTAAGTCCATTTACTCAAGTACTGTACTTAAGTACAAATTTGTGGTACTTGAGTATCCCTTGAGTCTTTTCATACCACTTTCGACTTTTTCCTCCACTGTATTCCAGAAAAATAGTATTCCTGCTCTTTAATTCACTTTTATCTGACAGATTTAGTTACAAATTATTTTTTTCACTTATAAAATATGATTTTTTATCAACTGAATCAAGTGTTTATACAAGTACAACTGAAGAGATCAGTCACTTAATCAATTAGTTAATGATAGATAAGTAATTGAAAACTATTTCAATCAAACATTCCTTTTTGTAAAACTACTTCTACTTACAGAATCTGAGTATTACTCCAACCAACTAATAGAAAAGTGAAAAAAAAAAGTCCTGCATTCAAATTTTACTCTCATAAAGACTCAAAAAAATATCTTTAACGGTAAAATTATAAACTCAGTATTGTGTTACTATTATAAATGATGCTTTGACATATAAGCAGAATTTATAATTTATTAACTCGTTTACTTGCCTTACTGTTGGGAAGTTAATCTCTTAATTGATAAATTGCACTATATAAATCTATTTTTTGTTTGCAAAATTTTTTTTCTGGACATTGCCAACAATCCAACAGATGCAGTTTATTTCAAATAAAACATTTCACTCTAAAATGTAGTGGAGTAGTGCAAAGTTACAGTTATTTTACAGCTCATGAGTGCATTCCACCACTAAAGGCAGATTTATCAGGGGACAAATTAATGTTTCATATTTCTAAATTATACGACCTTTCAGCTAAAGGTGACTCCACATGACACACACACAGGTATTAGCTTGTGTCCTTACCTGTGGTCATTTATGGATTAAGTTTCACTTGATTGGTGGAGAAAGAAACATATAAAGACACCAACTGACAGCATGCGCACACTCACAAACACACACACTCACATGTGTGTAGTTCAGTGGACTATGACACAAGCTGTGTCATCTGCATCATCTCTTAGATTAAAGACAGTTCCTGCGACGTGGGCTCAGATCAAAGGCTGCATCACTGATTTATGCTGCACCAACGTCCATTTCCAGCTGCAGTATTTATGTTAATCAAGCTAAGCTAACAACGGCTCACTCACTGGCTTTTACACCCATCTGAAGCTTTTCCCCCAATGATTCCTCTCTTTATTCATGTCTCATCCTCCTTCAGCAACCTCTTCATCTTTCTTTAAACTCATCACTCAACGCAGCTTCACCTCTGAACTTTCCTGGCATCTACATCTGACATCCAGTGAGAGCACTTTATAAATTATGTATTTGTATGATAATACTGTCAGGAGGTAGTGACTTCATATGTGACCTTTTCTCAAACTTTCTGCCTCCTGAACATAATCTAAATGTTTGTAGATCTCCTGTTATATTAATTTGGCCTTTAAAAAGAATCCCAATTTAGGGGGCAAAAAAAGAGGAAACATCTACATGTAGTTGCAGTAAAATAACACTAGATGGCGCTGAAACATCACATTGAAATGAGCCTGACAAATGCAGCTTGCTGTGCTACAGATTTGTTTACAATGGAGTAATTCAGTTATAGGCCAAACTCTGGTTTTGAACTGTAATTTTATCAATATTGCTAGTAAAATTCTACTTAAGTCTCCTCATTTTGTATTTTTTCATCCATTTACTGTATAAAGAAATAATAGATGGTCACACATTTTCACATTTTAATATTTCCAGATATAAGTACATTTCAGTATACAATATTTGTCATCCTTTATAACTTCTGCTATGAAGACAAATTTATTCATCTCTTATTTACCATATTTTTACTCATTATACATTTTCACTGCAACCTTAACTTGTATGTGGAAATTATACACATTAATAAACACTTATATTGGCTACAACGACACAACAGTGTGTTGACAACCATTTAGTTAAACGTTTATAAAGTGCATGTAAATACAAACCATGGAACTTAAAGAAAATTGCTGCCCTGTTTCTCTTAAATTTCCCTTTAAGGTGGTTTTAAAGTTACATAATCATTATTCTCACACTGTTGTACTATAACATTTGTGACATATTGTTTTAAATATTCTGGTCAAAGACACAATTTTTTAAGATCTGCTGTATTCAGTTCTATTAAAGAGATCGTTTTAATGGAAACAAAGAGTAAAATATGATTATTTTTTAAAAGCTGCTCAACCAAACGTGTTGTTCCTGCATTAATGATCACAGCATCTGTGGATATCAGCTCCTTTTCCTCCAAATAAAGGGGCAGCTAATTGCTGCATCACAGGTGAGACAGTAAACAAATGCTCTCATCAGCACAACAATGTCTCTACTGTCATGAAAGCAACCTCCTCTCTCTGGTTCTTTATGCTATTTGCATTTTGTTATCAATAAGAATGATGTATTTGGTATATTTGGAAGCCACCTGAAGTAAAACTGTGTGCGTTTGTTGGACGTGGCAAAGAGCCTGCGGGGAGGAGGACGTTATGTTTTTAATCAGATTGTGCAGTTTACATCAACTTGACATTTTCACAAATACCAGCTATAATAATAATGTCTCACCGTGGTTCCTGCCAAACAGGTCACAGCCAAAAAAAAAGGCATATGAGTGGACAAAAGTACAACGTGTGCATGCAAGATGAGACACTGATTGTTGAAGAATCATTGTAATCAAGGATGCCTCATTAACAAAGGACGTCGCACACAGCTCTGTAAAATCTGACACACCCAGTTCAGTTTGCACCGCAGGTCCAGAAAAACCTGCTATGGGTTGAAGGAACCATTTTTAACACCTTGTACCAGTTTATTTTTGCTCAAAATGCTCTGAACATTGAAAAAAAGAGGTGTGTGAACTGCAGCAGAACCTGTTCTTCGATGGTGGAGAAGGTCCGTCACTGTTTGCTCATTCTGTGGAAATGTGAGCTCTGCTGGGTTATTCTGTGGTTTTTCATGAGGACTTGTGACTCGAGCAGCCATGAAATGAGCTGCACTGTCATGTATTTACCACAGAAGCTGTCAAACTGACAGTTCCCTCATGGGACAAACTTCAAGATCATCAGGAAAACCCTTCATCATTCATCAGTAGACAGTCCTGCTCTTTTATCTCCTTTAGCTTTACAGGAATTACAATCATCTGATTCCACACTGTCTGACATTATTTATCATTTCCATCAGCTTCTTCCAGCTTTTTATTGAAACCACATGATGAGGAAAAATGGCCAAATCCCAGACTCCATGTTTATTTATGGCTGCTCTAATCTATTAAATGAAAAACTCTCCAGATATCTTGTGAATGCTTTTATACACAATTTGCTAAATTTCAACCAGACCGACATTTGACAGCTCAGTGTGAGTTTGTTTAATGGCCCACTGAAGGGCTGCACTTAGTCCAGGACTAAAACCAGTCCTGGAAAAGAAGCTGGCAAAGTCCTGGCAGGGTTAGGGTCAGGCCTCAGTCTGCAGGGTTCACCTGCAGAGCTAAACAATGCCATCGTGAGACGGATCTGCATTAACAGACTAGTCACATGTCTTTGACAATGTTAGCAATAATCGTGTGTTCAAAAAGACATTTAGCTCAGGGCTAGAGGAAATGTAGAGTGAACTGTAAAGCCCTGTGCTAAGGTCAACTCAGGGTTAAAACATGTGTGACCAGGGGCAAAGTTGTCCCAGGGTCAACACTTAGCCCGGGGCTGACGTTAGCTTAGCTGGGCTAAGGACACAGAAGCCCTTATCAGGTCAGCGAGGTTTCAGAGGTTAAGTCAAGGCAGATTCGGTGGAAATGTAGAAACAATTATTCTCCTGCTCTGCTGAATTTCATCTCAGCTGAAGAAGAAGCTTGTTGTTTGTGCTCAGAGCGGGATTCAGCAAACACACCAGACCGAACAGGAGCAACACCTGCACCGTTTCACACAAACAAACAGTCGTTTTTCAATCACCTGAGCCAATCTGACTGTTAAACTAATGAGAATTAAATGATGCTGACTAAAGTCTGGGCAGTAACTGTGGAGATGACCACAATCGGATTATAAAAATGAGTGTGTGCGACGGCAGAAACAGTTTGCCTGGAGCTGCTCTGCAGGCACTGACTAACCTTGTTGGTCTCCTTAAGTGTTTACACGGGACTTCACATCCTATTTAGCATTACGTTAAAGTAAGGAGCTTTAAATCAGAACGCATATCATGACCCCTCGAAAATCATCATGAACACTGTCGCAGTCGATTATTGCAAGTTGCATTTTATTCCCTGTTTCTTCCTGGTTTGGATTTGTGCAGCGGTGTGACATCACAGATTAAAAGCACGAACAACTCTCCATTCTCGTCCTCGGTCCTGGAAAAAATGGTGAATGTTCACTTGGGCAGAAGGATCTTATTTAAAAGCTGACGTTCAGCCGTGCTCCCCTCTGAGACACACACACACACACACACACACACA
>JAPZDY010000014.1:2631404-2642488 GCA_029783645.1 Ctenochaetus hawaiiensis | reverse complement strand
GCTGGGGACTGCTATGATTGGTGGAACTCACGGGAGGCTGGCCAAAATTGTGGAAAAGTGGCGGTGATTGGACAAAAGTGTAAGGTCGCACAGAATTCACGGAGATTGGTTGAATTCGCGTGAATAGTTGTGATCGCAACATGATAAATACAAAGAAGAAGACTGAAGCTGTTTTTGTGATACGGCTGCATTATTTCTAACACAAACTACACAGAGTCCCATCAGAGGACGATCACATTCCCGACATCATGACGTTAAGAAGTCGCTTTAGAAATCTGAGATTCACCGATTAACATCACAACACCAGACTGACAGTTTTGAATTTGTCCTCGCAGATTAGCTCCGTTTCAGCATCTGAAAGCCAGAATGAAAAAGCAACCAAACGCTCGTCAGTGTGTACGGCCGGAGATGGAGGACGATAACTCCAAATACATGTTTAAATAATGAGAGATTTTGGGGAGGATAAGAGATGAGATGAGATCGGGTTGCCTGAGGGCAATAATGTGCAATGAGCTGGGTAAAAATAGCATGTTGACAGTGTAAGGGGACTGTCATCCCCGATCAAGATTACCTAGCTCCTGATGTTCCCTGAACCCCGAACGCACCGTCCAAGAGAGCTTTAAAACCTGTCTGCTGAGATTTTACGTCAAAGTCAAAAGTTAAGAGTCAAAGTTCTGTGACGGACCGACCGCAGGACGATGTGGTTTTATTAAACTATTTCAAATCCTTTATGAAGTTTTAAGAATAATAGACTGTATTCATTTTTTGTCTCTGTCAGATTTTAAGTTGGTTAATCTTTTTTCTGCCTTCAAACTTTTGTCAAACTGAATTTATACACAAAATATTTCATCTTTACTTCTGATGTGAGAACACGACTCGACAACACACAGAACATACAGATGTTTTAATGTGCAAATGTGACATATTTGAGTGCAGAAGCATATTCCCTCCAAAGAGGCACATTTTCTCCCAGAATTCCCTCCTTTTATTCACATTAAATTTACATGCCTCTGCTTGATGGGACAACTCTCCTCTGGGTTCATGGTCACAAGTAGTTCACATGTGTTGCTGTCAAAGTGATACAGTCACTTCATTTAGAAAGCACAAATGATCTCAAAGGAGTTTTACAAACCAAACAGACGTCACAGCCGAAAGCTTGAAGGTAAAGATGTTGGAGCCTTCAAATGAAGCGGCGGGACCTCATGGATGAGCTAAACGCAGGAACAAGTTTCTGCTGTGCTCTGTGTGACTGTACCTGACAGAAAAAATCATCTTGTTGATGTGAAAAAGCATCTGGCTCTTACAGTAGAAACACAGGAAGTGCTCGGGCCAGCGCTCGTGTGGTTACGTTGGGATGGAGGCCAGTTCCCGCAGTTTCTTGGAAAAATCCGACTCTCTCACACTTCATTAAAAGTCGCAGGGTATAATTTCAGCAGCATGTGAACGCTCATGCTGCACATGCCCGGATTATTCGGGACTCATCCTGCGTTCGCCTCCTTTTGTTATCACACGCTTCACTCAGACTGACGCGGCTTTTCGTCATTAAAATTCTCCTGCAGTCTTTTAAGGTTGCACAGATAAGCCACTGAAAGCATCATAAAACGCCATTTGCACGGGTCACAAGCTCAAGGTCCCTAAAATAACTGCTGATTTCATCCAGGAGCCGCTGCCAACTGGTGCTTTGCCAGGAGTTCTATTAACGGCAGACAGGTTCGTCCGCGGAGCATCTCGGCTCACTGAGGATTTTATTGTTTAACGGGAAGCGCGCGACATGGTAGCTACATATCAGTTTTAATCTTTGCTTTGTGACCCGCCATTGTTGCCCCTGAGTGGGCGTTAAAAACGGCGACCGGGCCGTGCCAGGTGCTAAATCCTCCCTGTGGAAACAGGAGCTCGGGGTGCATGTGGATGGAACACAGGCAGCTCTCCAAGCCGGGGGGGCTGAAGGATCCTGGTTTCATTTCCAAACATCACAAACACACTGCTCGGTAACACAGATTACTCTAAAGAGGGTCTCCTCTCCAGCTCGAGTCTGAGAACAGAGCAGAGACGTTGCTGTAACTGTACACGAGGAAAATATGCTGACCCAAATTTAGTCACGCTTGCTTAGCACTTCTGCTCATCGGATCAATGGCTGCAGCTCCCGAGCATCTTCTCCTCTGTGCATTCTGAGCAGCAGGCTAATTAAAAAACAGTATCAGCCAGCAGGAGAGAAAACAACATATTATTTGCTCTAAATAAGATGTTTTTCAGTCGAACAAAGACTGTGAACATCTGAGCCGTAACGCGATGCCTTCACTTGTTCGCGCAGGTCAGCCATTGTTCGAGGAAGCTCAGAGCCTCTCAGAAGTTTGATGAATATGAGAGCTTCACTTGTGACTGTGACCTTGTTTCGTGCATATTGATGCCTGTTTTTAAAATGACTGAAGCACAAAATGTACAAATGTGTGCAGCTGAATGTTGTTTTGAAGACTGAAAAACTGACTGAGGTTCAAACATGATGGTTTGCTTCCTTAACTGATGAGTTTGAGTGACAGGAAATAAGCCATTAAACTTTGATAATCATAAAGTTTTTGTTTTTTTTGACAAAACGATGGGGAACAACTCATAATATGTATGTTAGAAATAAATGATTTTTTCAGACATCTGGCCTAAATCTCTTCATGAGCGACTCATAAATCCCGAGCGGAGACTCTTTCTGACACGAAGCAGACAGCAGCTGCATGACTGCATCTTTCCACCTCTGCAACACCTTCACACCGACAGAATCACGAGCATTCAGGTGAGCAGACGCAGCTGAAAACATGCGTTCCTGCAGTTTATGGAAAAGTCTGCTGCCACCTCGTTTAAAAAAAAAAAAAAAAGCATCTTGTTAAATTTATCCGAAGTGAAACTGGAGCAACTCTTCAGACGTTTGCAGTCTGCAGAGAGGAGGAGATGCCAGCTTTCAGGCTGGCTGTGAGTTCTGGCTCACTTCTGTTTGGTTCTGCAGAACAAGACACACACCGCAGGTCCAAGGAGAGGAGTCACTGAGGGATCATGGGAAGGAAAAATAAAACACAGGTTCTCTTCTTTTTGTGACTCAAACCTGCTCATCACATCAATTTTACATCTTTCCTGTTTGCATTCGGTGCCTTTGATGTTCTTGGCCTGCACACGAATTCATGAATTAATATTAAACGAGCTCATTCAACAAAAGGATGCGTTGCATTCCTTGTGAGTGAGCAGGCGGGTGAGTCGGGGTGAGTCGGGGTGAGTCGGGGTGAGGGGGTGAGTCTCTGCCACCACGCTGACCGCCAGCGCTGCCCTAAATAAACTCATCATCATCATCATCCTCCTCTTCAGCCTCTTTCCGCTTTGACTGGCGCTCGACCCGACAACTTACAGTGAAATGGGCATCCACGTACACAAAGTGCATTCTCACACTCTGGTGCTCGCACACTTTCAGCCTCACACACACGCACACACACACTCAGAGGCACAAACATACACATGAAAATCCGCTGGTCTCCCTCTGGGGACCATTAAGGGAAAGTCAAGCTTGGCAACAAATGGCGAGGGGGTTTCCGGGCGGGGTGAGACGTGCAACAACAAAGATAGCTACGCCCGGCTGAGTCACGGGCCCGGAGGAGGGCGTGCGGCGCCGCGGGGCACCTGTCACGAATCAGCGGCTGAGCGGTCTGGACAGCGCCCCCTGGACGTCTGTCATGTGTTTGACAACATGCTGTAAGTGTCTGAGAGAGCATCGGAGCCTCAGCGTGATTAGCACGTGTTGATTGCTCCGATTATCTTCTTCCAAAGCACCAAGAGTTCATCTGAGAGCTTTCTGTTTTTTCTTTAACCCTCAGACCTGAGGTTTGTTCTTCGGTTCAGCTTTCAAAGCTGCAGCGGTTTTTTACAGAGAACATGTTGTAACTTCTTCTGTCACAAATATTTGGCTCGTGGCTCTGACAGGTTTCTCCATCAGCAACTCACTGACTCTAAATAAGGTTTTGCACTTTGAAGCAGGTTTATACGATGACGAGACACGATATAATATTTGTGAGTGTTCGTGTCTCGTCATGTTTTCTGCAGCAGGAGCGGAGACAAGAATCCACATCACTCTTCTTCAGGGTTTCAGGCTCCAATCTAAGCTTCTTCTTTCTGCTCGTTTCTAAATCTTGACCTGCTTTTTGTCTTTCGGCTTTCGAGTCGAAGCTGCAGCTGAAATATGTTTCACATCTTCAGCTTGTTTCTGCACCAGCGACTCAGACAAACAGGGAAGCAGATTTCAGCTCGTGGTCCTGAACTCGGCAGCCGTGTCCCTCTGGACATGAGCGCAGCAGCTACATACACTCAGGCTCTTAAGTGCTCACTCTGAGCTCGGCTGCACCTCCAGCCACTTATTACTGTCCTGATACTACTTACACCACTATCACCACTGCTTCCCCCGGCTTGTTCTGCTTCTCCCTGATCATCTGTTTGAAGATGCATGCAGCTGAGGGCTGTTTTTAAATATTTTTCTTTAAATTTGCAGAGTAAATTAACATTTAGCCTTCTGTGCTGAACATGAAGCTGATGTGAACGTTTGACATCAGTTTCATGTGAAATGTCTAAATATCACCTGCTTCTACATCTAATTTTTCTAGAAACACATGTCTCTTCTTCCTTTTCTTTGTTTTTTCTATCTATTATTTTTAATATTATCATTATTATTATTAACGGTGGTAATAGAAAAACAATATATAGACTATTTCCTTCCTCAAAAATGCAGCGGATGGCAGAAGGGCATATTTAAGCCCTGAGTAGTGTCTGCAGTTTTTCTGTAAGGCTGCAATTAGAGCAAAAACAGCCTATAAATCACTAAGTTACTGGTCTGCTGCGTCTCCACTGGAAACCAAACCTTCCATTCCAACCTCAAAAAAATGAACTTCTAATGAACTTAAAATAAAATGGCTGTTGTTCATGAACTCTTCTTAATGCAGATGTTAATCAGGTCTTTTTGTACGTTATATGAATCAGAAATAGCTCAGGTGACACTCAAACTTCCTGTGTTGCTTTCTTCATCACTTTAATTTAAAATCTTTTTACTTCGTGTTTTATCTGTTGTGCTTTGAAAGCAGCGTGGGTACAAAGAGTCACCTTAAAATATTAACTACAGAGAACAATGAATTATTTTAATAACTGAACTAACTGCTGGTCTCTTTTTCTTCATCAAGTCCAGTTTAAATGCAAAGTGACAGATTCGTTGATGTCACCTGGTGAAGGTGCAGAACCAGCAGGGGGCGATGATGAGCGCAGTGAAGGACGCACAGGGTGCAACTGAACAAAAACAAGATCTTTTAACGCTCGTGACAGCAGTTATCTCTGACGTTTTTATCAGAGCGAAGAGATAAATTATCTGCTGAAGAACATGCAAGTCCTTTTTTTATTTCAGTATTCGGCATTTTAATGTGGGATAGAAGACAACAAATCTATCAGATATTAAGTTTATAGTTTGATTTGATCCAAACTGAAGCTTTAAAAGATCATTTGAGCTTCATGAACCAAAACAAAAGGCCGATGGAACGAAGAAGTTCAAGCTGCTTTAAGGCTTTTTTAGACAAAACTACCTTCAGTTCAAGAGCTGATGTTCTTCGTTTTAGTCACAATCTTGTCTTTATAAAAAAGTCCAGGACATTTTTCATCACTGGAGTCAGTTGAGTTCATTGGCTGAGCTCAGGGCTCCACGTCTGACAGCACACACACACACACACACACACACACACACACACACACACACACACACAGGCTGGATTGATAGAAACCTTGTCTCCTGGTGGCAGCAAATCAGTTTGCAATGAAATGGAGTGGAAAGTGATTCGTCACGGCCCGTCCAGCCCGTCCCTCCACATTCCTCTCTGTGTGAGGAGCACACCTCCACCCTCAGCCACACCTCCACCCTCGGCCACAACAAAACCTGAGAGGTGTTTTCAAATCCAATGACAATATCACACACGTGGTTTAAATGAATCGCCTGGTTTAGTCGCTGGAATGTGTTGAAATCAGCAGAAAATCAGCCATCAGATGTGACATTAAACTCACAGGAGAAACATCAGAAACATCAGAGCGGATCTAAATACTCTGAGTTTTCTGGAGGTGAAAGAATCTGTGAAAGCTGTTTTTTGTTTGTTTCAGATGAATTAAACTAAATCCTCTTTGTCGGGCCGTGAACTTATCAATCATTCCCTCATATATATATAAAACCTTGAATAGAACTGCAACTAACGAGCTCCCTGAAGTAATTAAAGACGTCTTAATCTCTGATTTGTTTGGTTGTCTTGTCTGTATAATTAATTTAATTAAAAATAAATTAAAGTCATTATTAAAATAACGAGGGAAACCAGTTAATCCTCACATCCCTTTATGATGAGGACCCCATTATCACTAATTACTATTAATTTCCTGTCAATCAACTCATCCATTAATCAAATAACCAATTTAAACATCAAATTCGATCGGCTTCTTCTTCTTCTGTGGTGAAACTAAGCTGTGAATAAAATGTAGTTGGGTAAAAGTACAAATAAAATTAAGTAAAACTACGTCGTATTTGAGTAAATGTACTTTGTTCTATTTTAACAGACATGATTTCAGTCTGTAAGCGAGTTTCTTTATTTTCTCGAAACATGTGCAAAGGTCAGAAATCACATCAGTGCAGCTCGTTTTCAGTGTAAATGTGTTCGTTTCTATCTTTGAAAACAGCTTTTCTATTTTCTTTAATCAGTTTTATCCAGTTTATATTTGTTTATAATACTGCAGAGCTAATTTTAACTTCGACTTTTGGTTCAATATTTTACTCTGAAACTTAATGTACATTTAAATGTATTATAAGTATGAAGAATACTGAAGTGAAGTGCATGAAAAGTACAGTACTCGAGTAAAACGTCCTCTCAGATCCATTTGAACTGTTTCCACTGTTTACTGACGAACTTTATTGTGAAAGGAAACTCGAGCGGCCTTGTTCCCTCGTTAAGTGTCCTCAGCATTAACAAGCAGATGCTTTCAGCTCAAAGTGATGAATATAAAAACCTTGGAGAGAAAATCTGGCTGCCTGTAAGGTCGCACTGTTTTTCGACGTTTCAAACAAACGCTCCTTTGTGCAGAAAAACACTTTCTGAACCGCTGAGCTCATGAAGTGACTCAGGTGACGCTGCTTCATTAAAACCTTCTTCCTTTTTTTTTCCTCCTCTGACCTCAACGGTGAAAAATATCAAATATTCAATAACAATTAATAATAAAATAAAGCCAGAAATAACCTTTAAGTTGTCAGGCTTCATTTCTCACCCATGACTTCCCGTTAAGAATAAAATGTCGGTGGGTTTTTAACGTTCAGGGGTGAAAATTCCTCCATGTTCACAAACATCATCCTGTTTCCTGAACCTTTGTTTCCACTGGTGACCTTCAGCTGATGAGACGCCTTTCTGGGCTTTTAGGTTGCGGTTCAATAGAGATTATGTTAATCCTGAAGGTGAAATGAACCTCGGTGTCAAATTTCCGGTGAGCTGCGGCTGAATTACAGCCCGGCTCGCTCTCTCCGTCTCCGGCGGCTCTTTCCCAGGGTCCTTTGGGGGTTTCTGACTCTAAATTACCAAGAAACACATTTGCTTTTGCCTCCTAAATCGACTTAATTGTGTTTAGTGTATTTCCCCGGACGGTGTTTGTTTTACTGTCAGAGTGCAGTGGATATATTCACATCACAGACTGGAGATCCACGTCTAACGAGGCGTTCAGGTTCTGTTGGCGGATTTTTCTGTCGGATGTCAGACGTGTCCGAACGGCGTTTGTAGTAATTAAGCTGGTTACTGTTTCTAAGACTCATTCTTGTGCTCCGTCCGAATGAAACACTGAATTAAACATGAATCTGATGAATAATTTAAGTTCAATTCTTCCTCATTTTAACGAAAAATACACATTTTAAAGCATCGCAGCGCTAAATTTTCTATTATTTTTCATTTAGCTCATCAAAAATCTGGTTTCAAAGTAATAAATGATAAAGATTCACAGCAGCAGCTTCATGAAGTCATTTTTGATTCAATCAGCATTCGAGATTTATATTTATTTAATGTATTATTCTGATTTTGTAGCAGCTTTTGTTTTACAGCCTGAAGGATTGAATCCATCAGTTAATTCGTCTGTAAATTGACTTAAAATTAACCTGAATTTACATAATTTATTCAAAGCAGAAAAAAACGCGTCGCTTCAGCATCAAATGTGTGAATTAATACTTTTCCTTTAAACCAGATTTCATTCAAAAACACAAAAACTGGATGTTTTTTGTTTAAATTAAGAATTCTGTTTGTTCTCATCATGACCTTTTATCCGATGAAGCGATCAGGACGAGTCGGTTATCAATAATCACGATCAGAGAGACTGAGACTGGATGACACCTCCTGATTACCTGCTGCGACAGCGTGGCTGCTGTGTGTGTGTGTGTGTGTGTGTGTGTGTGCTGGGTTCACATGACTCGGACAGTCAGCATGTTGAGCGTCATCGAAGCTGCTGTGTTCCCTTCAGGAGGACGACTCCTTTGTCTGCTTACACCTGTAGTTATTTAACACCTGCAGTTTTTTTAGTCACCTTTAGTTTTTTCATCACCTGTGTTTTTTTCATCACCTGTGCTGATTTTTCATCCCTTCGCCGTCACGCAGCCTCACTCATCGGTTCCTCGCTGTCGTGACCTCAACTTTGAATTCAGAAACCAGCTGGTCACATCTGCAGCACACCTGCATTGTTGTCCTCTCATCTAAAATATGATTCTCTGTCAAACTCAGGTTTGTTCACGCTGCTGCTGTCTGCACTCATCCACCTCCACCTCCACCTCCACCTCCACCCGTCAGCCAACACCAGCTCGGCTGTCTGGGCTCCATGAGCGGATTTTTTCCTGCTGGCGTTCACGGCAGACGCCTCTCGGATGTTGAGTCTAAGCAGCAAAGATTTTCTGACAAATTTAATTTTCACTTACGATCTGTTATTGTATGTTGTTATTGTTATTGTAAAAAAACAGCTTCACCTGTTTATTTTCTTGTGTCTCTTGATTGAATTTGCTTTTTTTGCCTCTTTGGTTTCATACACTGAGAGATACTAATGTCACCGACTCATGTGGACGATATTATCACGAGTATGTCGACGCTGTGCTCTTTGAGTTCAGAGCAGCTGAAACTGACCCAGCTGCATCATGGGAACAAAGTCATGCAACAGAAATGCATCTAAGTTGTCATCAAGGTGACGAAGTTTGAAAAAAATTATTACTGCAGAGGCAGTTTAGCTGTCAGGACGCTAACAGTGACGATGCTAACAGTGACGACGCTAACAGCTACGATGCTAACAGTGACAACGCTAACAGTGGCGATGCTAACAGTGACGACGCTAACAGCGACGATGCTAACAGTGACGACGCTAACAGCGACGATGCTAACAGTGACGATGCCAACAGTGACGATGCTAACAGTTACGATGCTAACAGTGATGACACTAACAGCTACGATGCTAACAGTGACAACGCTAACAGCTACGATGCTAACAGTGACGATGCTAACAGCGACGATGCTAATAGTGACGATGCCAACAGTGACGATACTAACAGTGACGACGCTAACAGTGACGATGCTAATAGTGACGATGCTAACGTGCTGATGCTTGCAGGTATTTTTACCTGGTTTATCTTAAATTAGCATGTTTGCTAACATTTCTTTAATTGGCATTAAATGCAAAAGTTACTGAAGTTATTACAGCATCTATTAATCAAGTGGTAGAGATGTTTCATTAAAAGACACAAATATTAACCTGCTGGTGGCGCTACAGCAACATGCAGTGGATCATTGAAGTCATTAGGATTCATCCTGAGTGAACATGCTCAGGAAATGTGATGAGAACTGTCAGTCTGAGAGTTTTTTAAAATAATTAAAGTCTGAAACAAAGTGGCGACATGAGTGAGCGTCACCGTCGCCACTGCGGAGCTAAAAATAGAAAATATCAATTTCACCCTTTTAAGAGCAGATTTTCTTACAACGGAGAGCAACAGGCGTGTAATTTAGAGAGCAGATCTTTTTAATTTCAGTTTGACCTCAGAAGACACTTCAAGAAATCTGAATCACTTTCTTCACTGAATAAAAGCTCAGTTCAAAAGTGTCATTTCTGAAACATCTCTGCACATTCAGTAAAAACACGTCTTATGTGATTCTGTTTGAAGACGCACCTTTAATTCAGAGTGATTAGGAAATTAAACAGCAGTAATAACCCTTATCTCCTGTTCTCCAGCTCATGTTTCCATCATTTAAACAGGATTAAGCATCTCAGCGATTCAAGGCTCATTTTGCAGAATTCTCTCGTCTTTTTCTCCCCATTAAATCTGACACAAACACTGATTTTCACAGCGGGAACGCTGCTCGTCTTCACCGCAGCCTGCTCCTTTCTCTGGCGCTTCACGGTGTTTTATCTGCAGCCACACTTTGTGTACACATGTTTTTGTTTTTTCTTGCACTTTTGTGCGTCTCTCCCTAATTTATATGCTCATGCTAATTTCTGTACAGACAATCATGTAAACAGGATTTGCCCGAGGGGGAGCCGAGTCGACGAGGGAGGAGGAAATCAAATTAAATCTCACTCTGAATCTATTGTTTCTGTTTGTGAATGTGTTTGTGTTTGTGTTTCTGTTTGTGTTTGTGTTGTTGTTGTTGTTTGTGTTTGTGTTGTGTGTGTTTATGTCATTTGTGTTTGTGTTTGTGAATGTGTTTGTGTTTGTGTTTGTGTTTGTTTGTGTTTATCTTGTTTGTGTTTGTGTTTGTGTTTGTGTTGTTTGTGTTTGTGTTGTTTGTGTTTATCTTGTTTGTGTTTGTGAATGTGTTTGTGTTTGTGTTTGTGTGTGTTTGTGTTTGTGTTGTTTGTGTTTGTGTTGTTTGTGTTTATCTTGTTTGTGTTTGTGTTTGTGTTTGTGAATGTGTTTGTGTTTGTGTTGTTTGTGTGGTTTGTGTTTGTGCTGTTTGTGTTTGTGTTTGTGTTGTTTGTGTTTGCGTTTGTGTTGTGTGTTGTGTGTGTTTGTGTTGTTCGTGTTGTTTGTGTTGTTTGTG
>JAPZDY010000014.1:2585631-2595978 GCA_029783645.1 Ctenochaetus hawaiiensis | reverse complement strand
AAAAACAGTCCTAAAAGAATCCACCATCTTCTCCAGTTTGAGTAACATTTTCCTCAAGACTACAATTTAGGCATTGTAGGAAATAATTTAGAATTTTAACAATAAAACCTAATATCTGCATGCAGCTTTTAAAGATTTTCTTCTGCAGGAGGAGCCAGTGGACCTGCAGTTGAGTGGCACAGCTAGAAATGACTATTTGTTATCCAATTTTTGTCATTTATATGAATTGAAACAGAGAATTGCCAGCAAACAGACTTGTAAAACTATTAGGAGAAGCTAAAGAGTTATGTCTGTTATTGAGGAGGTGAACTTTCAGTCTGACTGTCACTGTTGGTCTTGCAGGTTTGGGTCTGTCTCATCCTGGTCTGAGGGACATCACCACCTACCACACCCTGTTCCTGCTGTCCATCCTGGGCTCGCTGGCCCTGCTGGTGCTCATCCTGCTCTGTGTGCTGCTTTACTACTGCAGGTGTGGGCAGCGTAGACGAAGGTCTCACTTTTAGGATTCTACCAAAAGCAAAAAATGTGATTTTGGTGGTGATAAATGCAAACAGATTCTCTAAGATCAGACACTTTTTTAAATCCCGGTGCAGATGAAAGGTGTTTCTTTCATTTCTGACCTTCAGTTTCTGTTTCCTTTTCAGGCGGAAGTGTTTAAAACCTCGTCGACAGCAGGGAAAACCACACACGTCCAATCTGAACGGGGCTAAAAGAGACCAGGGTACATCCACATCACGCCTAAATCTGATCTGTGGGGGTCACGTCGAGTCCGACCCCTCCAACGACAAATCTGAAATGTCCCCATCTCGAGACTACCAGAGTTCAAGGGAGGACTTAACCAAGCACGTTCCGGCTCACATGCTGCGACACGCGAAGGGAAAAAACGCTTCAGGTCCACAAAGAGGCGAGAGTTTCCCCATGAAGGTCACACGTGCAACGGAGACCAACAACCTGGACAACCCTCTGCTGACCCACGAAGACTACAACCGGAGCTACAGCCCCATGGAGAGCAAGGAGTCCGAGTACCACCGACACCACAGCGCCAACGACAATCGAGGATACTCCTCCGATCCCCCGTCCCCTCCTCGCTTCCAGGGCTACGTTCCCAGCCAATCCGACAAACCTCCGGAGTACTCGGCAGCAGCTGCAGACAGTCTGGCCAGACCCACGTCCCTCAACACCCAACCGGGTCAGATCATCTTCTGCAGCTCCATCGACCAGATGAAGGAGAACATGTACCGCAGCATGGTGCCAACCCTGGTAATCCCGGCTCACTACATGCGCTTGCCCTCCGAGTTTTCTGGTAAAGACGGCAAAGACCAGAAGGATCAAGACAAAGACGGTGCACAGATGGGTGGAGGCCAGCAGCATCACCACCATCACTCCCAGAAACAAGGCCAGCAGCAGCAGCAAGGCGGATCCCAAGGCGACGACTCCGAGGAGCCGAGCTGGGCGTCCGACTCCTCCGGTGGACCCGTCACCATCCCCGTGCTGTTCAACGACTCCACCATGGCTCAGATGAACGGGGAGCTGCAGGCTTTGACCGAGAAGAAGCTGTTGGAGCTGGGCGTCAAGCAGCACCCGAGGGCGTGGTTCATCTCCCTGGACGGACGCGCCAACGCTCATGTGCGCCATTCCTACATAGATGTTGGGAATGACCTCAGCGGTGGCGGCGGTGGTGGATTCTTAGGCGGCAACAGCAACAGCGCCCGAGACGTCAACCTGGAACCACCTCTGGAGGCCCAAGAACGCAAGTCGGCGGTGAACCGGAAGGGAAAGGACGAGCGCTGGGGGACGGGAGGACGGAAGGGCCACGGCGTCAGCAGCAGTGGCGGGAAGAGCTACTCCAAGCTGGCGTATCCCGACCACAGCGAGCCCAGCAGCAGTGAGGGACGCCCGGTCTCACCCGAGGAGAACTCCCTCACCCCTCTGCTGGATGAAGGTCCCTCCTCCCGAGGATCCACCATCCCCAGGAGAGGACGCAGCCGAGTGAACAGCAGCCGCAGCAGCAACAGCGAGAACCGCCGCGACTCCATGACCAGCCCAGAGGACGATCCCGACGACAAGGAGGAGAACAAGAAGAGCCCCTGGCAGAAGATCGAAGACAGGCCTCTGATGGTCTTCCACCCCAGGAAGTGAGCTTTTCGAACTAACCGAACACTGGACCTTTTAAACGAGCTTTTAAAAGGGGAATCTTTCCACATCAGACGAAGAAGAAGAAGAAGAAGACGAGTGATGTTTTCACAGAGAGAGATCACAATAAGCACAACCGAGCTTCACTGGTCCGTTTTCAGGTTGTCCTTTGACCTTTGTGTTCCTGGTGAGGTGCTTCTGCACTTTCTGCTTTTACTCTCGTCGTCTCACTGTCGGTTAATCTTACTGGTTTTCACTGAAACCCGTCCAGTTTATTGTGAATTCTGTCACCTATCACATCACTGAACCATCGTCTGAGCCATTACGTATACTGACTGTGGAAATAGCCATTTTATAGAGCAAAATATAAGAATAAAGCACTTACTAATAATTTGATGATTGATTGATTAATACTTAACAGGTATTTGGAAGTGGTCGACACTTTTATGGGACTGATGGGTGTTTAGGTGAATTAGATTTCCTTCCTCGGACTTATACTCCACAAAGCTTATGTTGATGGTAGAAAATGTGTGCCTGTGTTCCCCTGACCGACTCTCCTGCCCTGAACTGTAACTAGAGTAAGTTTTCTTTAAGGGAAAAAGCTTGAACATGTAGAAAAGACAGATTTTCTCTCGAGCCCCTGTGAACGGATAATGCGATCTTTACAGTCCGACATGCGACTTGCATTTTGCTCCTTCAGGGATCTACTTGATTTCCTCCTCCTGTACTGTGTTCATGTGATCAGATTATTTATTCAGATAGTACTGATTTGAAACGTCGAGCATCATCTTCCAGTCTTTCTCTCATCCTTTCCGTCACTGATTCGTCACAGTGATCTATGAATCTGCCAAATTTTTTGAATTTCTGCCTTTCTCCTGTTCTCGGGAGATTTTTTCGGCCCCACAAAGACTTCTTTGTGATTTTTTTCTGTTGTGTAAATAGATTCCCAGAAATTTGAAAGACCATTTGGTTTAGAAAGGTTGCATGCATACAACATGAATGTATGAAATAAACTGAAGGCACCAAAAGCCCCCTTGCCCCTCCCCCAAAAAGTCTTTGGCCTCCTGCAAAGACGGCCACTAACCGCCAAGAATCATGGGTAAAGTCTAAACAAACATGGCTGAGCAAAAACATCACTTTACTTGAAGACTTACCTGTTTGATACTCACCTGAGACATGCTGGGGTTGTTAAGCAGACGGGGCCTGAACCACTTCTCTCCTGTAAGTGCCTTCTTTCACATAGGATCGAGTGATAGGCATGCAGGTCCCTTTTTAAAATGCAGTTAGTCGTCACCCGAACGAAGCTGTGGAGATCAGCAGGCACTAATAAGCACACTGCATCGTGGTAACAGCAGCACTCGTCACTCCGGGGAGCATGCCTGCCAAAACCGACAACTTTTCTTGTGGCTTTTATGTCCTTAAATATCTTAATTTCTTGTATCTATCCTCTTTTTTCACCAGACTTGTAAATGGTATGATGAACTATATGAGATTTTATGTGTATACGATGTGCATGTAACCTGTAGAATAGGGTGTTTTTAATGAAATCCTTTTTTTTTTTTTTCAGGATGTTTGGCACAAAAACGTGATGCACTGACGCATTGAGCTGTGTTTTGCCAAATGAACTCGGTTTTATGAAGTAAAAAAAAACACTGACTTCTCCCTTAATCCAGTTCTAACAAAATTCACTTCCGGTCGTAAATGTTTACAACGATAACATACTGACCAACACGCTCCCGCTGTAACTTAGCATCACCACTGCCTACGACGCATCACCAACTGTGAACTTACTTATGTCATCTAGCAGATTCGTGGAAGCTCGCCGGATTAGAAAACTTGAAGAGGTTAATGTTTTGTTTTTTTTGCTTTTTGCAGAGTAATAGGTTTCGATTATGGCGTGAAAATGTTGAAGGCTGTATAAAAAAATCATGCTGACTTGTTGGTCCTTTTCACCATTTGCTTGCTGTTCATAAGCCTGTGTCAGTAGCCTACAGTACAAACTGAAAAATGTGATGTGATTCAAAAATGAAACGACTCCTGCTGAACTGTCCCGTCCTCTGCTGTAGATGTACTTTTAATCGGACCAGACATGGCTTTATTATGAGTTGTGCAATCGTGGCTTTCCTTGTTTATTTTTTTTTGTTTGACATGAGAAAATCTGTTTTCTCTGTAGATTTTTTGTGAACTTGTGTTTGGACAGAGAGTATTCAGTCACAACTGATTTACACGAGAACTGGATCCCTGAGAGGAGACTTAGAAGCTGGCAAAGCTGCATTCGACACCGCGTGTGAGGGTCAGGAGGGTTGAACTGTAGGCCGTCATCCTGTGCAGTTAATCATTTGCTTCATGAACCCGGTCAGTTGTTTGTAAACTGTAAATTGAATCTTTCTGTACATGAAACAAAATAGAAATAAATTTGTTCCCACGGTCCGTCAGCGTCTGTGATTTTATTCTGAAGAGAAGAACAAAACTTTATAATCTGAAGGGCAGATTTACTCGAGGTAATTATGATACGACTCTCAGGGAGGTTTATTTTTAACATAACCTCTGAACAACAAAGTAAATTAAAGTACTTTATTGTGGACTTTGTAGCATACATAACCGTTATAACATCATAAAATTGTTTTACACAAAGGAAACTTTTCACTCTGTCATATAACAAACAAACAAACTGATATTTGCGATTCAAATCCCAACTTGTGGTCTTTTGATTTCTATTTTAATAAGGTAGATTTATGACAGCAATGTATAAAGATTTTTGGTTTCCAAAGGATCAATCTAAGAACATTGTCACTAACAAGGTCAAACATTAATGTAAAAGGGAAACTAACTAATAAAACACGCCAATAAGGAGCACGGCAGCTCCATCAAAACTAAGTACTAAATTTGCAAAATAGCCATTTTTTTAGTTTTTGAAGTCTTATTTTACAGGATAGTTTAGTTGATGTGTTCAATTTCTCCTGTTTTATTTTTTTTTTTAGATAACATTACCTAAAATATAATAAAGTAAAAAGAATACTGAATCAAAAACACTTTAATACAGTAAAAATACCTCAAACTGTAGTTTTGAACTTGAGCAAATGTATTCAGATGCATTTATTTTTACATTTTAATGCTAATTTCATCACTATATATAATGTTATCAATAAATTAACAGTTTTGAAGGTGCATCCACCTCTCTGTGTATGTCCCTGGTCACGTGACTGTCGCTCAGATCGGGTGTAATATCCCTTTAAAAGCACCTGCAGAGTCACATGTCAGCGGGTCATGTGACTGTTGAATAGTTAGTGGAAAAATAGCTTCAGTCAGTCCTCTTCAGCTCTCTGAGAGTCTGACAGGAAAACACAGCATTTATGCGACAAGTTCCAGCTACTGAAACAAACCCAGCAGGTGAGAAAAACACGTCTGTTTGTCCGAACAGACCGGAAATCTCCGCTGATGTTCATTCAAACCGGCTAGCTCTATTGTTAGCCGCCTAGCCTGCTAAGCTAGCTTGACTTGGTTTTGCTCGGATTAGCTCATTTTTTGAGAAAGCTGCTCTTCTGACGTTAGCTTGCTCTCTAATTACAGTAAAACGTTAACGAAAAGTCAGTTTGGACTCGTGCTAAGTTCTCCTATGTGTTCATACGTTAAATAATGTTATTGATTATGAAGCTTGCCAGTGTTTTTCCACAGTTTCATGATGACTTCAGTGTGTTTGTGTTGTTTTTTAGGTTGTGAGAGGAGTATGCAGCTCTGTGCCGCAGTTTATATCAACTGAACTCAATCTGTCCGCCTCCAGGTCACCTGCTCATCATGGTAAAGTAGATTAACTTTTTACATGTTTGTTTATCATAAAGTGGAGTTATTAGCTTCAGTGTGAGGATTGATTATGTCAGAAGGTCTGAATCAAAACAACACTGAAGGTAATGAGGTTCAACAGACTCTGCAGAGCTAATTTAAGTTAACATAATGACAGAGTGAACTTTGTTATCAATAAGGCGTCAAACTGCCCCTATAAACTCTGAACAAACTTTAGCCTTGTTATTCTGACCCAGTTTAGTTAAATAAAACAGAAAAATCTCTAAAGTTTCTGTTACATGATTCTCACACCTGTGTAAATATTCACACCTTTCCAGCCAGACACTAATCAGAGGCCATTGTGTGTGTGTGTGTGTGTGTTTTCAACTGGTGTAATACTTTTTCATCATGATTAGGCAACTAATTGATCAATTGACCAGTAGATTATTAATCTGCAGCTATTTTGATGTTGGATTATTCATTAGAGTCTTTGTCTCATGTAGAAATGTCAGACGTTTGCAGGTTTCACATCATCCAGTTTGTGTTTTGCTGCTTGAATCTGTTGATTGTTTAAGAGATAAAACAAGTTAAACTTTAATGACATCCCAAAGTGTTTGACATTTGTTTTGACATTAAGGATTTTTATTTAAGATGTACTGCCCTCAGACAGGCCTGTCACACTCAGCTGTGACCTTCTTCAGTATCTTATCAGTTACCACATTTACTTTATTAGTCAATAAACTGATCATTTGATCAACTGCAAATGAACTGACATCTATTGTAATAATTGGTATACTGTTATGCTGGCGTTGTCATGTGACAATGAATTTAATGTCTTTCTAAAATGATTAATTGATAATAAAAACAGGCTTCAGTTGCAGCCCTTAAATCTACAGCTGACTGAATTTTAGAATAACAAGTTAAATCTCGTGTTATGCACTGATCCTTACAGGTATGAAATTTCTAAGATTCAAGTGTTCCACCTGCATGAAAGGGACATGAACTTCACAATAAGGATGTGGGTTTGTTTAGTGTTGAAATCCAGTTTATCAGCTGGAATGCTTTTGTCACCTTTGTTACTTCTCTTCACAGTGATGTCGTGGTTTCTCACAAACCTGAAAGCAAAGCAGAGTTGGCCAAAGTTTAGATTTAATCATGCTCCACTGCTGACAGCCCTCATGTTTCTCTCCTGGCTTTCAGACTCTGCAGACGGGGATCTTGTGTTTGGCTCTGCTGGGCCTCAGCACGGCGCTGGTGTGTCCTGATGGAGGCATGTGTGAGGAAAGAAACACCTGCTGCAAGAACACGGCGGGAGGATACAGCTGCTGTCCGCTACCTCACGTGAGTTTTCACACAGACCTTTCTGCTCTGAACTGACCGCTGCCGGCGCCTGTTTGTATTTATTTAAACACATTAAAATCAACTTTGCACTACAGTGACAGGAAGTCTGAGATGTTAATAAGCAAAAAATGAGAGGGAGGAGAATGATGGCTGAAGTAGTCGTCCAATGGGAGGCTCTCATCCTCGACATATCAGACTTGATCCACAGGAGGTGATTTAAATCAAACATTTACTTTACTTGTTGCTGAGACTCAAGTTTAAGTGAATCATCATTCTAGCAGGTTCAGAGTGCAGAAACACTGATTCTTCCACAGTCCAGCGATTTAAAGAGCAACAGAGGAAGATTTGAGATCTTCTAAGCTGCAATAAGCTCTTGTACTTTGTCGTAATAAAGGAATCAACTTTATTCGTATTTTTTAACCTGATTGAATGTTTTGTATGAAATCTGCTTCTGCATGTTGACTAGTTATTACAACGTGGTTGTTTATTCTTGAACCTGCAGGCTGAGTGTTGTTCAGATCACCTCCACTGCTGCTACGAGGGGACGCTCTGTGATCTCGTCCAGGCCAAATGTGTCAATAAGACCGTTTCTCTGCCGTGGATGAGCCGAGTTCCTGCCAAACAGGCGCTGCTCGTCCCTCAGGTAACCGGACACGCTGGGCTCATCTGACTGCCTCTGATTATTTTCTCGGCTTCGTGCTTCTGGTGTGAAAATGGATTTGTTTGAAAAATGTAGGTCAAGCGACTCATTTAACAGGTAGACAGCGTGAGATCTGCTGCCGCGGCACCTTGTTTATTCCCTCCTCACAGTTATGTAACACAAGGAGTTTTCATAACGAGCTCTGTGTTTTTAAACCTTCACACAGAAAAGATTAAGTGCAAAGTGCAAATAAAACATTAGTGATGCACTGACAATGGACATAAGAAGGCATAAAGACGCCACAGAAGGCAAACTTATTGTTGCTATTTTAGTGGGAAAAAACATTTTTTTATAGTTTCACATTTATTTAAAGTGATAAAACACAATAATAATGTTTTATAAATACACACATGCACACAGAGACACAATACAACACTGTTTTTAACCTGCCAGCAGCTGGAACAAGATGGCAGAGTTGTCATTTCAATGCAGAAAAACACATTTATTACATTAATTCTTTGCAAAATCATCATGAAAATTGGTATCATGTTCTTTCTTCCTGAGGATTTATTGAAGGCCTCGCCGTCAGCTGTTCAGCTGTGCCAAAAATAATAATGCTCAGCATTGTTTGAAAAAACTCTTTCACACTCTCCAGAGCCTAATTTTCTCTCATTTCTGTCAGCTTCTTGCAGCATCGCTCCCAGCTCAAAATAAAAACTGCTACTATTCACAAGATTCTGTCTCATGACTTACGGAGCGAACAGCCATAAAAACATACTGAAGTATGCAGCTGCACTTCAGTCCAGTCGTTCTTCAAAGAGGAGAGCAGCATTAAATTCATTTCATATGCCTGTGTCCTTCAGAGACACCATCCTTCATGTACATGACATACTTTACATATTTGTTCCATCATAAACACGACCACATCAGAAGCTCTCTGCTGTTTTCAGGACTGAAACTAATGTGTTTTCTTTACTGGTTAATTTAAATGATAGTAAAATATCAGTAAGTAACGCTCACACGGTTTTTAAAGCCCGAAGTGACGTTTTCAAACTGCTGCTTTTATACAACAAACTGTCCAAAACCCCCAAAAAACACGTTTATTTGTTTTAATTCCCTGTAAAGATGTGTCTCCACAGGTAAGCACAGATCAGTCCTGTCACTGACATGTTGCTGTTTGTTTCTCCGACCATGTGCGCCGCCGCCACCACCACCGCCGCCATCGTTGGTATGCGCGGGCTGTCATGTGTGATGGCTGCAGCTCGAGCAGGAAGTAAAAGCAGTCATTTGTCCGGATCAGGAGTCTGAGTGTGCAGATGACACCACTTGCTGCCAGCTTCTCGACGGCTCCTGGGGCTGCTGTCCATTAGCCAAGGTGCTATACATTAGCTCACACACACACGTCTACACACTCTCACACACCCAGCTCTTCACACCAAGAAACACGTCCCATGGTCTGATGCACCGCGACTGACGTGGAAAAACACTTCAACTTTTCTTTTGCAAATCAAAATGTTTCTGTTTCTTTCAGAGCAAAAAGCAAAAAAACAAACGATACATCGGCTCTAATTATCTGTTTATGTGTCGGCCTCAGAGTGACGAAAAAATTCAGTTCAGAAATGCAAAAGATGCATTTTAGGTCAAAAACAGGTTTTTGTCGAAATTCAACACTTATTAACCAGTAAAAAATGTAAGTTTTTCTTTCTTCTCTTTGGTTTTCTGGTGGTACATTTGTGATCTCCTCCCTCTAACAGCATTAAAGTTGAGCTCTGTTTTATTCTCTGCAGGAATCAGTGTCCTTGACTGAAGAGTCTTTCTGACTGTCTGTTCTTCTTTTTCTTCTCTCTGCAGGCGGTTTGTTGTGAGGATAAGCTTCACTGTTGTCCAGAGGGAACAAAGTGTGATCTCGCTCACTCACGATGTATGTTTGCCTCGCTGGAGTCCGTCCCCCTGCTGGAGAAACTGCCTGCCAGGAAGAGGGTGAAAAATCCAGGTGAGGAGTTCCTCGTGTAAAATATAAACACATTAAAATCAAACATCACATTTACCTGTAATATGTTCTCATCTTCTCTCATCCTGTGAATAAAGAAATGTTTTAACCGGCAAAAAGATTTTCAGACGTTTCTGAAAAACATGCTGATGAGGCTGCAGTAACGACGTCTGATCATGTTTCTTCTTCATGCTTCTGAAGCTCCTGCAGTAAATTCAGTCTCATGTCCGGGTGGAAAAGGCAGCTGCCCCGACACGTTCACATGCTGCCTGCTGACCAGCGGAGACTACGGCTGCTGCCCATATCCAGAGGTACACGAGACACAGTAATCACCAACAATCCAAACATTCACCAGTTCACTTCTCAAATGCTCTCAGATCCAGATTTAGTACCGTAATTTCCGGACTATTAAGCGCACCTGAATATAAGCCGCACCCACTAAATTTAAAAAGAAAAAAGATTT
>JAPZDY010000014.1:2562274-2581624 GCA_029783645.1 Ctenochaetus hawaiiensis | reverse complement strand
AACCTTCAGGGCTGAAAAATGAAGCCAACATGCCAGAAACTGCAGTTCCCAGATTGGCCACTTGAGTTCCTCCGTTAAAACTTCCCAACTTCGCAGCAGAAATAACACGTTTGCAGCCTGGTGCAGAAAGACACCTCCCTGAAATGTCTGTTTGCAGGTTGGGATGTCTGTTTAGATAAAACTTTGACTGACAGCAGACAGGAAGCACCTGCTGTGACATCACTGATAAGGCTGTTTACCCATCAACCCCTCTGCTTTTCTCCTCAGCATGTTTGCCATTTACTCTTCCAATGTTCACCTCTGTGTCCCTCAGCACCTTCAGCCCAGCAGATCTCAGTACAGGGAGGGAGAGGAGTACTGCATCCTTCACCACATACAGAACGGCTCGTACGGGGACGTTTTCTGCGTTCAGGACAAAACCACCGGATTCAAATGTGCCGCCAAGAGGGTAAGCCGAGAATGACCAAGTCGCCCTTTAAAATCCAGAAAAGCACCAACCTGAGTAACTTTCTCTTGAACATCTCAGATTCCTCTGAGCCACTTCAGCAGCGAGGAGGTGAGCACGTGGAGCGCTCTGCACTCCCCTCGTGTTGTCGAGCTCTTCGGGGCCGTGAGGGAGGGGCTCAACATCGTGCTCTTCATGGACCTGAAGCCAGGTAAACCGTCTTCTCCAACAACAGTGAAACAGATGTTTACACATACAGTCACACCTGCTCACTTTGAGCCAACGAACTGTCTGCTGGTTCAATCAAAGAACTGTCTCGACCTCCTCAGCGTGTTTGGCTCAGCTTCTCAAAGAGACCAACTCTCTACCCGAAGACTTGGCACTGCACTACCTTCTTCAGTCACTGGAGGCACTAGAGCACCTGCACCACAGGAAAGTCCTTCACCTGGACGTCAAAGGTTTGTTCTTGTTTCAGAGAACATGAGTGGAGGGGAGTGTGTGTGTGTGTGTGTGTGTGTCTGCAGCTTATCTCACATGCTGGTCAAATATTTTGTGCACATGTGCGACTTTTTGCATTCTGGTGACTCATAAAGTTTGACTTTTCCTGGTTTCCCTTTTTTTTACCTGATCAGTGAAGTGTACAGACATCAAACACTTAGCAGGTTTTTTTCACAGAATAACTTTATGAAGTATTTTTCTTTTTTATTTCTGCAGAAAAGCGTACGATAGAGTTCAGTTTTAGCTGGTCGGGTTCGTCGTGAGGCCCCACAGAGTCTCCTCCTCCTGCCGTGAAGACAACATTTGATATTATCTGTTGTGCAGGGAGGAGGGAGCCTGGTAAAGCCTCCGGCTGCTGGTTCTACTGTCAGACAGCATCCCCAGTGTTTGCACCTAATCCTAAACTGACACCTCACCCCTAAACCCCCAGTAATCCCTGCTGAGAGGATTGAGTAGGAAGGGGCTCACTCAAATTAGGTCCCACCGTTGTCCTGAGCTCAAGTTCACTCAGCCAACACACATCACATCAGACAGTCTCATCATATCACATCTTCACAGAGAAAAAAGTGTGTTTGCTTTATTTTTTTGAGGATGTTACCATGTGGCACCTCAGGATGTGCAGGAGCTGCAGAGGCTGCGGAGGGTGCGGGGGCTGCGGGGGCCTCGGCCCCCCGTGAGCCCGTCAGTCTGACAGCCTCTGACAGGCTCCTGATTTCTCAGTCAACTGTTTCATGTTGAGCCCCAAATGAAAACAAGCTGTCTCACTGAATCCTGTGTGTTGACTTTATTCCAGTTGACAATGTGCTGCTGTCTGCAGACTGCAGAGACACATTCCTCTGTGACTTTGGGCTCTCAGAGACACTAGATGACAACGGATGGAGCACGAAGGCTTTCAGGGGTGAGTGGAGTCCAAAAATCAGCACCAAACTTACAGGACAAAGAGTTTTTTAACACCTTTTGTACATTTACCATCGATAAAAATCCACTGCCAACTTCCAACCCTGATTGTAAAAGTTGAGATGCTTCACTGATGTAAATAAAATCAGATCGAATCCTTTTGAAATGATCCGTGTAGTAAAATCCTTTATCCACTCATGTGTTCACAAAGTGGTGAATCTCTCTCCATCCTTTCATACCTGCTCATGATACGATCACCTGTTACCAAGGAACCTGCTTACCTGTGGAATGTTCTGATGTTTATGCAACATTCCTCGACTCTCTCCGTCTTCAGTTGCTCCTGTACCAACATGTTTGAAACCTGTTGCTGCATTCAGTCGAGAATAAGGAAAAAAAATGACCAAAATCTGTCCAGCTGATGAGCTCAAACATTAAATACATCGTCTTTGCTCTGTTTTCAAATGAATATATATCAAAAAGGATTAAAAAAACCCATCAGCTTAAGTTTTATTTATGATTTAAACGGGGTTGTAACCGTATTTGAATCTGAGTTGATTTTTTTTCAGAGAAATAAGCCGTTCTGATTCATTCAAAGTCTAATATTTCTCCTGATGATCTGTTTAAACTCATGTTGTCTCGACACAACAGGAGAAAGATGATTCACTGTCTGTCTGTGGCTGCAGGAGCTGCTTTCCCCGGCACAGAGACCCACATGGCCCCCGAGGTGGCACGAGGGGATCGGCTCTGCGCCAAGGCAGATGTGTGGAGCAGCTGTTGCATGCTGCTGCACATGCTCAACGGATGCCAGCCATGGATACGCTACTACTCCCCTCCGCTGTGTCTCCAGGTGAGAGTCGTCCTGATCCTCGTTCCCTGAAGGCGAAAAGAGCTGCGCCGAGGTTTTTCTCACCTTTCATCATCTGTTTGTCAGATTGTCAACGAGCCTCCGCCTCTGTGGGAGGTGCCGTCCAACTGCAACAACTTCACAGCTAAAGTGTTCAGAGCCGGACTGCAGAAAGACGCCGAGAGACGAGCGTCGGTGCAGGAGCTCAGGAGGAAAACCACCAAGGCCCTGAGAGCAGGTCCATGGGTCGCCTACGCCAGAGTAAACTTAGAATGGAAAATATAAGCATAAGAATATAAGAATAAGAATGAAAAGAGGAGGCAAAAAAAACAATGTTGAGTGATATTAAACAAAAACCACAAAGTGCTTTACACAAGAAAAACACAATAAACCAGGAGAGGAAACTGTAAAAATGTAATGAGAATAAAATATAGCATGAAGCCAAAAAAGACCACAAATGAAGATCAACTTCCAACACAACTGTTCAAATAATCAAATAAGAATAAGAGGTGGCTGAATTTTCTAAAATCTGCTTAAACTTCACTGTAAAAGTGCAGTTTGAGAACTTAAAGTGATTGAAAATAACTACATGAAGGTCTTTTTGGGCAGTTTAATGATGCAGCTGTATGTTTGTCGATGCAATGCATGAACAATGAGACGATCGTGAGTAAACGCAGAGGGACCGAGTGAAGGAAAACCACTTGGTCACTCCAAACCTTGTTTTGGTTGGTGGTTTTGTGGATCACTGAGGTTTGTAACAGTGAACGTTCGCTCCACAGTTGGAGGTCTGAGTCCCTGGTCGGTCAGACGGGCCTGTGATCAGCTGCATCATGGGAAGAGTCAGAGTGAAGACAGCCCCTGCTCTTTGTCGCCTGGGATCCCCGTCAGCCCACCTGAACCATCAGCTGCCGCCTCGGCGCCCACAGTGTTCTGGGTGAGTCCCTGGAGAACCTCAGCAGTGGACGAGGACAGCAGTGACTGGGAGGAGGGAGGCTCAGATCGAGACTCTGAAGGGGAGTCGGAGTCCTTGACGAGGGAGTGGGAGTCTCAGCCAAAGTCCCTGCAGGATCATTACGCCGTGGATGAAAACGAGTGGGACACCTGGTCGGACTCAGAGATCGACATTTACATGGGGGAGGAGGAATACATGCAGGAAAAGTGGCTGAAAACGGACCGGGACTATGAGGGGGATGGAGAGGAGGAAGGAGATGAAGAGGAGGAGGATGATAAAGAGTGGGACTCTGAGTATCTCCGTGCTCTGCGAGATCTTTTCCCTTTGCTGCAAAAAGGTCAACACACAAACGACAAGTTCTGGGGATCGGGACCGGAGCTGGAATACCTCAGAGACGGTGAGTCAAACCCTGCGTCACGAACCATCAGCAGGGGAGACACACACTCGTTTACCAATCTGTCGACTGGAAACACGTCCAGAATCAGTTTATTTCATTTCAGAGGGACATTTCAGCATCTTCAACACATGCTCCAAAAGTCATGAGAGTGCCGCACATTTCTGTAAACCAGATATGTTAAAGCTTGATACTTGGTGTGTGTGTTCCACATAGAAACTGCATGTTTCTGAGGTTGAGGTTGGGTCAGGTTTAGGTCCTGAAGGTTAGGAAAAGATCATGTTTTTACTTAACAAACCTGGTTCTGTGGTCAGAAACACAGATGGATCAAACATTTCATTACCTGTTAAATGACTTTAAATCACCAGGTGAATCTGTTGACCTTCATCTGGTCTCAGACCCTGGTCTTCTGCTTGGCAGCACATCACCATCACCACCATCACCACCTGATGATGGTGACCTGACCACCTGACCACCATCACCAGCTGATGAGAAAATTCAGCTCATATAAACCAACTTTGAACCAAAACTACCTCACAGCGAATACATT
Organism: Ctenochaetus hawaiiensis; assembly: GCA_029783645.1. Classification (NCBI taxonomy): domain Eukaryota; kingdom Metazoa; phylum Chordata; class Actinopteri; order Acanthuriformes; family Acanthuridae; genus Ctenochaetus; species Ctenochaetus hawaiiensis. The sequence continues at coordinate 2,577,044 of JAPZDY010000014.1, read as the reverse complement.
TTATGCATCTTTGGTTTGAAGAAATGCACATTGTCAGTGTTTTCTGTTGTAACTGGGCTGATGTCCAACAAGCTAATATTTCTCTAACCGTCTAAACACAGGCAGAATCATTGAAGCCATCGTCTCTGTAAAGCCTGAACTGATGTGATTTATTTGTGATTTATTTGGATTGAAAGCATGTTAGTCGGTAACAGAAACAAATGTGTCGTGTCTCACCAGATGCAGCTTTGGGCTCCACAGTTCAGACCCCTTCACCTGAACCTCGAGATGATCCTCCGTCCTGTTTCAGCTGCTCGGACACGTCGCAGATGGATGCCTCAGAGAAGGTGTGAGTCTATGGATGCATCTGTGGTTTTGCACTGCTCATGTGGATTCACTCTAGAAATCAAAAACCCAACCTGTCTCCTTTTGCTCAGGACTCTGATCATTCGTCTGATGATCTGAGCTCTGGAGTCTTTTCCTCCTGCAACAGTCAGACAGACGGACACTTGGAGTGGCTGGCTTCTTCAAATCAGCCGTGCTCGTACTGCTTCGAAGGTAAGATGGCAGGACTTTATCGCCATGTAACACGCTGGCTGACCTCTGTTTTTATTGAGTTTTTTTGCTCTGACGCTCCAGGTGTCGACATCTGGATAGAGAACGAGCAGGGCGAGTGTCTGAGGATTCGGGAACGTCGGCAGGTCAAAGTGGGTCACGTTGCTATCGGAGTTAGTCACCAGGTGAGAGACGGTTAACATCAGAAAAGCCTGTTTGGTCTAAAAAGTCTAAAAACTGATTTCAGTGTGTGTTGAAAGAAGAAGTGTGAGTGTGTCACTGCAGAATGAAGAGAAATGAAACCTGATTTTTTTAAGAAAACAGAAATAACCCCACCCGACCAAAAACCACATGAATGATCCCGTCTCTCGTTCAGATCTCAGGGAAAGCTTTCACCCTGGAGACCCTGGACAGGAAGCTGGTGTCCTTCGACCTGGAGATCACAGAGTCTCGCCTGTGGCTGCGCTGCGTCCCTGCTCCTGACGGGTGTCGGCGCTGGAGGTGGAGGGTCAGAGACGGGAAGCTGGAGCTCCGAGAATGAGACGCTTTTGTGATTTTTCTGTTGTTGTCTGCACTAACTGAGGCACTCTGGAGCTGTGACGATGCGTTCATGTACCTGTGGATATGATGCTCTGATGTGATTGATTTTGCTGTGTGAAAGTTGGAAAGTTGTGTTTTTGGTCGCTTGAGTTAATTTGAGAATGTTTTTTCAGTTTTGCGTCTTTAGGAGAGTTTCAGTTTGTCCCTCGTAGCGTTACTTTGTGCCTTTTAAGCTTAAGAATGAGTGAAGCTGCTTAAAACGACGAATAAGTGTCATAACACAACGAGCCCTGAAGACTGTGATACTTGAACAACACTGACCTTTTATATCTTAATTAAAAAAATGACCTCCCAGGCAAAGAAGCTGCTTCTCTTTTGTTTTCTCTTCCAATCATTTCCTCCTTCATTAACTGTGTCCTCCAGCTTCAGTCCACACATGAGGAGCGATGAGATGTTCAAGGACAACCAATTTATCATCACACACAACTGAAAATGACCCATTGTAACACAGAACATAACAAAACCAAACAGCCTGAGCAAAACCGTGTCGCACATGATCGAATCACATGATTTAGACACATAGAAGGCCTATTTAAGAGAGTTTATGAATACAAATAAACTAGCTGGTCATTTTATGAATTATTACAAATAAGATATAAACTGTTCAGCAGGACCAGAAAGGACACTGAATCTGTTGTTTTATTTTCAGAGAACTGAATTGAGTTTATGTTCAACGCGAATATTTGATAAGCTAATTTGATTTTTTCATTATATTCAAATTTTATCGCTGAACATGAAAATAGATAAATTCTGTGTTCCCTCAACCAGATAGCTCTTAACAGAATTTCATTTGGAAAATAATATTCACAGACTCAGTTAAACTGAGAGGAAACATTCTGGTGAAAACTGCGTGGTTCGAGGTTTTTTTTTTTTAATAAGGTGTGATGTTTTGGAGTAATGAGGTGAAACTGAAGCAGCTCCTCCTAAGGCAAATATTTAAACATGCCCACCACCTTTAAACAAGCAAAACAGCATAATTTTACTTCTATTTCCTTTTTGGCTTAATAATGCACACCTCTAACTCCTCAAAATGTTTTTTTTTATGTGAGGATTGCATTGACCAATCCCTCTGGCCTAAAACCAACACACCAGGATTTACCATCTGACGGTGCACAGCAGCTACACAAAGGAAGTTGTTGACTTTCGGCAGGTGTTCAGTGTGCAGAAGTTGCAAAGTGCAAACACAGTGCCGAAGAGCTGTCTGCTGCCTTGAGTCAACTCGTGGAACGATAAATCAGCAAAAGGAAAATGAAGGAGCTATAAGATCAAATTTAGTTACACATAAAGACATTAAAGAGCCATCACATTTAGAATTATACAACTTGATTACATCGCCAAAGGGAATATTCATTACAAAACCACAGGCAGTAAGTCGCTGCTTTAACAGCCATGAATCGATATCAGCTCTTTGGGTTTCAGTTTGTGGAAACCAGACTGTGGGGTTTTGCTGTGATCGGGTCTGTAATCCAGCTCATTCTTTAAGGTGCTGGTTGGGGTTGAGGTCAGGACTCTGTGCAGGCCCGACGAGTCCTTCCACATCAAACAGAGAGAGCATTTCTGTGTAGAGCTTTCATTGTGCAGAGGGGGGGTTGTTATGTTGAAACAGGAGAAGGACAAACACTACCTGCTGCCACAAAGACTGAAACTCACTATTGTCTATTGTCTAATTGAGCTGAGGCCTTACAACCTCAGTCACAGCACACATCTGTTTAAACAGTGTTGGACCCATAAAACGTATTGTGGATAAACAATCCAGCATCAATAACAGTTTTTCTAATGGCAGCTGCACTGTTCGGTTAAACTGCAGTTGTGATCACATGTCATCTTTACAAGAAAATGCACACAGAGTGCAGTCAGCCTTCCTTTCCTGTGGCCGAAACTTGAATAAACTTGCGTGCAGTTCACTTCCTCGACATTTTGTGCAATGTGCACACAGTGACTTGCTGACGCTGTGATTGGACAGCGGGGCAACGGAGGCGGGTTATTGGTTACACCATTCCTACTGTGATTGGATCAGGTTTGATAGTGGGAAGTGGCCGGTACGCCGGTGTCTCCGTGGTTGCGCAAGACGCCATTTTGGAGTGACAGTGAAAGATAACGGAAAGATCGAGAAGCTGTATTTCTAAAGGTAAAAATCAGCACAAACGGGCTGTTTTTTGTCCTAAAATGTAGTGTTGTGTGAACGGACTGTTGCTATGTACGTACGATCCGCTTTCTTTGGCGTTTAACATGACGTCACGGTGTTCTCTCCTTACTGTGACGCGGCATTTAGTTAACGGTAGCTAACGTAGCGGGCTCGCTGAAGCAGCCCGTGTAACCGACACATCTGACAGAGCTGTCACTGTGGGTTTAACAAAGTACTGGTCTAAAACTTCACCGGCGGTTTACACACGGCGTCGGCGCTATCTAAATCAACGATGTGTCGCTTTGTAGTTTAAATAACAGTGCTTTTTCGACCGTCAACGTTCGCGAGACTGTGTCGCCCGCTAGCTGCAAGCTAATATAGGCTAGCATGCTAAGTAGCTAAAGCATCCGCCCTTAGCAAAGCTAGCGGTAATCTGCTTCGAGTGGTTGGAACCAGCTAACGATACCTATCTTCGGCTTTTCACATATCTTTATAAAAATAACGACTTCTTTTAAATAGTGTGAATCACTTCAAAAGTTAAGCCAGACATACACGAAGTTTGATGTTTGTGAGATTGTCGCTTCTTGCTAAGGTCGAGATGTTGTTAGCTAGCGAGCTAGCGTCTTGTGACTGCTCACACATACAGTAACATTATCCTTGCTGCTAGTGCCCAGAGGTAGTATTTGCCAACTGGAACAGGCCTTTCTTATCTAGTGATCGGTTAGCTTTGCAGTTTATCAGGGTTAACAGTGTTGGCGCCTATAATTAAATGATTTTAGCTGTAAAATTATTTAATTTAAATAGAAATTATGCGAAGTTATCAGTAAGGTTAACCTACATAATGGTTGATGTTGATCATTTTAGATTTGCTCGTAACGTGCAGTCATAAACTGCAGCCTGAACGTTTAAACATTAGCTTAAGTAAACATCCCGTGTAATGTTCATTGTGCCACATGTAACTCTGACAGACATACTGCTGTAGTCATCTTTTTAATCGATTTATTTATGCCCTCATGAACTGTTCAATAATGTTCTATTTAACACCTGTATACCAGTACATCTAACCGGTGTTTGTCTTGATGGTTGAGTTTTCTGTTTCTGATTCTCAAAAGGTATCACTACAGATGTTAACTCTTGTTTCTCTGCCTGGACAGCTTTGTCACCATGGGGAATGTATTTGCAACCTTATTCAAGGGCCTTTTTGGCAAAAAAGAGATGAGGATTCTTATGGTTGGGCTCGATGCTGCTGGAAAAACAACCATCCTATATAAACTGAAACTTGGAGAGATAGTCACCACCATTCCCACCATTGGTATGGATTTTTATGGATTAATCGATTATGTTCACTTGATTTCTTTTCTTAAATGTTTCACTGTGCTACATCGTGTTGTGTGTGTAGGGCTATGTATTGTCTGGATGTTTTTGAAAGTGGCAGTGTCAACACAATAAACAAGATCAGGGCTGATACCAAAGATTTCAATCTGTTTTTCTGTAATTCATACATTTTAAGTGTTATCTAAACATAGTTGTACTCGAAATCTGCCTCACCAAAATCTAAATGAGCACACTTATGATAAAAATCAAAAATTAATGGATCATAAAGTAGGAAAACAAAATTATCAGTCTGATGGGAGATTTGATGCCAGCCTTGAAGACTTGACATTTTTCATGTCGTTTGCCATTAAAAACTGTTGAGTTTCAATACCCAGCCCTGATGTTTAGAGAAAATTAACTTGAGTTCACATTCAGTCAAATGACAAATTGCTTGATTGTTTGTTTGTATATGTGGAAACTGGATGGATTGTTGGTTATTGAGCATTGTTATGTCTGACAAGTCAACTGTTAACATTTGAAACTTGAAATGTTTTATTGAATAGTTTTTCAGTCATTTAGTGACTCACCCATTTTTCTCCTCCTCTGTCCAGGTTTTAATGTTGAAACTGTAGAATACAAGAACATCAGCTTCACAGTGTGGGATGTGGGCGGTCAGGACAAAATCAGGCCGCTGTGGCGCCACTACTTCCAGAACACTCAAGGTGAGGGGGACTTCGTCTGAGCTGGCAGCACTGTCAGTGAACATAACTGCCTATAGATGGCCTCATTTGTGTAAAAAGAGATGATCTGAAAACTAGTCAACCAGTGACTCACATACTATTGTTCATTTCTCAAGGGGCTGATTGTGTCACTCCTCTACTGTTTCCTTAAATTGAATTTATCAGATGTGTTAAAGCACTGAAGGCTAACACTGCCCAGTATTTCCTTCTAATGATGCAACATACTAGTAGTAGTTATAGTTGTTCACTGTAGTTAATTTCAGCTGTTTGAGCAGCTCCATCCAGCAGCTTTGGTTCTGCTTTAGCTGCTGTTCATTTTCTTGGCAGTTCGCTGTGGAAAACATTGTGAAAGTGTGAAATTAAATTTTTAAATTATTTTGATAATGACAGCGTGTTACAGCATCATCAACCAAAAAAAGGTATCAGAGTATTTTAGGAACAGCATGTCTTACTGATACACTGGCATTTTCTCCAGCTAATGCTCTTTCCAGAAGGTGCTATGTGAGCAGGTGTTACAAGATCAATAAAATTACAAGAAAGAGAAAAGCATATTTTTCTTCCTCGAAGAGAAAGTGGTCCTCTAAATGCTTCCATCAAAAAACATTGAAAACATTAAGAACTGCAGGCTGATAACAAATACCTTTAAGTTCATTTTAGATTTCCAAGTGGCTTTATTAACAGGACACTGGCCAGAGTATTTCTTGGCACTGTTGGATGGATATAAAATCAGAGTGTGTGACGTAGCATCAAACTTAGGGCAATGCTTGGTATGATTCCATCCCAACGCCTCTCATTCCAGGCTTCAGACCATCAGTAAGGAATGCACAGGCTTGTGCATCCCCAGTGGCTGGCGAGGTCTTCTGAATTTAACTCTGAACAAGTGCAAATAAGTGAGATTTTTTTGTATTCTCTGCAGTGATTCACAGTTTAGAGAGCTAAAACCTTCAGAGCGATAGTCACGCCTGTTATCTTTTTTTTTTTATTCAGTGAAAAGGGAAAACAAAACACTGTGGTATTAGGAAGCAGTCAGGGAGCATTGATGGCTTTGTTGTAGTTATATTTTGCTCACAGCAGAAGGTCTGTAATTTCAAAGAGGAGTCAGTGGTGATGCATACAGATGCAGAAGCAGCAGCCAAAGCCAGTGCCAGCCCTTTACAATCGAGCGATATCTACATTACAACTTTGTTCACTGCCATAGAGATGCAGAAATAACTTCCTTGTGTGTTTTGTATGACACGTGGATGGTGAAACATTTACCCAACATGCCTACTCACAGATCAGGAAGTGAACATACACTGGACTCACTGAAGAGTCGAGACATCCGCAGGGCTCACTTGGACCATTGTCATCCTCTCTCTCTCTAACTTTTTGTTTTTCTTTTCACTTTTGTAAAAAAACACACACAGGATGACGCAGTAGAAAGCTGCAGCTGTGTTGTTACGTCATCAGCTTAAAAAAAAGATTTTCCCCTGGTGTTACCTTCATAAGTTTGATTACAGAATCATTTGAGTTTACTCTTATTGTCTGTGCATGTCAGACTACGGGTCTGACCCAAACAGCCAGAACACTGTACATCAGTTAGCTTTGGACAGTTTAGAAATGAGATCAAATCTATTTTTAAATCCCAAATGTTTAAAAAACAAATTCTAAGCTCAGGATCAGAGCAGGATCTGGTGTGACTCTGGGTGTTTTATTCCTCCTGTCCGGTCCAACCCTGGTTCTCTCCTCCAGAGCTCCATGGTTTGCAGCAGCTGTCTGCTGCGTCTGTCCCTCAGCTCAACACACTTTGAAACCCCACAATATGCATTCAGACGTTGATGTAGAATTCAAATGTAAACATTATAATTGAAGCATTGAACTATTCAGTAAAGCCCTGTAAACTAGAGCAACATGCCAGTTTGAAACATGAACCGTTCCTTGTAGTTTGATTTGATATATTTTTCTTTGAGTCTCCGTGTGAAAGAACAATGTGCCTGTTTTCTCTAAATGCTGCATTTTCATTATTTATAGGAGTTTGTCTCAAAATGATGGCACTTAGTCATTAATTCAGCTGCATTTAAAAGTGTCAGACACCTCGATTCAAGTGTTTGTCAGCCTTTGGTTTGATGTCCACACCGAACAGAGCTGCAGATATCAAGTGACACAGTTTGAGTTTATTTTTGAATTAGATGTTTTTCTCCCCTCGACAGCAACACAGGCAGCTCGACAGCTGATCTGTGTTCCTGACTTTTAGTAGATCAAGTTTAAATAACCGGTTTATCGATATAATCCTCAATGTTTGGAGGTTATTAATTTAAGTAATGACCACGTAGGAACCAGGGATTCCACAGCTGCACTCATCCATTACACAGTATGAATATTAATGTTTGGCTTTTGTCAGGTCAAAGAGACTTATTAAGCAGTAATAACAATTTGCAGCAAATCAATTATTAATCAAAGAGAATAACAGCCTTTGATGTGAAAGAGAAGAACATACTTTCTCAACCAGTGAATAAGGATTCTGTGTTGTAACTAATAATTCAGATACATGTACCAAACGTGTGTGAAACGTAGAAACCACGGTCCTTTCTTTTGGTCATAACAGGAAGTTGTGTTTTTGTGTGCAGGGCTTATCTTTGTGGTGGACAGCAACGACAGGGAGAGAGTGAACGAGGCGAGGGAGGAGTTGTCCAGAATGCTCGCTGAGGACGAACTCAGAGACGCCGTGCTGCTTGTTTTTGCAAATAAACAGGTGAGGACACGTTTCTTTGTCTGAAAACTGAAAGTAAAATTTAGAACAGAACAGATTGCCAGAGTTCACCACTCCTTTGCTTTTGATTAGAAAATTAACATGAAGGTATCTGTATTTGTAACCTGTGACACATCAGCCTGCATCTTGACGGTTTCTTCTTCTCCCAGGATCTCCCCAACGCTATGAATGCTGCAGAGATCACAGACAAGCTGGGCTTGCACGCCCTCCGCCAGCGCAGCTGGTACATCCAGGCCACCTGCGCCACCAGCGGGGACGGCTTGTACGAGGGCCTCGACTGGCTCTCCAACCAGCTGAAGAACCAGAAATGATCCATTCCACCAGTTTTGATTTTTGTTTGTTGTTTATTTTTTCTGTTTCAACACAGCGGCAGCACCGGATCCAGGCCCCTCTCGCTCCCATCTAACCCAATTTTCAACCACAGCTCTTTCTTTCAAGAACTTCCTTCATTCCCTTCTCCTGCTTTCCTCCCTCGTCAGTACTCTTGGGGGCTCTAGCCTGTGCTGCTTGTGTGTGTGTGGGTGTGCGCGCGTGTGTGTGAGTGTGAATGTACCTTGTGTGTTCAGCGAGTGTGTGTGGGTGTGAAGGCGTCTCTGTGTATGTTGGCTGGGATTGGGAGTAACCCTGGCGTGCCTTTTACACACCTCCTGTGGAATCAGCAGTCTGGTTTTCAAGCCCCTTTCTCCATCCACCAAACTCAGCCTCTGCCCCACTCAGCCTACCCCCACTCCAAGTCTTGCACGGCCCCCTTCTCCCCCACCCTTACTCTCCAGAGGAAGCATGGTTTTCATACGGCAAAGAAAGAGCAAGGGTGCAAGCTCTCCTCCTCCTCCCTGTAGTATATATCTATGTTGAGTAGAAATGTTCACCTGATGTAGACTGAATGCTAAATGTTCATTTTAACCTCTTTTGATTTTGAAACTTCAAACCCACCAGTAAGAGATTCAGTAAATTGCATCTTAACCTGTATCAGGTCGAAGCAAATCAAAAATAGAAAACGGGAAAAAAAAAAAAACCTGCCCATCCTCGATCATTCTGGTGTCATTTGAAAATCATGCTGTTTGTTTTATTATTATTATATTGGAATATAACATATTATTCTTAGCAATGGTTCTCCAGTGAACACTACCTTTCTCCCCCAATAAGTGAGACAGTGAAGCACAAGGCAGCCAACAATCTGTAAAATTAAAATCTACTGTAAAACTAGAATCTGCGAGTATTATGCAATTCTTGTCTTTTCAAAGTTTTTGCTAGCTGGAATTTAAGTTCCCTGGATTAAATTGGATTTTTGAGATAACCATCAGTGCAGTGAATCACTCTGACAGTGTTCCTACTTCATGCAGGTCAAAAACAAGGTGTTGGGCATTTCACGAACTTCAGCCGGTAAACTGAGACAGGTGTCCTGATGCATTCACAGGCTTCACATGTTATTCCTTTAAGAGATGTTACATGTGTTTGTTTTTTTTTTTCTGTAACTAGTTTTAGCATTTCTATTTGTACTTTGACTGCTGAACCAAATGCATTTGAGCAGTATGACAAATCCTGTATACGAAAGCAGTGTATCCTCGAGGCCCTGAACGGCAAATGATTTTCACTGACGAGGTTTTTCTCACCAACGGTTGGCAGTTTTATTTTGAAATCTGAAAGCATCCAGCTGTCTAAATTTCCTGGTTGGGATGAAGGATTGGCACCAAATATGAAGGCTCTTAACTGTGAACGGTCCAGTACACATTTTAGCGCTGCATACTTCATGACCAACAAAACAAGCACTCTGGCAGTAGCTCGTCGGTGAGCTGGATGGACTTGGTGGTAGACCTGTTGAGGGAATGGGCGTGCAGGTGACTGGTCGTGAGATTTCGAAGGCGTTTTCAGTGTCGAACCACAGGGGTTAAGCTGGCACTTCTGTCAAGACTGATTGTAAATCTGTAAGTTCCCCTGTAAACTGTTTCTGTGGGGATTTCCTGAACACATTAATAAACATGATTTGATCCAACAGTTTGTGCTTTGGTGCAGAACTTGATGTTAATCCACGATGACAGAAGTGTGTTTCAGTGCTGATGGAGACGTCCGTCCTGGTTTTCACCCAGGCGGCTGAGTTCAGCTCCCCATCTTCAGGCATTTAAATGTCTTAAATCAACATTCATTATGCTGCCACACTCTTTTACTCAGTAGCATGGTTTAAACTAGACATTAACCACATAATAACCACTAACATAAGCCCTATGTGGGAATTGTGCTCTTATCAGTGCTAAATTGTGACATTAAACACCTTAAATAGCAAAGTAGCTTCCGAATCTGCAAGTCATTATGTACATGTAGAGCAATAAAAAGCACAATATTTATCTCTAAATAGTAGGGATATACAGAGTGGCAAAACACGGAACTCCTTAGGTATAAATACCTCAAACTGTACTGGAAAAAAAGAACTTACCTGCATTTCAGCACCGCAGCTCTGATATGAAGTGAATCATTACAGTAATTTTTAGGGAAGGATGCAAATCAGTAACAGTGTCTGCGCTGTGAGGATTCCTGGTGATAAAGTTTCTGGCAGATATGTGGAAGCGTGAGTGTGCTTGTCCTGTCTGAGCTGCCAGAGCTGCATTCCAGGTTGAAGACTAAAACGTCGCCTCAAGGTGAAAATACTAATTATCAAATAATTATCTTAATCTTTCCACTTGATTTTTTTGCTTGTGTCTTTTCGTGCTGACAGAATTTCACAGCTCTGTTGATGATGAACTCAGTCTGAACTTCTGGTTAAACTTTACTCAGGCCAGTGAAAGACAGAAAAACAAGTTGGTCACCAGTTAGTCACGGTTCAACCACTAGGTGGCGACAAGTAGCCATCAGTGTAGCTACTTACAAGGTGTAAATGCTAAACTCAAAGTTTGATTTGGACATCTTCAGAATAGGAATAAGGCTGTGTGTCATTCTTTTTAATAGTATTTTGTTAAAAAAATAGATAATAAATGTTTTTTAGTGTTTATTTGACAGGGATAGTGGTTATTGACCCACAGAGAAAATCAAAAAAATCATCGGTGTGTACTACTTTGTTTACTAAAACTATTTCCTCGATCAATTCATGATGAAATATATTTTTACAAAGGAGTCAAAAATATAAAAATCAAAGCTAAAACTGCAAGTGACGACTCTTTTAAGCCTTAATGTCTTTTGATGTTTTACATTTTTAACCTCGAGTGAAATAATTGCATATAATTAAAAAAAAATCCTCCACCGACTGAATGAAATGTCAGTGGTGAAAAACAAAATTTAACCAAATTAGCACAAAAATTTCAGCGAGATAATGAAGATTTCTTAATTTAAGATTAATAATCATTTTATTATTTATAAATGTTGAGGCTTTAGTGCGTATGAATCTCTAGAGTTGCATCAGGTAAATGTGGAACTATTTAAGCCAACTTTATATACAGCTGAGGGGCTAAATCTGTAACATTATTACTTATCCCAAAAGGTGAAATAATAACGAAGACAACATCCTGTTTACCTACAAAACTTTGTAAAAAGAGTGGATTTTGCCTCTAAACTGTAGTGGCCCAAAGGTTTAAGTAGACTATAAGCTAAAATATAAAAAGGAAGTAACTTTGGTAAAGTTCGAGAATCACAATATTACACTTAAATACTGTCATGTTTAATTTCTGAACATAAATTTTGGTTGTTATTTAAAATATGAAAAGTAGCCTCCATGAACCCGGAAGGTATTTAAAGCTATTTTAAACCTGCAACCGACTCCAGCGGTCTCTCAGAAGGTGGGGGCGGGCTCACGGTGCACACCTGACGGACAGACTCCTCCCCTCCTCCTCGCGCTGCCAGTGTTGTCACGTAGTGGTGGTACGGCATCCCGTTTTGTTTGCCACACATCAAGAAAAACTCAAAACTCAGCTTCAAATGCAGGACTAACGCGATGGATGACAGCTGAAACCTGACGACTGACAACTAAAAACTCTACAGGTAAGATGTCTTTTCCGGAGATGCTAACAAGCTAGTTTAAACAGGTGCAGGCTGTTTTTCCACCGCGATTTTAAAGTCCATTTCAAGACGCAAAGTTAGCCGAAGTTAGCCGAACTTGTTATTTTCTTATTTGCTACTGAAACAAAGTCTGTTTGAACCGAGCGAGCTTTAATGAAGACAGGTGAGTCATTTTCTTCAGTTTCACAATCAGGTTTTGGCGCTGCGAGTACACCTGTGTTATTTGAAGCTCTCACAACTACCAGGAGCTAGTTTGACCAGCTGATGCACATGAAACACACCATAAATAAAATGTGACGGAAGACTATCGGGTATCTATCATTTCTCAACTTGAGCTTTAAGGGTTTTAAGGTGGACTTGTGAAATTGTATTCCCTCACACCGGCACACTGTCATTTCGGATGGCAAACAGACAGCACGCAGGGTCTGGGTTAATAACTCAGTGAGGTGTTGATGGTCTGATAACAAGTGTTTTGTTTTCTCAGCATGTGTAATATTATGTCTCACGTGCTCCATATGCTGAAGGAGCCTTATCATTGGCCCATTTCATTCTGCACTGTGGTGCTGCCTTATTTGTTCAAACTTATCAAATGTCTGATAACCTTTGATTTTGTAATAATCAGGCAGTAATGAGTCAGAAACAATGGCTGATTAGTGGGTTAGTCAACAGAACGTTGTTGTCAACAATTTTAATAATCATCATCAATCATTTAATTAAGCAAAAATGCCAAATAATCAGTCAAACACACGTTTTCAGGATTTTCTTCTGGTCTGATGGTAAACTGAACATCGTTTCTGTTTTGGACTGTTGGCCAGTCACGATGAGACGACCGAGGACTTCGTCCTGGTCATAAACAGACTGTAACAGATATTTTTTACTGTCTGCCAGGCTGCTGGTTGCTTCACTTGAGGAAACAGGTTGTAGGTTGGATTTTTTTGTACTCAGGTGCACTCAGGTCATGTTTGCTTTACACACATTTACACCTGTTTACACAGTTTCAATCAGATCCACACCTGCGTGAGAACAATGGAAAAACAACCTGATTAAAAAGGTTCAAAAATAAAAAAACAGTGCAATCTTTTGCAAACAAGCTGTGTTTCTGAGCTCATGTAGTCACGTCTTTGATACATTCATGTGTTCACAAAGTGGTGACCGTCTCTCCATCATTGAGTCTTTCCAGGAAGCTTCTTTCAGAGCCAGTAATGATACTTTCAAGTTACCAGTGAACCTGTGGAGTTTTTCAAACAGGTGTTCATGGAACATTTCACAGCTTTTCTGGTCTTTGTTGCTCCTGTCCCGACTTTTTTTAAGCAAGCTGGTGCATCAAATTCAAATATTTGCCTTATATTTTATTGATGATTTAAACAGTCACCCGTCTTTTCTTGGCGTCAGGGTTGTATTAACATTCCCGCCTGCCCTCGCCGCCTCCTGCAGGCTGCGTCAGCTCTCCTCTGCTGCGACACGATCTGCACGCCAATAATACAACAACAAACCCTGTTTCCTGAAAAACCGCGTTGTAATTGAGTATTGGATTGGATCCAAAGTGTGGCTGGATCGTATGGTTGAAATAAAAATGTTATTAATAAGAACTTTTTCAAATGTCATCAGTAAAGAAACATTAATATGGAGTCAGATGCAAAAATGCTGTTTGATGGAATTAGACGTTTTTGTGGTCGTGTGTTGTCGTGTGTGTTTCTCTGACGGAGGTTTTATTTGTGTTTGTGTTGCCTCCGTTTCAAACACACACACACACGTTCGTGATAATTGCAGTTCCCTTTGTGATTTAATGACAACAACAGCACATTAGCATACAATGCTACAAGACAACAGCATTTAGTCATACTTTTGTTACTAAAAATACTTCCTTGGAGCATGCAGAGCCACAGAAAAACACAACCAGAATTTCCACACACACACACACACCTCATGACAACACCTGCTGCTGTGTGTGTGTGACGTCTGAACGTAGATTCCCTCCAGTGCAAACAAACAAACATCTCTGGTTAAATCGAGGTGTTTGAATGAGTTTAGTTGTTTGATCAACAGAAAAGCTGCGTGTTTGTTTGTTTGTGACTCGGGTTGTCCGGTTTGAATTGTTCCATCTTCTTCAGTAAACATCTGACTCACCTGCCAGCAAGTCAAAGCAAAGATCAAACTCCTCCCACCTCACAGGACGTCACACACCTGTGAGAGTCTTTGAAATCACAGGACTTCTTCTCTGTGGTCTCTGGGTCATAAAGCACCAGTTTAAGAAATATTTTTCTCATAGAGACCATCAACGGTTATAAAGGTGATGAAAACTCTCAGACCAGTTTCCTCTCAGATGGATGATTCATTCATTCATTCTGTCTCATTGTTAAAGCAGAAATCCCTGCTTCCTGTTGTCCAAGTCCAGGTTTAATCCTCATTTGTGAGAGTCGGGCTTTGAAAGTTTAGGAGGTGGAATTAGATTTGAAGCTGGTTTTCTTCCAGAAATCCCTGGGATTAAACTGACTCAACTTCCTGCTACTTTTTTAACCTCAAAATAGAAAAAAATGTGGAAGTTGGAAACCAAAGTTAAGTTTCTCACAGTTTGTTTGAATCATTTTAACAAAACCACCGGCTGAATGTGACATTTGTGGATGTTTTTTCCTCTAATAATCACATATTTAATGTTTTATGTCACATACATGTAAATACCACCTGTACTGAGCCTCGCTGAGTCTCCTAAAGGTCACAGAGGTC
>JAPZDY010000014.1:2536001-2554600 GCA_029783645.1 Ctenochaetus hawaiiensis | reverse complement strand
GAACTCACGGGAGGCTGGCCAAAATTGCGGAAAAGTGGCGGTGATTGGACAAAATTGCAAGGTTGCGCAGAATTCATTGAGATTGGTTGAATTTGCGTGAATTGTTGCGATCGCAACATTACAAATTCCTGGAGGGACTGACTGGAGATCATCAGAAGATCTGAGACCCTAAAGCTTCTAAAGCTCAAAATGAACAGAGTTTAAATTTCTGTAAAGTCCAGTTCATCTTTTTACTTTGGCTGTTTAAACTTTTAATAAACACAGCTCAAGAAACGAGGAGAAGAAATAAACACATTTAAAAGAGCTGCAGGTGATGATAATAATGAACTCATCATTCCTGGTTCGTGTGCTCTGCAGAACCTGCTGAGATCTGGAACGTGTCCAGAGATTCAGGGCTTCCTTCATGTGAGAGAGGGCGGTCGTAAATCCTGGAAGAAGGTTTACTTCTTCCTGCGACGCTCCGGACTTTACAGCTCCACCAAAGGCTCCTCGAAGGTCAGAGAGTCACGTCAAAACTCCTCAGACAGACTTTGACACTGCTGCCTTTTAAACTTTTGACAAATCTTTGCTCATGTGTGTGTGTGTTTTTTGTCTTTGTGAACCAGGAGCCGCGTCACCTGCAGTGTGTGGCCGATCTTGAAGATCTGAACGTCTACACGGTGGTGAACAGCCGTAAACTGTACGGAGCTCCTGCAGACTTCACCTTCTGCATCAAGGTAGCCAGAAAAATGTCCTCAAACCGGACAGAAGAGTGTGTGAGGAACAGTTAGAGAGCTGTTCCACCTCAGAGTGTGTGTGTGTGTGTGTGTGTGTGTGTGTGTGTGTGCGCAGGTCAACCCTGAGTCAGCGTTCATGTCGTTCTTGTATTTGTGGATTTTTGCATCGATCTTGTTCGCACTCAGCAGGCCGTCGATGCGTCTGATGTTCCTCGAGGTTCTGACAGTGATTGAGGAACATGAGGCATTCACTGTCTCCAGGGAACAAACAGTAATAACACGCACGGCGGTATCGTAGATTCATGTCACAGTATTTCATGTCACGCTGGTTGAAAAACATTTTCTTTTAGTTCCTCTGGGCTCAAATCATTTACACACTCAGTAACTGACGTGTTTAAAGTTATTCAAGTCTTTTTGTAGGAAACAAACTGCAGAACAGGAAGTCGAGCGTCAAATATGTCACATTGAAATGTCAAAAAAAAAAAAACTACATCTTTGTTCTGCGTGTTGTCGAGTTTTGTTCTCACATCATCACAAATGTTTCCGTCAACATTCAAACTCAGAGAAATCTGTGATTTTCTTCAAGCCAACGTTTCATTTGGTCTCCTGTTTGTGACTTCTGAGGTAAAACCAGTCAGTCAGTGAGGAAAGAAGTCGACAAACGTGACAAAACGTAACGTGAATCAGACTTTAACGCGTCAACTCGCCTGTAAACATTTCAGACTGAGTCAGTCACACAGATTCACATCTGCAAAGGAGGCTGTTTAACAAGGAAACAAACAAATCCCATGATCCCACACTGCTTCATGACGTCAGCGAACTACAGCTTTGTTTTCAATGTTTTGAAAGAGAGCCCTCTAGTGGCAGAAAATACACATGTGTGTTTAAGTCAGGAAGGAGAAGTTGGACTAATCACATGTTGGTTTTTATCTTTTCATTGAAAAATAAGAAAAACAGAGGAAATGATATAACCTGCTCACTCTGTGTTTTCTGTGTGTGTGTGTGTGTGTGTGTAGCCGTCCAGAAACCCTGTTCGGACTCAGGACCTGAAGATCTTGTGTGCCGAGAACGAACAGACGCGAACTTGTTGGACGTCTGCTTTCAGATTATTCAAGGTTAATAAAATCATCCTCCTTCCTGAAACGCTGTTAACTCATTTAAGTCATTAATACTTACCGGACGTCCTCTTTATTGTCTCGGACAGTAAAACCAGGAATAATTTATTTTGTCTGTGTGTGTGTGTGTGTGTGTTTTATGTGCGGTCAGTATGGGAAGCAGCTTCAGTGTAACTACCAGTTATCAAAGTCGGCACCGCGGAGCCTGGAAGGAAGCAGACTCGCAGATGGCAAAGTGAGATCATCAGACGTGATGCAACGCAGACGACACCGGCAAACCATTTAGTGGTGTCATCTCACATTTCTGCTGCTACACATGCTGTGTGTTTAACTCTGTGTGTGTGTGTGTGTGTGTGTGTGTGTGTGTGTGTAGTCTGAGGCGAGCCTGGTGGCCATGGATTTCTCAGGGAAGGCCGGCGGACGGGTCATCCAGAACCCGACAGAGGCCCAGAGCGCAGAGAGGGAGGAGGGACAGGCCTGGAGGGTGAGATGGATGGATGGATGGACGGAAGGGGGAGGGAGGTGGAGGGAGGTGGATCAGACTACAGCAGGTTTGATCCAGATTCTTCCCTGCAGACAGTCAGAGCAGAAATCAGGTCTGGGATCTTGGTCAGCGCTGATGTTCGGCTCAGATTATCTGCAAACATTTACAGAGTCGGTCTGAAACCTCCTGGGCCTGTCGGGTGAAGGGGAAGTGATGTAAAATACCTGCACAAGCGTCTGTGATTGTGACTCTCTCCTGTTGTGTTTGCTTCTCTTCCCTGATGCAGAGGAGAGAAGCCCTGAGGTGCAGCCTGCCCAACCTGAACTCTGGTGCCAGACCTTCATGTAAGTCCACATGAGAGCAGTCCAGGTCTTAATCCTGGTCTCCATCAGCTCTGAACACATCACACAGTGAGCTCGGCCGCCTCCTCACACTCCTGTCTGCGTGTGTCTTCTTGCAGCCATCCACAAGTCCCAGCCGTGGTTTCATGGTGGTGTGTCGAGAAAAGAAGCTCAGAGGCTGATAGAGAAGCAGGGCCTGGTGGACGGGTGAGTGGGGTGTTAGCAGGAATCCGGGATCAGGAAAACTGGGATCTCCTTCTGTTTAACCTGCAATCAGGTTACTGTAAGACACCAAGTTCACACAGTGTGTCTAAAGGAAACGTGTGCCTTTTTAAGCTCCCTAAAGGCTCCAAAAACTGAAGTTTAGTTCATTTTTAACAGTCAAAAGAGCAGATCAGTATGTAAATATGACTGTTTATAAAACAACAGCTGAGTAGTTCCTCCGTGTGTGTGTTTGTGTGTGTGTCGTAGGATGTTTCTCATTCGTGAGAGCCAGCAGCACGCTCAGTGCTTCGTCCTCTCGCTGTGTTACAAGCTGAAGACCAAACATTACCTGGTGATCCCTGTGAGTTCCCTTCATTCCCTCATTGTTTCAGGATTAAAACGTGTCTCTTTCTTGCGTCCTGACTTTGTTTTTCTTCGTCTCTGCAGTGCGAGGACGGAGGCAGGAAGTACTTCACCATGGACGACGGCCTGACGCTCTTCATAGACCTGCTGCAGCTGGTGGAGTTCCACCAGATCAACAAGGGGATCCTCCCGGTCTGCCTCAAACACCCCTGCGTCTGTGTAGCACTGTGAATCCTTTCAGCCTCTCCTCCATCACTCCTGAACACACAGTAACCTCTCGCCCGCTGGCCCGGGATCAGCCATCCAGACCTTTAGTTCCAGGCTAAAGTGTGAACCCGAGTCATCAGATTGTGCTGATATCTACGAGGCACGGCTGATAAAGAGCAATTACGGGGCTGGATTATGTGCCAGAGGTGTGCAGTGTGTGATAATGTTATCAGGGCTGTGAGACGTGGACTCCTGGGAGGAAAGAGCCAGACAGGAAGCGTATTGTCCGCCCCTTCTCTCTTTAGTATTTTTAATTATTCGACTCCATGTGCAGCTCCAGACAGTGGTTGGTTTTTTATTTTTAATTAATGAGCCGCCGTCCCCGTGGAGATGACTTAATTAGCCATGTTGGACAGACTTTTAGCGCTGTAAACGTGCCCGGGTGATGGGGGGGGAGGGGCGTGCACCGTGATGGGGGCAGCGGCAGGAAACGTTTGATCGTTCCTCCACCAGATTTCACTGAAGAGCTGATCGATTGCGGCCACCAGAGGGCAGTGTGAGTCAGAGCTGGCAGGGCTCTTCAGCTGTGTGATGTCAGAGACGAACACGCGTGTGTTTTGATGTGAACATGAAGAGGATTCGTTAAACTGTAATCATGAAAAGACCCCAGGTTGCAATCATGTAGCATGTAAAATCTCACCGTTCTGACTGTTTGATGTTTTGTAGATTAACTTCTCTCATGTGCCTTTTTAAAAACAATCACACATGAATTAACTTTAAATACTAAAACAGCACAAACACTTTCATAGCGGCCATATTTACGTGATGACATTGAAGGGGATCGCAGTGTCCTGTGCTGTTTGAACAACCAAACTTATTAAACTTAAACATATAGAAGCCTTTAGCAGAACTGCAGATAATGAGTGTGAGAAAAATACAAACAAAGATTTTATATCGCTCAGGCTTAGAAAATATTTCTAACATATTTCTCTAAAATTTCTCTAAAGTTGCTCCTTCTGCTCCATCTTTCATTTAAAACTAACCATCCAAAAGAAACGAGAGTCTTCTAGTGAAATCATACACGATAAAGTCTTCAGATATAAACTAATAATGAATAATTTTACTCAGTTTTTGATGAGGCAGAATATGTTTCCTTTAATTTTTACCAGATTACATCTGAGATTATTTCCAGGTAACCTCTCTGAAGTTAATAATAATAATAATAATAAAGTGTGTCAGACTGTTTTGTTATTTGTGGTTCTTTAAACATGTTTTCTTTTACTTTAAATATTTGCACTTAACTGTTTGCATGTTTTCATGAAGATCCAAAGCTAAAATGTCAGCAGGTAAACAAATATTCTCACAACTCGTTCAGTCCAAAGTTTACGGTTTTCACACTTTTTTTTTTAATCAAAAAGGATTTGACAGTTTTTTACTCTGAATGTCCTTTTCAGACCTGTTTTATACGTTTAATAAATGATTTCATGTGAAACAATTACAAAGTTTATTGTTGATTTTTAACAGGTAATTATTTCTAAACTAGAGGCCATGTATTTAAGTGAGAACATGGATTTTTTCAGATTTTTTACTTAAGTAAAAATAGCATTACCCCAATTTAAGGATAAAAGTTACAGGTACAGTTCTGCATTTGAAGGTCCAGTGTGGGTTCATGTTAGAGAATATGATGCATTTCTGTGGATTTAACAAGCTAACAGCTTATAAAATGATTAAAATTCATTTTACCTTAAACCAATAAATACTTTTATTCTTATGTTTGAAGTATTTTGTGTGTCAGCAGAGTATATTACCGTGTGACATCATTACTTTTACTTAAATAAAGGATCTGAGCCTTTTTCATCACTGCTGGTTTAGAAAAGAAGCTGCTGCCTTTTCTGATTTAAATGAGATGATTATAAAATGACTTTCAGCCCAAAAACTAGACCAGCAGAGAAACCCTGGACTGAGTCCTGACGTCCTCATTGGTGGAGCGACATGAAAGGCGGCCCCGGAGGTTTTTTTCGTCTGCACAGATCACAGATCCTCTGGATGCCTCCGAGCTCTGCACTGTGGCTGCAGAAGCTAAAGAGCTGATTTCTCCACTGACCTACTCTCCATGTTTGTGTGTGTGTGTGTGTGTGTGCGTGCCTGGGTAACCCTTCCTCTCCACTGCAGCCCACACTGTGGATGGGGTTGTCATGGCAACAAATTTTTGGCCTAGATGGCCAGGTACAATACATTTGGGGTTAAAAACAGGCAGAACAGAGACGAGTCCAGCCGGTTTCAGAGAGAGACTGTTTATGTGCAGCACAATCAGGTGATTTACGATCAGTGACTTCATTTCCCAGAGTGCAGCAGAGGAGACACTGAGTCTCAGATATAATCCTCCTCTATTCCTCTGTTCTCAATGATAAATGTTCAACCTCCTCTGAAAAAAAGAGATAAAAAGAACAGTTATTATTTTAATGTTTTCCGCTAGAATTATGGACCAGCCAGATAATAAATTACTCAAAAAAGCACTTAAGTGACAATATTTGATCTTACTGCTCCCTAAACAACTCTAATCCACAGTTTATTGTATGAGTATACTTTTTTGATAGTATTTGTCTATATATTTATTTATTGTCAGAAATACGTAAAAGTAAAAGAAATTCTTATGTTTGCTGTTGTTTTAATTGCAGTTAAACACATAACATTTCTAAAACATCATTTTATTTTCTACTTTAATTTATTTTTTAGGAAAGAAAAGCTTTAACAACAACAACAAACTTTATTTATTAAAGTTTGAATCACCGCCCCGCGAGCCCGCCACGTGACACAAATCGAACGCTCCTACGTCATCTAATCTGTGTAACGGTTGGGCAAAGACGCAAATTTTTGCGGAATAAACGGATTTTATTTCGCTAAAAGACGAAGTTTTTCATCTTTAATGTGGCTCCTGAAAGGGGACAAAAAATAAAATGTTTATTGTTTCTGAACTGAAGAAATGTGATAGTTTCGTTGTTTCTGAGCTAAGCTAGCTATCCAGCAGCTAGCTAGCTAGCGGACTCCAGATGCTAACATTCAGAGCTGCGGTGTGTTTTGTTTCTGTTGAGTTTGGGTGTAAAAGGTCACGTTTTTATAAACGGGAAATTTATAAATAGTTTAAAAATTGACACCACTGTTATTTTTGTTTTTAGGTTTTAACAGGAAATGTGGAGAGTTTGGTGATGAAGGTGGAGGTTTTCAAAGGACTGAAGAGGCAACGACAGGTGAGCAAGACTGCAGGAAAAATACAAAATATACAACGAAAAGTTCAAAAAATAATCTAGAAACGGGATGGGAGGACAATTTAAATGGTAAAAATGTTTTCAAGGGGAGTATTAGAGAACAGAGTGAAGGAGGGAAGATGGAGAGTGAGACACCAGGTTCATTCACAGTTTTGGAAATAAAGAGAAAATGATGAGGGAGCTGATGATTGAGGTCAATCCAATTTTGTAGGATCAATCTAATTTTATTCTTTAATATGCAAGTAACTGATGTTAATGGACTATTTCTGTTTAGACTGTAAATGCAGACCTCCTGTTGGCAGCCGAGAGGATCCATAAAACATCAAGAGTCAGGAGGAAGGTAAGAATAATACTTTGATTTAACAGTGTTAGTGACAATTTTACCATCCTATAAAATAAAATGGTCATTTTCAGCTTGATGTGATGAAATAGGATATTTTGATCAGAACTGTTTGCACATGTTTACGAGAACAAGCTCCAAAGACAAAAACATGTATCAATGAAATTGATTAGAACAGATTTTTACATTCAACAAAAATCAACTTTCAAAATACGACTTGGTGTAAAAACATGTGGCTGTAAAATGGTTCATTTGGAAAGTCAAAAAAGCAAGATATTATGGTAAAGTGTCTTTTTATTTGGTGAATAAACTCTACAGGTGTGAATGTCGACCTTGAGTCTTTTCAGGTGGTTTATTCTCGCCTCATCACTGTTGTTCCCTTCACTTCCTCTTGTGTCCTTTCACAGTAAAAAGACTTGCCGCTCTGAATAGTTTAGGTATGTTAGCCTGTATCAGCCTGGTGAGGTGCAAGCCCAGTGCATGCTGGGTTATATCTTAGAGCTCCAGTGACATTGAGTGAGCAGGTATAAAGGATGGATGAATAAACGTCACCCACCTTCATTACACAGTTTTACAGCCACTTTAAGGGCCTGTAAAATAGTTTCCTGTTCATTGCCACTTTTATCCAACCGAACTGGAACAAAACCTCCTGATTTCTTTCCTTTTACAACAAATTAGGCTGCTAACAGAGTTTTATTTGGACATAAAAATCTTTCATTGACGAGGCAGGTGATTACTGTCAGTCTTTCACTAGCAAACTGTAAAATGGAAATTCTGCCTTTCTGGGCAGCAAAGCAGCAAACACGTCACATTTCATCACATATAAAACAATTCAATCAATCATTTGCCATAAAAAATGATTAAAGAAACTTTGTGCAGGAATATTTTTATGGATTTTTTGGGCTGTAATGAGTGTGAAGTGCTTGTTTAGCCTCTGTTTGTCTTTCTGAATCATTTTTTTTAAATAATATCCTGCAGAGTCATTCACAAATCTGTAAACTCAGCGTTAAACTTAATTAAAAATAAAGTGTTTACCTGACCCACTTCAGGATTAATAATTCACATTGAGAAAAAGATCAAAGTGTCTTTCTGTCTGATTCTTAATGAAATCTTAAAATAGACTCGCTCAATTAAAACCAAACCAATGACAAACAAAACCAGTTTTGAGTCACTTAACAGCAGAATGCAGGTAAACACCAGCTGAAGAAAAGGCAGCTTGACTTCTTCATCTTAAAACGAAATAAAAGGCTTCAGTGACAGACTCATGATATGATGATATGAGTGTTAATGCTTAAATGATGAGGTCTTTGTAATTCATTCTGGCTCCATGTTGTCGTTCAGCAGGAGATCAAGGCTTTTGATGCTGTTGTTCAAGTAATTAAACCCATCAAGGTGTGAATTCAGTCACTGTAATTTGATTTTCTTTGAAGTGAGTGCTCTCCCCTCTGCAGAATCTATCCAACTGTCAGTCTCACTATTCAGAGATGCTTTCAATCCCTTCAGAAACCTGGTGGGGGTCCTTTTTCATCCTTTATTCCCTTTTTCCTCCCAAGAAATGTCTGCAGCTCCTTATTCTGAAAGCGTAAATGTGCGATGTGAACCCAGTTTAGTAGCAGAGTCCTGCACGGTTCAAAATGAACATGCTGACCTGCCACCTACAGTCATGTTTGAATCTGATGGAAAACCAACAACCCAACTGGTTCCCATTAACAAAGATGCAGATTTAAAGAGGCAGACTGGGATAATTAATGTAAAAATGACTGTTGTTCAGTGAGAAACTCTGAGGATGAAGCCGATCAGAGGCAGAGGAGGTTTCGGTCCGGAGGCAAACTGAGTGTGTGAATCTGTTTAGTTTCTCCCTCCAGCTCCCTCCGACGAGAGACGGGCTCATTCTCACGTAATGAAAACACATCAGTTCTTAATTTAAGGTGATTACACACTCATGAAGACAGATTTATGAATTTCATTTTCAATTTCTGCTAATAGATTTCTCCTCCATCTCTCTGAGGCTGCAGCTGGTGAAAGTGGGATAATTTTAAGTACTTTACTTTCTGCTGGGTAGCTTGTGAATTCACCCCCCGAGATCAATAAAACCTTCAACAATACATCATCATTCATTTATTGATCCTATTTAGTATTATCGGTTGGATCTGCAAAGTAACTAAAGGTGTCAAACAAATATACTTAAGTAAAAGTATGAAGTAGGTGGAAAATAAAGAAAACATGAGCACATGATTGCTTTTAAGTACAATACTTGAACAAACGTACGTGGTGACTTTGCACCTCTGATGATCTCATTCTTTGATTTAGTGTCCAAAGCTTCATTAGCAGCGATGAGAACAGGAAGGGCTGATTTACTGCAGAGGGGAGCTTTATTAAATCAGGGTGTGTCTGCAATGAGGCTCCTCCAGGATCTTTCTTTGCCCTAATTTAACACCAGAGTGGAGCCTGACTGATGCTGTTGTGGTGTCTTTTTATTCCTCTGACCCTCAGAGAGTCTGTGCACATCTCTGCCGTCACCCTGCTTGAACCGGCGTCCCTCTCTCTGACATCTAGCTGTTTTCAGGGACGCCCCATCGGTCTTTCTGAAGTTTTCTGCACCTGTCGTTTCCTCTCTGTCTCTGTGTAATTGCTGCTGCTCTGTGTGATGTATGTGCGGTTACTCCATGCGTCTGCAACATCGACTGCGGCCCGATTCATTATTCAGCTCCCCTGGTCTGACGCAGCGAGAGAGCGGCTGCTTTTGCTGTCACCGGTCAACCAGGAACCCATGAATCTGTAATTATCCTGTCATCTCTGTCTGTCTCCCAGCCTTTGCTGCTCCCGCTCTGTATTTGTTCTTCTGTCTTCATGTGTCTCTCTGCTGACTGTGTCATTCACTCAGCTTGTCAGCTCGTCCACCTGTCACCCTCTTACAAGGAAAGTCGTCCTTTCCATTCGATTTCCTCCCTTCAAAAATTCCAAATCTGAAAGATGAGTGATTAGATCCACTTTTTATCTGGATAAAACATATGAAAACTGATTTTAATCAACAAAAAAGGAGAGAACATGTGGTTCAAGTATTCATCTCTTTTCCCTTCCCTCATTCCCTTCACCTGTCCCACTTCTGTCCATAATTACGTCCCTTCTCCTGTCTCTCTTCAGGGTGTGATTTGTTTCCTGCTGAGTTGTGACTTGGTGTGTTAATTATCTCACCACCTATAAAAAAGTGCTGAGGATGTCGGTGCACAAATGATGCTCAGTTAGAAAGAATCCAAGGCCGAACGTACATCATACTGATTTGTTTTTTTTATCGCCCACCTGTGGCACTGTGGATACGTCTGTATGTGTGTGTGTGAGAGTGGGTACATAAGTGTGTGTGTGTGCAGCAAAGTGAGGCCGAGTCCCTCAAGGGCAGAGAGAAGACACTCTCGAGCATTATGGCGAGTATGGGAACATCCACGTTCTCGCAGCCCAGAGAGGCCTATCTTTAATTTATCGCTATGTTTTATTTACCAGCCAGTAAATTCAGGCCACCAAGCAACAAACAAGGCTCCGTATTGACGAGTGTACAGCATCTGGTCCACTCTGCCTGTTTGTCTGAAGGCAGATCCGTGCTCATGTCCGTTTATTTGTAGTTTTCATTGGTTTTATCAGCGTAATTTGTTGAGATCAGAAACTCCTTTTCGAGCGTCTTCATCCTCTGCCGTCTTGTTTTATATTAACCAAACCTTTCTTTACCTCACTGCCTGGAGATGCTATTATCAGGTGTCACAGGGTTCATGACATACAGCCCCTCTGACCACGAAAACACACACACACATGTACACACACTCATACACACACACACTTTGTCTCATTAATTCATGGCCTTCAACTGAGGGTTGAATTACAGCCGGTGCTAGAGCAGGATTTACTTTGACAATATCATATTTTGCTGGCACACACATGCACACACACACACACACACACACACACACACACACACACACACACACACACACACACACACTCAGAGACCGGCTGCAGTGTTGCATCACACATGCACACACAGCACTGCTCATTATATTCCATCAGTGTTTGCTGCTCCACACCTTTTCTGCTGAAACTGGCTGAGAAACATCTACATTTACTTTTTATCTGGAATATTTTTCATCTTTTTTATCAGTGAGTTTCTCTCTCGGCTGCACAGACAGAAGCATCAAAAGCCCACAGAGTGACTCTGAATCACTGATGCTCGCTCGTATCACTCACAGTCTTCACATTCTGACAGACACGTGAGCACATGATTCAAATTCGATGCGTATAATGACGGCAGTGAGATCAAAGGCAGCGGGAAACGGGGGCGCAGGCTCTTTAAGAGCGGCAGGATGGGGAGGGCTCTGCATCCATAAAACATGAGTTTATTCAGTGGCCATGCTAAGACATGGTTAGGAGCGCCTCTGCACTCCGGCGTGCTCTCGTACCTATCACAGGAGGAGAGTCCCCGTCCTGCTGAACGCCTCCCACACGCCGACAAAGCTCTGGAGCGAGGAGCCGAGACATGGACGCGCTGAGGAGGAAGGGATAAAACTGGAGCGAGAGAAGACAGACAGCGAGGAGAAACAAGAGTAGAACAAGAGAGTGAATGGGAAAGACAGAAAGAAGAGGTTAAAGGCATAAAGAAGAGGAGAAAGTGACGGCGGACAGAGGACAGTAAACAGGTGCATCGAGGCAGAGAATGGGCAATTCCTCTTTCCCAGGCATGTCCCTTCTCTCTTCGTCCATTCTGTAGTTGCAGGTATTTCTAACTTGAGTGCCCTTCTCTGACGCGCTGGGGGTGCTGGGAAACCACCGTTGTTTACGTCCGCTTCCCCTTTTTCTCCGTCTGTCTGATGCTTTCTGTGTTTGCCGCACATCCGTCTTTGCCTGCATGTTTCTGAGAGATGCATCTGATATCACTTTACTGAGTTAAAGTTCACCTTTGGTGCTCATCACTTAAAAAAAAAAACAAACTCCTTTACTGTCACTGCAGTGTAAGAACACGATCTAAAATCTGGGACACTGAGCTGAAGCATCTTCTGAGTTGTTTTTTTCATCTTATTTCAGATTAAGCCTCTGACTGAGAAACTATATAATGCAGCTGTAATCAGTTTTAAGTGCTGCAGCCCATTTGAAAGACATTAGAAGAGTCTGAGAAATGCTTTTCAGTGCAGATATCGACGGGGCTGAGTGTGTGAGAGGGTTGGGGGTGTGAGTGTCTGCTGGTGTCGGTTGCGTCTGGCAGCAGCTCTTGTTTACTGCCTGTGCTGATGGGAGACTGTTGATGCTCTGCCTCTCTGTGGTCGGCATCTGGGGCAGCATGAAAGAGGGCTATTGATGGATGTAAAGAGGCTGCTGTTGGTCAGAGAGATGGAAAGAGTGATACAGACAGTGATGCTAGTTTGTGGGTTATTTGCTGAATGTTAATGTAGAGACACAATGATCTCCACTTGGTGAGCATAAGAGGACACACACAGCGGGCTGTAACGGCAAACACTCATTTGCATTTCGGACATTGCGGACATTATGAGAGGAAACATTAGTTGGGTTTGTCCTCATTTTAAAATCTACATCATTTCATTTGAGTCACAGAGCTGAGCATCAGTTTTTTTTTTTAAAGATGAATCTCTGATTAAAGGTTAAAACAAAATCTTTGCCCCTCACTGATGTGATCAGTAATCTATCTGTAAGATCATTAACTGTCCCTCTGGAGTCAGTGTGTATGAATCTGGTTTCCTGCTGTGTTTTATAATGGGGTTGTGTTTAATGTAACATCCAAAACAATGAATATGTGACTGAAACACAACAAAACCCTTTAAGAAAATAATGACTAGTGGTGACTCTGTTTTTTGTAGTCAGGAGGCATAATTAGTTTATTTTCTTCCGCCGGCGATGTGACTGTTCAGTTTTTACTCAGTGGATTTCATGGAGCCTCTCTGCTTTCTGTGGAGTAAATAAAGAGTCATGTGTAAATCTGAGCTCCTGCTTTATAAACTCATGCTGATGTTTTATGATACAAACTCTCAGATTCATAATCTCTGCCTGCAGTTTAGTGATCCAGACTATGAATCCTTCTGCACAAAACTGCGGCTGCTGTTTATAAAACATGCACTTGGATTTTGAAACTGAGAGACCAGATTCATGCATGACTCCTGTTTCATCTCAGGTGACACCAGGGGGCGCTTTGTGGGTTTTTGGTTTGGCTGGTGACAGAAGCAAATCTACCATCTACTGACATATTGTGCCAACATCTGGCTGGTGGCTGGTGGATTTTTTTAATGATCAAATTTTGAGGATGTTGATGTTTTGCACTGAAGGTTTAAAATACAAACCATGTGATTTAACACTCTAAATTATTGATATGTTCCGGCTGCCATGTTTGTTTAAATCTGTAAACAGTAACAGAGATTTTTTATTCCACATAAATGCATCACTTTTTTATAGTAACCAGACTTCCTGAGAATTATGATAATTCCTTTAAATCATTCTGTCTTTTAAAAGACTCTTAAATCTGTTTATTTTACATGAGAGGCACAAACGGGTGATGCTGCAGACTTTGGCTGGCAGAGAGCAAAATGGAGGTCCTCTCTCTGTAATCAGTATTGATCTACATGATGCCCTCCTCTCCTCGTCCTCCAGCACACTCACAAGCACAAATCTGTGTCAGAGCAAAAAAAAATGAATTGAGTCTCTTGCACATTTTTGGGAGATAGAGATGGTAAAAAAAAAAAAAAAAGACGGATATCTTAACATTCAACGTGTTATTTTCGATATGAGGCCTGTCACATTCTGCACGCCGTCTCACTCTGAAATCGCTGAGAGGATTAAATCTGAACAGAGCGTTTTTGAAACACACACTATAGAGTCGCCCTTGAACATCTCAAACTTATCTCTTTGTGCTGCTCGACTGTGTGAGTCATGTCACCTCAATGACGTGCCACCGCCCTCCCCAGCAGCTCCCCAGGAGGTTTGAGAGGGGCGGGCGGGTGGTGGTGGTGGTGGTGGAGGTGGTGGTGGTTAGCAGATCAAGCGTGTTGGAATCACAAGTGACTGGGGAGCAAAAGACAAGGAGAAGAGAAACAGGGTGGAGGATCTGTCAGAGAGCCGAGGAACGGCAGCCAAACAGCAGTTTTCCCATGTCAGCCTGATCAAACTTGTTGACATCTGGAAGGAGATGGAAGGAAGACAGACAGAGAGAGGCAGGAAGAGATGAAGGGCAGAGAGAGGAAGCCGCAGAGCGAAGGGCGCCGACATCACAGCGCTGATTGATGCGTTTGCTGTGGAGCCACCAGGTGAGGCTGAGCCGACTGTAATGTTGACTCAGGGATGATTTTCCTCCCCAGAGCCGCTTTGCTCTCTGACATTTAGAGACTCTGTTGCCGTTTCATCCTTCGTGTTGCTTCCATTTGACTTCTTTTATGAGTCAAAACAACATTTTTGAGAGATTTGGCTTCATGCACAGAGACTGCAGATAGCTTTCGACACCAGAAGCTTCATTATTCTACCGGTGAAGCTTTGACTGACAAAAGCCTCCATATTAAGAAGTTTAATCTCCTCTGAATCATGAAGGAACCTGCTGACAGTTAAGACCTCAACCACATCTCCTGATGATCAATATCATGATTGATTCTTTATCATAGCTTTTTTTAAGTTGCAGTTGTTTGATATATTGCTTAACAGATTGATATGTCATCAATAGCTGATTTTCACTCAGTTATGAAATTGTTTCTGTACAAATTCCTGTTTAGCTCCTTTGAACACTAAAGATGGAATCTGATATTTTATCTCAAGTTACAGTATTTAACATTTGCACGTTAAAATGTCTAAAAATGACTTTCTACGTTATAGATTTTGTTGAGTTGTTGCTCACATCATCTTCCCAAACGTTCCCATCAAAGTTCAAACTCAGAGAAATCTGTTATTTTCCTCAAGATAACGTTTCATTTAGTCTCCTGCCTGTAACTTCCACGTTAACACCGGTCAGAGTGAGGAAGGAAATCATGACAAAACGTAACGTGAATTTAACTTCAACTCATCGCCTCGTCTGTGATCGTTTCCGGAGTCACTCACACATATTTACATCTGCAGTGGAGGCTGTTCAACAAGGAAACAAACAAATCCCATGATCCCACGCTGCTTCATGATGTCACCAAAGTATGATTTTTTTTCATTATTTTGATAGAGAGCCCCCTAGTGGCAGAAATTACATTTTGTGCTTTCAACATATGTATGAAAATCAACACAATCCAAACACAGTGAAAACTAATAATAAGTTCACCATCTTCGTGATAAGAAACTTGCATTTCTGCTTTGCTTTGTTCCCATAATAATCATATTTAATTTGTCTCTTATTCTTTATTGCCTGTTGTTTTTGTAGTTAATGTGCACTGAAGGACTTCCTGGTCCTGTGTTTTCTGTCGTCTGTTTGCACCTGTGAGTTGTGTTTTGTTGGGACTCAGCTCGTTCTCCACAGCATTTCCATGAAGTATTTCTTCTCCTGTTTGAAGCGGGGTGTAATGAGTCCTGCGACGATTGCTTTCGAGTGGCTGAGGCTGAGAGCAGCACCTGTGGAGCTGGCAGACATTCAGTTTCTTGTTCAAGGACACTTCCTTTAGCTGAGCAGCAGTAACTCTGCTCACTGTTCATCCCTGCAGCCTGTTTGGCAAACGCTGCTTAAATGTGATGACGCAGAAGCTCGTTTGGCTGGTGTGAAATGAGCTTTGTAGATGTCGTTATCTTTATTGTTGGCTAATGTTGTCATAGAGGTTTCTAAAAGACAGTTTTTGGCTGCAGCCTCGGGTGAGATTTGAAGATGATGAGCAGAATTTTAGCATAAAATTAACAAGTTTGGCTTCTTCTGTTATAGAAAGTAATTAAACATCGTTGAATTATTGCTGCAGAAAGTTATAAAGAATAAATCTCAGCTCATTTGTGTTTCTTTGACCTGAGATAATCTTGGCAGTCTGTCAGCGGATGTTGTTCATGTTTTTTCAAGCGAGGCCTCCGGATCTCAGGCAGCTGATCAAAAGCTCCACTTCAAGGTGGTTTAAGTTGCTGCAGCCAAGTTGGATGTCATAATCAGGAGGGTCGCTCACGCTGGCAGTCGGCTCCATTCATAATGTAACATGCACTTCTGTTTTTGCACGTTGCGTCTGGTAAAAAGCTTGTAGAGTCTCTGCACATTTTTTCTGGGACAATCTCAGAATATCTTTCTATCCACTTAGAATTTGTACTGACTTCACCATCTTTGGCCCTGACTAATCACTTACAAGCTGTCTACGCTCAGCCAGCTGGACATGTGTGGCTTTAAAGTCTTTTTACAGTCTCTGTTTTTAGCTGTTTTATCTGTAACTTACAGCATTTATTCATTCAGCTCCAATTTTAATGAGATTTTGATAAATAAGCATCAGTAATGTGAATATAATGACAGAGTGAGTGAAGGTGAATACAAGGACAGTCTGATGAGTTCAGAAAAACATGACTTTACTGTAACGCTGCATTTAAAACCCGGAAAAACCAACACTTGTGCAAATGATAAACTATTTATATATTGCCTGACATGCAAAGGAGGGAAAACAGCTGGAGTTTGTGTTGTTGGTCACAAACAGACTCTGGGTGTGAAGGTTAATCTGAGGTGCTGATGGATTAAGATTTTTTGTATTTAAGTTCAGTTGATCAGAGAATATTTGGTTGAAACAGATCAGATTGTCCTGCTTTTATTCTACATCAGCGTTTTGGACGAGGAAATAATGGACCAGTGTTAAGAAAGTGATGTATTTTCTTCTTATTGCAGTACAAATTAATGCAGATGTGAAGTCTTGTTCGTTTTTTACGTGTCCACATTAAAATGTAAGAGTAAAAACAAAGTGTTAAAACTATGAATAGAGTTTGATGTGGTGGTGGCGGTGATTTAAATGGGTTAAGACCTGACCTGCCACCATGTTTGACCTTAAACTAGTGTTTTTCTGGCATTCAGGCATCAAACACACATCGACAACACAGAGAAACACGTGGACTTTGAGAAAAGCACAGCGGATCATTTTCACATGAGGATGTGTTTGTTGTTGTTGTTGTTGTTGGAGGAGGACAGATGCTGATGACTGTCACATAAACTTGTTTGCCCACAGAGTTTTCTCTCTTTTTTTAAAAAAAAGAAAATAAACGAGTGTCTTTAAAGGCAAATCCCTCTGTACGAAGACAAACGATATGCAGTAGGTTTGGAGGAGGAAAGAAATTTGCTTTAAAAAAGGCTTGTCTGGCAAAGAAAAGCAGGATAAAAAAGCGAAGCAGCCTTTTATGCTTTTGTCATCAGTATTTTTGTATCCCAGCCTCCAGAAGTTGTGTACAAGTGGAAGATAAATTGAGGGAATAAGTGAAGAAGAAGCGTCTGCTGGAAGCGACGACGGTTGCTTTTCTCTGATAAATCTGCTTAATCGTAAACTGCTGCTTCTCGCTTCCCTCATTAGCAGCTTTTTCCCTTTTTCTCCTCCGGTTGACAGTTGCTGGACATTAAGTGCTGATAATGACCTCAGGTCTGCTAATGCGGCCACTCTGGCAGCTGTCGTTTAAAGCTCCTCTGCAGCGGTGAAGGGCTCGACACGAGGCGACGTGTCTCTCACATCTTTCACACCGATCGGACGTCGTTCTTAAACGATCACACACACACGTGCAGACACAGAGTCCTTATCGTTAAACAGCGGCTTCATAATGGATTCCTGCAGTGTCGCCTGACCCCGAGCTACAGGAGGGACTGAGCTTTCAGATGGTTCTCCACATTAAAGTGTGTGTTTGTGAGCTTTATCGTTAATCTGTTTACCACATTAGAGGGGGCGTCTTTGGTTTTAAGAGTGATTTTATTTCTGCTTCATTAGACAAAAAGATGAGAGGGAGAAAAGTAGAGACGAGTGAATTCAAACATTGCAGGTACAAATAAAATGTAGAATGCAGCGGCTGCATCATGTGGCTCTGCATCATTTGATAGCAGACGGAGGAGGAGGAGGTCGAGATCCAGTTTAGATTGGATGTGTTGATCCAGGGAGGCGGTGTGATAGAGTAGCAGCTTTTCTGGAGAGTTGATGCTGGGAAACTTGCACTTTGAGACTTGTAGTCCTTTACACTTGACTAAAGCTGCAGAAACTCGGGATCCTGAACTTTCCATTATGCAACTTAAAGCTGCACATCACAGCAATGTGAATGTAACGTCAAGATGTACAGAGCATCTGTTTAGTAGATGCTTCCTGTCTGATGAATTCCTACATCTGTGGATCCCCAAACCCTGTAGTCTTTAAAGCAGCCTGCAAGCTCCAACAGTCAGACTTGGCTAAGAGCACTCAGTGTGACTAGGAAACTGATTTAAACATGTAAAATGACTGAAGTGACTCTTCAGTTCCCACCATGAACATGTTACATCAGTCGAACCGATAGACTTTTCTCACAGCAGACTTTTACTGTCTAAGACGAGTGTAACCAATAATATTGATACCTATTTAGCAGTGTTGGGAGTAATGCATTACAAAAGTAATGTGATTACTGTAATGCATTGCTTTTTGCTGTAACGCGGTAA
>JAPZDY010000014.1:2485834-2510008 GCA_029783645.1 Ctenochaetus hawaiiensis | reverse complement strand
TATTAGGGAGGTGATGCTTCTGATCTGTTGGTCTGATTGATTCATTTCCATCCTTCTGTTATACACAGACTTCTAATATATATATAAATCAGGATTAAAACCTGAGTGGAAATTTGTTATAAAAAAATATGTTATACTTGCTTGAACCAAGCAACATTCAAATAGAAGCAGTTTGTTTATTTGCAGGATAAAAACCCCAAAACAGTGAGATTTAAATCAAGGCCATGAAACCAGCTGTTAGCATCAGCAAGTATGTTTGAAAAGACTTTTGAACTGAGTGAAACAGGATTTTTTTCCTTCATGTGTTTTAATGCAGATTTGTATCCACTAACACGTGTAGAGGAAAGTGCATCCTGGGGGAGGTTTGAGCTCCCTGAGTGCTTTCTGCGTCCAAATGTGAACATTTTCTTCCTGGGAGATAATAACAGCACATCGGTGGCTCGGGAACCCACACAGCCGCATTATGTGGCGACTTGCCTCTGAGGCTTCAGACGCACAAAGTGGAGGCATTTTTATGACCGACTCGCCGGGTCAGTAATGGCCACTTTTAAAATGGTTATCGTCTCAAATAGTCTGCAATAGAATATGGAGAAAAGGATTTAAGTGAGACGGTGAGAAAATGTCAGAATGTGAAGCGTTTAACTCGGCGCTCCGTCATATCTTCTACCTGTCTGTCGCTCCGTCTCTCCGTCATTCTGCCTTTTATTCTGCCATCAATCACCGAGCGCTCTGACTTGATACCTGCGACAGATGGTCAACACAGAACAGCCGCCTCAGCGTTTCTCTGTCACAATGGGATGTCAGGAGGAGTGGGGGGGGGATAAAGGAGCAGCTCAACATCGGTGGAAGATATTTCCTGTCTTTCACAGACTGAGATGATCTGTGTTTTAAATGTGCAGCTGCAGTCAGGATGATGGAGACCGGAGGTGACAGAATGTGCAGAGCAACACCTCAGATGTTTGTTCGCTTTACGGGAACAGAAACGTAAAGATGATATTTTGTAATATAGTTGGGGTTTAATTACACCACTCTTTCTTGATGAACAGCTGTTTATCCTTCCACCATGCACCTCGGTGTAATAACTCCAGCTGACACTAGGTTGAGTCCATGAGCTCAGGTTAGTGTTTTATTCCATTATTCAATTTTTAGTCTTAATCGACTCATAATGACATTATTTACCTTTTTGTTTTTACTATAAAATCAGCAAATGATGAATCTGCCCTGCTGACTTCATGTTAATTCAACATGTATGTAGAAACCAAAAACAACAAAATTCATTTTTATATTTGTTGAACAAACTTGCTCTTCTAAAAACTCTTCATTTTATTAAATTAGCTGACTTTCACCGTCTTGTCAGAGTGAAGACACTTCTCATTATACTGTCCTTTAACGCTGTTTGCTGTGTTTTTGATATTATTGATTTAACTGAGATGTCATGTTGAGCGTCAGAGGTGTTTGTAGGCGTATTTGTCTCTTAAGATGAAGCCACGTTGACTGTTTCCCTCCAGGCTTCATGCTAAGTGAAGCCAACCACCTCCTGACTCTGCTTCATGCTAAACATACTGACACATGAGACTGATATCAAATGTCTCATCCACTCTCAGATAGATCTATTCCTTTAAGTGTGCTCCCTCCATCCCTTCTTTTTCCTCCTCTGAGCCTCCGTCAGCTCCTGTCCATCAGATCTCTGTCGTCTTCTTCTTCTCCTCCCTCTTTGCTCTACATGTGCAGTGTGTGTTTACCCAAACCACACAATCTCCTGAGGAAAAAGGTGGACAGACAGAGAGAGAGAGAGAGGGGAAGATGGAGAAACAGGTGGAGTCTGCTGTCGTCATGGCAACCCACCATTTCCCATATAAGGCAACTGAGTGATATCATATGGTTGGCACTGCCTGGGCTTTGGAGGGAGGCACAGGCTGTACTGAGAGAGAAACAAGCGACAAGAGGAGAGACAGTGAAGGAAGGAGGGAGGATTTTTTTTATTGTTAATGTCAGCAGGGACGATGGGCGAGAGAGGCTGACAGACAGAGGGAGAGAGAGAGAGAGAGAGAGAGGGAGGACAGGACAGGAGAGGAGAGGAGGAGGAGGGGCAGAAAGAGATGCTAACTGCCTCTTAGGCGCTACTACGGGTACCAGCGAAGGGGACTCTGGCGGATCCTCAGGGCGCGGGAAAGACACAGAGCTGCAGTAAAAGAAAAAAAAATGGAGAGGGGGGAGGAGGAAGAGGGAGGCGTGTGGAGCGGGAGGATGCACCAGGCGGCCGATGTGCTCATTAAGTAGCAACGGTAACTCTCTCTTACCCCGTCCTTGCGTTCTCAGCTGAGACGTTTCCTCTGTGGTGCTGCTGTGACTGTGTGACGCCTCTGTTGCTGCGTGAACGATGGTGGAGTGATGTAAAGTACAGGAGTGTGTGTGTGTGTGTGCGTGTGTGTGTGTGTGCATCCTCTCAGTGTATGTGGAGGCGTGTGTTTGTGTAGCGCAGACAGACAGGTAAACCTGATGAGCACACGAGTCGTCTTCTCCTCCCTTTTCTGTTCACTGCGAGTGTGTGTGTGTGCATGTTTTTTAAGGGGAGGGTCCTTTCGCTCCGGAGCAGGCAGGTGTTGACCAGGTGTGTCTGCGCTGTCGCAGTGATTGTGTGCTCATGTATGTTTGTGAATGCATGTGTGCCAGGTGGAGAAAAACAAGAAAATGTGTGCGAGCACCAACAGAAGTGTGCATCAGCGTACGACTGAGCGCACATGTGTCGGTGTGTGTGTTTGGGCTGGAGAGAGGAAGCGAGGCGGACTGTGAGTGAAGGAGGGTGGGTACAAAAATGGCTACTTGTCATGCAGGTCAGGCATGCACGTCTCTGTGCTCATCCCTCTCTTGCTGTTTCTCTCTTTCTTTCCTCTTTCCCCCCTCGTCTCTCTCGGCTCTGTCTGCTGTCTCGGTGCATACGAGCGCCTTGGGATTTCAGCTCAAGTGATTGAGAAATATTGCAGGCAGTAATCACTGAGTCACGGTGCATAGGGGGCCTGTTTGTGTTAGATGAGACAGGTTTTATGTTCCAAAAAATGTCTGCTTGTTGGTGCATTAAATTATTTGTGGAGTGACTTGGCGGTAGATTTTGCCTTTCCAATTTAAGGTGAATAAACCAGGCGAGTGGGTGATTACACAGAGCACGGCTCCGAGTGGATGATAAGATATATTAGGGATTAAAACACAATAGGTGCTTGACTTTACAATTATCAGCTGTTTGTTTCTGTCACAGTAATTCTGACAAGCACCTGTGAGGAGGGGGATGATATTAACTCCTACTCCCCAGGTGTCAGCTGGTAATTATGGAGCCACCACATGGAAGTGCTTCAGAGTGGAAAGCATAAAGGCAGCTGGAGGTTGTGGAGGTTGTTAGCTTTATATCTTGAGAAAATGACACTTGACAGTGTTATTATTGCTTTTGTAAGGATGAGACAGAAAGTAAACTGGTGAGAGGTGAATTTAAGTCGGATGTTTATTGATTACATGAAGAAAAATGATCAATCTGCCAGTGTGGAGATTTCAGTCGCAATGTCACAACACAGAAATATGTGCATTAGATTAATCTCCACATAATCTGACAGCAGGTCGTAAGTCTATAAATGAAGTTTTGTAGCATCGAAACTTCTCCAGTCACATGATGCCTCCATTCGATCCTTCTTTTAACCAAGCCAGCAAAATGTTCGGCTGCTCTGCACAACCGTGTTTATTAAAAATAAAAACATAAAATTCAGAAGGATTATTTCAGAATAACTGTGAAGAAGAGTGTCATTATGAAGCGCGGGATTTATTTCCCATGACGAGAATCAAATCAGGTAAAAAAAATTACAGGCATCATTAGAAGTGCTGCGCTGGTGTCTGTTTCACTTTAAATAACTGGCGTTGGTGTTTGTATTGTCATTTTTAAAGCGCCAGCAGCCCGAGGCGTCCTGAAGCTCCTGGAAAACACAGGATGTGATTAGTGTAATGACCAAGTGATGACCCTCATTATGTGTTTACAGAGCAGACACACAGTGAAACTGCACAACAATGAGACGTTTACAGGCCGCGTGTAGAATTTGCTTGCTTACATAGTAGATGCATTAGAAAGTTACTGAGAAAACACTTCTTAAATCCCTGAACCAACCCCAGCAATGTGACATGAAAGAGAGGAGTTTAAGGACAGAGAGGCTTAAAAATATCATCTGGGATGCAGAATGTGACAGCGCACGTTTTAAATGTTTGATTAAATGTGAGAACAGAAGCCTGACTGTTGTGTTGGGTTGCAGTGGGACTGCAGTCTGTGCGGCGTCAGATCAGGTTGCGCTGTTTTGGTCACCGGGTTGGACAGAAGCCTACAAACCACACAGAGCTCTGAAATCTGGGTCACAGCAGCCCACAGGCCTGTCAGCCTTCCTTTCTTTCCCAAACCCTGTTCCTTCTACCCGGCTTCCTTCACTCTGTGTTCAGGAATAAAGCGAGATGGGTTTCAAAAGTTGCAGCTGAGATTTCAGGCAGGGGCAGAGGAAATATTTGGGATGCAGCCGGCTCCCAGAACAGCTGCTCAAACATGAATTAAGTTCCACCTACACCTCAGTTTAATTAAAGGAGTTAGTTTTTACGCGAAAGCTCTCGCAGCATATGTGATGGAATTTAGACTCGCAGACATTATTAACATCTGAGCTCTGATGCGAAGCCTCTTAAAGTCACTCAAAAAAGTGCAAGTCAGTGTTTGAATTAATGCAGTGTGGAATCTGCACACACTCACCTCACTTGGATCATCTCAGACGGTTTGTTGGGAAAATGATTTGTGGGTTTGGAGGCTTTTGTGTCTCAGAGGTGATGAATTATTTTAACATTTTGAGTTTCATTGAAGTTTGAGGATGTTTGACTAAAGTTTTCTATAGAAACTCAGTTTTCTGATGTAAATGTGATGAGTCAGATGGTTGATGCTTCACTGTTTGTGTCTTTTTTTTCATTCTGTGTCAAATATGGCGTCAGACTCTGAGCTGTGAGTCTAATTGGCTGCAATGAGCTCGATACATCATTCAATTACAGCTGACAGGAACCTCTCACATGCATCCACACGCTGTGACAACATCTGCAACTTCTGCTCACACCTACAGTCAAAGTCCCTGATCCACAGGCTCGTCTTTAAGGCGGAGAAACATTTAAATCACAGTAACACGTAAAGGAACCAACATCTTGGTACAAATATGAGGAGCATCCTTCACCCAGAAGCTCTTTCTGAACCTTCATGTGTGATTGATTGACTGATGGGTTTTTACTGTTCAGAGACTTTCAGTGAACACGGAGATGATTTTTACTTCAACTGCAGAAGAATCAGAGATCATGTTTCTCTGCCAAAGTTTAAACATTTTCTAAATTTGTTTTTTGATCATTGAAAACTTGCAGCTCACAGTGTGGCCCTGAAGAACCTGAAGGTCGGTCACATTGGTCCAGAGTGAAACATCTCGACAGCTATTTGATTGATTACAATGACAGTTCATCCATTTATCGAAGTTTCCATTAGGATGATTTATTATTGCTTTGCTGATCTGTTAATAAGTCTCTAAAGTACAATTACTCCCATTAGCCTCAGGTATGTTTTATATAGTGCTATTAGCTGATCTTAGCGTGCTATCAGGCTGCTTAGCTGCTTAGCATCAGCACTAAATGTAAATGTCTTGCAATGATAATTAAACAGTTTGCAGGGATTTAAAATGTGGATTAAAAACACAAACCTCCGAAAGAAGAAACTAAACTAAAAATCTGATAAAAGAGTTTTTGTTCAGAATAAAACAGTCTTGTATGAGCCACGCGTCATTTCTCCAGGTAGAAAGCCATTCATGCTCTCTGTTATGCCTTTTTTTTAATTCTCATTGGTGTCAGGACTGAAAAGGCGACTCTGAATTTGGAGACCTTGTGTTTAAATCTTTTTTTAATGCCGTGGAAATTGCTCAGAAAATGCTGAAGTGTGAGTGTGTTAAGTTTTCATTCAGGAGAAAGTGAGAGAATCTTGAGTGGGTTACGTTCGAGCTGTGAAGTGCATCGTGGTTCAGGTGTTGAAACGCCGCAGACGTCAGTCGGCTGCTGCGCTCAAACAGCTTCACCAGATGTTGAACCCGCTGCAGGGATTTGGAGCTTCTCTGAGGTCCAAACCTGGTGTTGGTTTACGGATGCCGGCTCACAGTGAACCAGTTCATCCCAAAGGTGTTTGATGGGGTCGAGGTCGTGGTTCTGTGCAGACCAGTCAAACACCACCTCACCGTGTGTGGGCACACATGTACACACAGGAGGAGGCCAGCCCCCACCTGGTGCCCCACTGGTAATGTTTTAATTGGCTGATGCTCACCTGGTGATTCTGCCCTCACATGCTGACCCTCCTCCTCCTGTCCTACATCTTTATCTTCAGCTGCCGGAGCAGCTCTGGCTGATGCCTCTAAACAAATTAATTTTATAACTGATCACACTGGACGTCAGACTGACAGCTTTCCCGTGTGTGTGTGTGTGTGTGTGTGTGTCCCACTCTGTAATCCCGATGCTTCCGGTCCGGACTCTCTGCACCTCCAGAGGAGGAGCCCTTTATGGTCTCTGAAAATGTTTTTCATGTGGAGGAAACAAACGTTCGGCACGAAAATTAAAGAACTAATTTTATGCTGCACCACAAGTCTGTATTGATGAGTGAAGCTATTGGTATTGATCAGGTGGTGGCAGACTGCTACTGATAAATACAGATAAATGCATTGGAGACACTGAGGTTCACATCACTGTTATAGGTTTTATTAGGCTTTAATGAGGCTTGAATGTGGTCTGATTATCCAGGACGAAAAGGACACAACTGTTCCAGACCGTCCTGAGTTTGTGGGACTTTTGGTCAAAACACCAACAGATGCACATTTCCATTGTTTTTAAGTGATTTATTGATTAAAAAATAATAGGTAGTGATGCAATTCTGATATTTAGCCTCTTTAAAAGTAAAAAACTTTATATTTGTGACCCAGTTTTAAAGGTTTATGTCTTTTGTAGCAGCTGTTCCGCTTGAGACTGAGAGTCTGAGAGTTTTGTACATTAGTGAGCGAACATTACATTTTTTTGGCATCCACTTAATGTGCCTCTATCAGAGAGAGTGAGACGGACGTTGACCTGAACGTTGGCTTCTCTCCAGAGAAAGTGAAGATGGCAGCTCCTTAATCCAGTGTAGGTGTGTTGTTTTAATCCTGATTTTGGGTTCGAGCCAGATGAATCCGCAGGGCTCGAGGCTCAGAGCTTCCTCCATCATTAGTGTGTGTGTGAAGGCACTATAAACATTTAATAATTATTAAGAAGCCATTACTTGCAATTAAAGTCCTATTATGATGGCAGTGAAGGACAAAGTTAGTTAATCTGGCTATCATCTCAATAATTAGTTCATCATTTTCTCACTGAGTCTGATCCACTAAAACAAGATAGTAATTAGTTTGTTTGCTTCAGCTTTACTACAAAACAGCCTTTAAGTCACTTTGAGCATAAAAATAATTTACTATTAAACCTGAAAAACTTAATTATTTGCATTTTTTATATCAGTTGTGTATCTTTACATGAGAACCGAGTGTTTTCTCTCAGCTCTTCTTCTTTCCAGCCTCCTTTTGCTCGATCTTTTGTCGTGTTTTGCAGCTGAACACATGAGAAAATGTCTCACAGTCGATCTTTTTTCCCCTCTCTCACCCTCCCTGTCCCTTTTCTGTCTCCTTTGCTCTTTGTGTCTCTTCCCTCTTAGCAACAACCAAACTACTGGAGCTTCAAGGTCAGTGCCAATATTGTGTTTGTGTTTCTGTGTAAATCTGTCCCTCACTGTGGATTCCTCTCTAATAGGATAACTGTCCTTTGTGTCTTTGCATGCCTGCTCGCCTTTTCTCCATTGCCTTTACAGTTGTGTTGGTCACACACTTTTGTGTTGAACTCTTTTAGCTCTCTCGTCCTGCATGACATCAAAACTGTCCGGCTGCTGTGTGAAGTACAATGTGTGGGGAAGTTTAGGTGGTTGGAGTTGAGGTTTCTGCTCTGTGAGGCTTCATGTGGAGTCTCGGCCTGTTTGCAGACCTGTGGACGCCTGACCACACCTGCCGCAGCTGTAAAGGTTGTTGTGAGTTTAATTATAGACTCTAAATCTGCTTGACTGGCACAAGGTTTTGCACAGACATTCATGGTTCTCAGAGGATGCATCCTGAAGACTTCCATGCTCTTCTGATGTTTCCTTCAGGGAAGTTTATAGTTGTGGTTTCAAGTGAAATGTCTCAACAGCTGTTAGGTGGATCGCCATGAAGTTTTGTTCAGTGAGTCACACCTGGGTTATTATTTGATTAGCTGAGGGAGAGTTTCTGAGAGTCCCAGGTGTGCTAATGGAGGCTGTGTGTGTCAGGGGTGAAAGATTATCCATGGCCTCTTATTTCTTATGGGAATATTAATGTAATCTTTACTGTATTACACATTTTACTTTTACCTAGTGACAGAAATATGAGAGATGGGATTAGTTGGC
Organism: Ctenochaetus hawaiiensis; assembly: GCA_029783645.1. Classification (NCBI taxonomy): domain Eukaryota; kingdom Metazoa; phylum Chordata; class Actinopteri; order Acanthuriformes; family Acanthuridae; genus Ctenochaetus; species Ctenochaetus hawaiiensis. The sequence continues at coordinate 2,501,493 of JAPZDY010000014.1, read as the reverse complement.
ATGAAGTAAAAGTCATGAGCCAAATTTAAGCCCACGCTGTTACAAACACATGGTTTGCCTCCAGGATTTTTTGCACCACTCGGTTGCCTCTGAAAATGTGCCCACATTAAATCCTACCATCAAAATGAAACCCCCTCTTTAGCAGCAGTTAGAATTTTTAACCAAGCAATGGAAATGTTGGAGTGCAAATGCATGAAGTTAATCTGAAAACGGAGCCATTAGTGGTCATCAGCCGCAGCCGTCGCTCTTAATAGTTTGTATCTGCAGCTGTGGCTCTGCAGCTGGTTTCAAGTTTCCCAACTGGGAGAACTTGACTTGTTATGTGAAAATAACAATGCAAACAGAAAAATAACTGTGTGACTCGACACCAAGCAAGTCTGGAGCAGATTAATCAAAGTCTAGTTTCTCCAGTTGTGCCGTTTGGGCATGTGACAACAATACCGTTTAAACTGAAGTGTGAACTTATTAACTCGTCCAAACTGCTGGAACAAGTGAGCTCAGCGAGTCACGAGAAGCTGCAGTCTGATTTAATAAAAGTGAAAATCGAATCCTGCTGATTTACTCGCAGGAATCCACGTTTACTGTGTGATTGTTGCTCTTTGAGTTGTAAGAAAACTGAGCATCAGAGCTCCACTGATTGAGTTTAAGGGTCAGTTCACCCAGATTACAAAAAGAAAAACAGAAAATTAGCTTTATCTTGCAGAAAGATTTGGATTAATATGCCCTCGTTTTTCTGGGGTTTTGAGTTCACACAGATACGGCCTTACGATATGTTCTGTACACTGTATTCATAAATAAAATCTGCTGAAGTTTGTAAAATGTAATTTTTTAACGCTGTCAGTGCTGCACACAAACCTTCATTTAACTGTACTGGGCTGGAGGTAGAAATGCCAGGATGTAATATCGACAAAAACTAGTTAACAGCAGGTGTAAGTGAGAAAACACGTTTTTTCCAACCCTTCAACTCTGCACTCTTAAGGAAACAAAATACAAAAATACAACATGCATTTTTACTGGTTTGTACCGGAGAAACGTGTGTTTTCAAGCTAACGGTCAGTGTTTCCCTCTCAGCTTGCAAGCTAATGCAAGACTCTGTGAAGAGCAACTACGGGCTGTAATGCATTATTAGTTCCACCTCAGACTTGAATACATTATGCTCATCGAACAGACCCTATTGACCCTTACTTCAGTGTAGCCTGAGGGAGATTGTACCATTGTGCATATGCTAACATAAGCACTTACTGCAGCTTACAGCATCTTAACCACAAAATTACTTGATATTCTGCAAAGCTCTTTGCATACCTATTGCTGATCCGGTGAATATAAACTGCAGAAGGATTTTCTCAAATGGAACAATGGAAAAGCTGCAGCTTCAGAATGAAATGAATTGGAAATGTCTTATAGATATTTACAGTATAAGCTAGTAAAGTTTGAAAGGATTAGACCGGAGTTCTGTATTTTCCTTATTGTCATCAAACCAACATGAAATGATCTTCTAACAAGTGCTGAGTGCAAATGAGCGTCATGTTTGTCCATGAAACTGTAAAAACTGGCATTAGTATCAAGTGTAAGTCAAACACCAGAGGACTTAACACATTTCAATGGATAAAAATTCATGCATTCAGATTAATAAAGTGCATAAAAGCACAAAATCAAACAGTGACAGCCTGCAAAATGCTTTTTAATCCACGAATGAAAATAGTCCCCAAAAAAAGCTTCATTTCTCCTGTTTGAGTCACATTTGCTAAAACCTGCAGCTGATTTAGGAAAATACTGAGCTGTTTTTTTTTTAAAGAAAATAAAAGATTATTCTTGTTAATAAGGATTTTTATATTTTGCAGCAGCTGAAAGGTCAGATAGTCAAAGATTTGGACTGTTAAGAGTAAAAAACAGGCTTGTTGTCGATCAGTGACACAGCAGAATGCAACACTGAGCTATAAGAGCTCGTAAACTAGTGTTGTTAGCGATATTAATAGTGTTGTTTTTCAGTAGAAGGTGCATATTGATAAGCCCAGACTCTGGATAAAAGCCATCAACATCTCGTGTTGCATGTTCTTTCCGTCATGCACGGCAGCAGCTCACTCTTGCATCTGTTTAGCTCGTGACACAAACACACATGCTGTCTGTTTTTCTTCAATCTGTCTTGATTTGTTGCTGGTCTGCAGCTCATTCAGGATTGGTTAACGCTCCCCTTCCTCTCAGGGAGTCGGGGGAGTCTCGTCTCCTTTCTGATGCAATAGAAACCCCTGCAGCAGTGCACTGCTGTGCTCCAGTGTGTGTGTGTGTGTGTGTGAGGGCGTATATGTGTTTAATAGTCCCCCACTGCTCCGCTTTGATGTTTCATTGGTTTGCCAGCTCACTTAATGCACACACAGGCATGGGTCATCCTCCCACTGCAGGAACACACCACAGATTAACAGACAATTATGTTAGATGCAAGCGCGCACACACACACACACACACACACATTTCCATGCTTGCATGAACTTGCAGTGGTCATGGGAGCTGTAATTATGGATTAAGTGTGCATATATTAGGACACATTTCCAAACTCCCTCTCACATGTTCCTCCACATGTTTCCCCAGGCAGAGGGGATCGGCAGCTTGTCTGTAAGGGTGAACATGGATTCAAACACCAGCCTGCTGCTGCCGCTGCTGCTGCCGACTCTGTCAAAAACACAATGGAGCAGAGAGCTGCATAATTCTCTCCTTTTCACTGCTCACAGCCTCACTTATACAAACATTAATGCTCCATTTTGTGCCTCTTGTGCTCTTGTCTTTCTGTCTGGAGTGGCCAAAGTAATCACAGCCTATTGTCTTCTCTGTCTTCGCCTCGGTGTCGAATGTGGTGGAATGTATCACACTGTGGGCTCAAACAGAAAAAAGGAGACTATTGAAGCTGTCAGCAGTATCCCAATTATTCTTCAGCCATCTTTATTTCTGAGGGAATTAGTGTGGAGCCTTTTGCTCGTGGGACTTTTTCTACTGCTTGTTAAAGAAACCGTAAAGACCGAAAAGAGGAAACGGTTAATTTAAAAAGAAATATTGTTCCTGCATCCTCAGAACATTTTATATTCCCAGTCATTCTACTTTACCTCATTAATATATTGCATGACACAGCCAGAACAGGAGTTTTCTCTGCTCAGCCGGTGATGACACACAGTTCAGGTAAATTAAAACAGGTGACACAGTGAAGCAAACTGATGATCAAAGTAGAAGAGAAGTTTGATTTCACTACACTTTTGGCATAACATAAATGGAAATAATAATAATAATAGTGCATATTTTATCATCTCTCAAAAGGTGTTTGGACGTATTTGTAGAAAACAGGATTTAAACTTCGAGCCTTTGAAGTTGACGATTCCTTAACTTTTATTCTGAAGTAGTCACAGGAAGTACATTGTTTATCAGGAAGCATTTTGCACTTATTTTCTGCTATAATTGATCAAAAATATGTCTACAAAACAAAATAACAGTCAATGTCAGCATTTTCTGACTTCAGATCAGTTTGAATTATTGTAGAAAGTGATGGAGAAAGAAGGAGCTGCAGGTGAAAAACTGCACACCGACGTCTCAGTGTTGTGACCGACTTCTTTCACTGTGTCTGCTGTTCACACGCGTGCAGAGTGCAGCACAAAATCAGATCACTGATGCTCTCAGAACAGTCTTCATCTTGTGGGTTACGACTTCATGCTTTCTGTAACTTTTCTTTCCACTTGCAAACGTGGAGGGTTAGCATGTCTTGCTAACTTTAGCAGTCATGTTTTTTCAACACCTGCCAAGTCGTCTGCAGACTCGCTGCTGTGTTTCTCCTGCATCAGGCTGCAGGAAGAAGCAGGTCGAGTTGTTTTTCAGCCGTCTCTTTTTTTTTATTTGTCTTCAGGTCCAAAACTGACAGAAGGGATAAAAATGTGCATGAACTGTTACGCTGGGTGACATGTTCCCACATTATGAAAAACGCAGCCAAAACACTCAGCACAGCTTCAAGTCATCAGCTCATAAAAGTCCCCAAACAAACGCTGCTGCCTTGAGAAAAGAGGATATAAATATTCACTTTACTTCCTGAGGAAATTAAATTATACATTTCAAATCAGGTTTCAACACTGTCATTGTAAGACTGCACCATCATATTTTTAAGATTTATTTAAGACACATTTTCAGTTAAGATCCAGTGGTGTTAAAGTTGAGCATCACAGACAGGAAGTCAAAAAAAGGAGGAGACAGAGACTTTATCTGCTTTTGGCTTTTTGTTTGGGTTTGTTGACAATAACAAAAATTCTGAATTATTTAGAGTGCAGACATCGTCAGTCTGGAATGAAAAATGCACTCTGGAACACAACTTTGGTGCGATGTTATTGAGAAAAATAAACAAAATGTAATTTTCCAATTACCAGTTTGATCCTCAGCCATCTTAAACACGATGGAACGATACTGAAGAGAGTCGTCTGCAAACATCCACAGAAAACTTTTGTCTTTACGAGGATGTTTTTTTTTTTTAAAAAGATTTATGTCACGTCAGGGAGTCTGCAGGCTTTGCGAGGCGCTCATCCGTGTCTCATGAACACAATGTTAGCGAGCCTTTCAGCACAGCGAGGCATCCCCACACTTCCCCCGCCATATTTGTCCCAGTGAGCGAGCTCAACTCAAACCCATTCAGACTAATTCTTTTGTTGCCTCGTGCTGTTCGGCTGTTGATATGATTCTCGGTGGAAAATCGCTTGTCCCCATCTGACTCGGAGGATAGCGGGAGTGTTTTCCACCACTAAAAGGTTTACGAGTCCGACTGCTGCAGTGTTTCCCGACTGGCATCATGCTGAGGCACGTGGCCAGAATCACTTATTGACACTTCGCTGCCATCTGCCAAGACTGCAAGGTTTGCTTAGCAGGCTGCACGTTAAAACAGGCCGAACTTGGTGGAAAAGCAATAACAGGATGAAAAATTCCCACTAGATTTTATGCGGAAGACAATTATTTTTCACTCTAGGCTGTAAAATCTAAGAAATATAGAGACCGAACAGGAGTTGAAGTTGTATTAATAGTGTAGACTCGGATCATTGTGGTTCTCAAGGTTGACTGTTGTTCTTTTAACCAGTGCAGTAAAATATGAGGAGGTTGCAAACAGTCAGAGTGGAGATCTGAAGGACAAACCCAGCCACAGCTCACTGCACCAAGCGTGAAAAACCTCTGATCCACCATGACTCAGAGGTTCAGCAGGGAGTTTCTGTGCAGGGAAGTGAATGAGTTTCCGTCCCATCGCTGGGAAACGAGTGCCCATGAGCAAGGCGTTGAACCTCCAGCTGCTCCTGAGGGAACCGAGGATCACATGCTCCTTCAGCTCCCTCAGGCTGCTGCTTCAGAGGTCTGTAAAGGTCTGTAAAGCAGCAGCCACTTTGTTCTGTTTGAGTCACAGAGGTCAGAAAATGATCTCATTTAGTTTTTTTAAAATCTGGGGTCGTAGCACAGAATATCTGCTGAACATGAGGACTCAGATCGTCTCACATTTCAGATTTCTGTGGAGAGAAATGTCCTGGTATGCTGCAGTAATACCCATGAAGGCTCAGAGTCGGGGGGTTGTTACAGCTGTGCACAGCTGCCTCATCAATCAAAACTCTGGATATTAACTGGTGGGAAACGTTGGTCTGACCGGCCACTCGGGGCTGAAAGTCAGAGTGAGAACACGGCAGAGGAAACGTCTGCTGTTCACAATGTTTAAGGTTTAAAAGCAGCTGATTAATTTGAGCACAAGCCTCTGAAGATGTTCTGTGTCACAGTGCTGAGCAGACGAACTAATGAAGCTAAAGAGTAAATGATGAAGCCGGTTTCATGTTTAACACGATGCTGGATGTGGAGGTAAGGGTCAGCTGTACTTAATGCAAGTTGGTTCATAACACAAATCCCTCGAAAGGCATCGAAGCTACTGTCTGATGGGTTCATTTAGAGGTTAATCGTGATGTAAACTGGTGGATATTTTGCATAACTGACATAATAATGTTAATAACATCGCCCTGATGGCTTCTGGTCACAGCTCGTTGCATTCGGTTCAGGCTGAAAATAAAAATAGTTGTCGTTATTGATCATTTCTGTTCATTTTTTAGATTAGCTCTTCCTTCTTGTTTGGGCCAAACTCTCTAAATGTTAAAAGAACAACAAAATTAATGAAAAAAAACACATTTTCCCCCCTTGAAACACGAACTAACTGGTCCATTATTCATTTTAGAGTATAATTATGGTTTTATTCTCATTTTATATCCTCCTCTCCTCATTTAAGCCTCCTCATAATGTCTCCGTCCTCCAGCAGCTGCTGTTCAGTCATGAAACTCAGCCAGACGACAGAAGCTCTGCAACATTTCCACCGACAATAATGAAGCTTACCTGATACAGTGAAGTCATAATGTGCTTACAACCGGCTTTTTCTCAGTCTCTCATTAAAAGTGATCGGGCAGCTTTGTTGGCTCGAGGTCGTGATTATCAACAGAGCTGCAGCAGCTCGGACAGGCTGGATTATAGAGTTTTCACTGCTCGCTGTGTTCGAGGCAGGAAGGAGCTGATGTTCAGCCAGCTGTTTAATTATTGTCGAGCAAAACGTCGTCATGTGAGGCTCGCTGAAGGTTATTCAAATTTTTATATCCACTTACAAAACGTGTTGGCTTAAGTTTTGAATTGTCTTGGGTTGTTATTCAAGGAAGAGGAGACTGGAAATGAATAAATTATAATACTAACATCAGGATGCTTTGGACATTTAAGTCAACATAAAATAATTTTTACTGGAGTAAAAACATCTTGGTGTCACATCGTTGTTGGTGCAATATTCATTTGAGGATAAATGTAAGTATCAGAATAGAATTTAAATGGAATATTGTGTTGCTGCAGAGTTGTCCTGACTAGCACATTATATTCTGTAGGCTTCAGAAAACATCCTTGTTTGGTGCAGATCCCAGTAAAAATCAAACTGTAATCACTTCACTCTGTTTTTCAATGAAAATTAGAAAAAGGATCATTCCCTCTATCATCCCGAATCTTGTCACAATCGCAATATCCGTCCAAATAATCACAATAAGGCAGATTTTTAAAATCGTGCGGGACAAACCAACTCTGAGCTCTGCTCTTTTTTTTTGTTAAATGGACGGTTTAGGAAGTTTTCCTGCATTGAAGTTCTTAGTTTGAAACTCTCAAACTATATAAAAACCATGCAACGTTTTATTTATCAAAAGTCTTGCATGACTGTTCTGTCCTCATGAAATTCATGGAACCCTTCATGCATGAAAATGTAAATAGACATTTTCCTGACTGTATGTGCTCAGCACTTCAGAGTTCAGAGGAGATGATGTTTTATGCACATTTTGTAGCAGCTGGTTCACCTTCAGAGACCTTTGTGCTGCCCATTAAACGGTAGGATGAGTGTGTGAGTGGCTTTTTACTGCACATTCGCCCCATACGTGTTAAAGTCAAACACCGCAGTCAACAGAGTCTGTACGTCTGCCGTTAGAGGCTGAATTTAAGCTTCAACATTCTGCTCATTTAACATCAGTGCTGCTCAAAAGCATATAAGTTTACATGTAATATGTGAAAAGTCTGCAGATTGAGGCTGATGCGTTTATTTTAAGGTGATGAACAGATTTTATAATGGAGAAAGTGTCACCTGTCTGCTCTCAGTGAACTCGCTCTGATGTGTCTCTCAGTATTCAGACGGCACTTTTTCCTTCAGGACTCACAGATTGTTGCTGTTTGATGTCGTGTTTATGCATCGGAGACCATTTTTCATCAGTCAAATAAAACAAAAGATAAATGGAGAAGAAAACGGGCAAAAAGCATGAACCTAAAAACTTTCATCCTGTGAAAGAAAACTGAAAGATGATTCTGAAAACTGTAAACTGTATACAGAACTGCACAATTAATGCTGAATTGTCCCCTTTATTTTTATCAAAACTTAAAGTTTTCATAATTTTGATTTTAGTGACAAATATATTTTTCCCCCTTCAGTCTCAAACAAACAGATCGCTGTGTTCGGTTGTTCAGCATCACTGCTCTTGATATCTGAACTGATGCTGGAAAAAAAGACGGAGATTCAGGTCGCGTTAGGCCGAGGAGACGTTAATGTTCTTGTCCGTGATGCTTCAAAAAAGAAACTCGTGTTTATTTTTATTCGGTTGAACAAGTTTGATTTTCTCTTGTTCAAAATAATTTGCTCTCAATGTGAAATAATTCAAGCAACAGACGAACATCAGTTTCCAGCTCGTCTGCCTTCGTTCTTACTCTTCTGCTCTAAAGAGTAGAAAAGAAAAGCCAGAGCTTCTCTATCGCCCCCTAGTGGCTCCCTGGTAGTTAATATTGCACTTAAATTGATGTGTGGACATTTTAAACGCATTTTAAACATCAACATCACAGTTGATCCTGTTTATTTTGTTGCTGTTGTTGTGTGAAGACAAAATTGTGATTGATATTCGATTCATTGTGCAGCTTTTTGGCAAAGAACTCTTTTCTGAAAATGTAAATCTTTATTCATTCTGCCTCCATATTTATGTCGACATTATTAAACCTCACAGACATTTTCTCGTTTTTCAGCTCACTTGAGGCTTTTTATTGTTTAAATTAATTTCATATAAACTTCAGTCACAGAATTCATCACATATTCACGGTGTTTTATGAAATGTGTGAATAAAGTCTTTGGAATAGTGCGATGGTCCTGTAATGTCTCATCATTGTAACCGAAGACTCTTAAATGTGACAGCTGCAGCGAGCGTCTTATGAATGAGTGAGAAGGTCCACGGAGATCCTATGGGAGGATTTACTGACTGTTTCTGTGGAAAATAAAAGACCAGGCTCGCTTTCTGAAGAGCTGAGCCTCTGCAGGAAAGAGGAAAGAAAAAAGTTAGAGAACCAATCGCTTCATCCATCTTTAAGTTTGTTCTTCTTCATGTTTCTTCTCTCCTGTGCATATAAGCTCTGGCATGCTCTGTTTCTAACCTCTATCTGCTGTTTTTTTTTTCCTCTCCTCTTCACGGTTCACCAAACACAAACTTTTTATTTCCCCGTTGCAGCCGTCTTCTCTCCTCAGTAGCCTGATTCTTGTGTGGTTGAAGGCAGAAGGTGTTCGGCGTCTGGCTGACAAGCGCACATCGAGACCATAAATCTCCAAACATATGAGAGGCAGCACACATAATCTGTCAGGCTGTTCACAGCGCTGGGAGATGTGTGTGGGTGCGTGTGGATGGTTTCAGCCTTTTAAAGACTCTCAAGGCTTTATTAATGTAAAAAGAGCAAAACCCCAAGAGACGACTTGTGAGATAAGTGTCGGTGCGTGTGTTTATGTCTTTTTGTTCGTGTTTCCCACATGTTTGCATACACATGCAGGGCTGAGCGTCACGCCTGCACGCTCTCAGCTTGTTGTTGCTTCCAGAAATCAAACGGCATTCATACAGCGCCTGCGAGGACTAAGCAAAGACCACAGATGCAGAATGCAATCGGCTTCACATCGCACTGTGGGAGCTCATTACTGTATTCTTTGGGCTGGAAAATGTCTGTCAGTGAGGATTCATTAAAAGCCAACCTGCTGCAGCAGCTCCTGGTAGCGCTGTAATGAGAGGTCCTTCACTCTCAGTGGTTCAAATTGAACAGGTAAAATATCTGAGGTGATCTGCAGTGATGGAGTTCGGCTCCGTCGTCGTCATTAGCATCACAATGCTGGTGTGTTCGCTCAGTTCTTCAAGGACCCGTTGAAACCGGCTCGCTGTCGTCAGCTCGGGACCAGAGGACTGTTCAGCAGCTGCAGAGAAAACATCCATGTGTTTAATCCTCCTTCAGGCACATTTCAGTCTGCAGCTGCCTGCAGTTTTCAGCATCGTTTCCACACGTTCTGCTCGCCTCTGTAAAGTTCACTGATGCATTGTTCAACAGTTTTTGTGCATCATTATTAATGCAGGTGCACAGTTCTGAGGCTGTCAGGTGAACATGGACTTAAATGGTGGCTGGTCTGTGTGTGTTCAGCTCCGTCTGAGGCTCTCTAATTTTATCTTCAGCCTTCAGCCTCCTTTTTGTTGAGCCTCTGCTGGTGGAGGAAGATGTGAGGCGTTTTTTTTTCGGAGGTAAACTGTTTGTCTGTGCCTGTTTGCTTTCTCTCAGTCACTGTTTTGTTTCATTGCATTGATTTCCTGAGGCCATTTTGTTTTTCTTTTGTTTGTGTGTTCTACATTTTTTCATGTCAAATCATTGATTACTGTACGAAAAGAAACGTCTTTTCTTTATTTCTTTATCTCTGCACTCGACATGTTTTTCTCCTCCTTGTGTTTCACAGACTCGCACTCCTCGTGTGACACGACTCAGTCCGACACAGCCGGCTCTCGCCGACCAGGCCAGCAGGGTTTCCTTCGCGTCAGCTGAAAACCTGGAGACCATGTCGGAGCCTGACATCCCCATCGGCTTCAACCGCATGAACCGGCTTCGCCAGAGCCTGCCGCTGGCCCGCTCGTCCAGCCAGGCCAAGCTGCGAGCGCCAGGTCAGAGAGAAAAATCCACACTGTGACACAACACAGGCCGTTTGTTTCATCAGCTGCAGCGGAAATCAGCCTGTCGAGATTCACTTGAACTCCTCACGTTCTTTAGTCGAGCAAATACAAGAGTGAGCCGGCATGGAGGTCTCTAATATTTAATCTCTGTGCGCAGCTGGCGTCTAAAGTGACAAATAAATTAATTCTCCTCAAAATGATGACGATGTAACGCGTCTTGACATGATAAAATGTGGTGTGAGTGTATTGAAAGTTTCGTTTTGAATCCAGATTAACTTTGCTTCACTGTCTTTGTTTCTGCTGCTGTTTCCTTTTTGGTGGCAGCAGCGTTCGACACAACTTCCTCTGTTGCACTGATTCATTCTCCTTTTCTGTGGCTTGTGTCTGTTTGTGAGACAAAAACAAGTTAAAACAAAGCTGCCATGTTGTTTTCCTGTGTCGCTCTGAGAGTGAAAACACTTAGAAACAAAGATTCGATCGACTTGGTGGCTCCTCTCAGTCAGGTGGCAGCTCCAGTTAATTTGTCAGCCTTAACAACTGTGTTTATGTCCAATATATTGACAACATCCCTTTGATTGACAAGTGGAGAGCCAATCACACGGCGGGCGTGTCCCTGCATGTGAACTATTAGTCCTCTTAAATGTTTTTTGACGAGCAGAAGCAAACGAGAGAGAAGTTGTGACTGCAGAGCTGCGACTTCTTCAGCAGATCATCGATCTGAGTGAATGAAGGCGTTAAGTTTCAGTAAACCTGCTTTAAACCTCTGAGTGTCGAGTCAAAGTCAGACTTCGGTCGACTGCACATAGAAACGCTGAAGGTAAACAGAGTCGTCTGATGCCTCCAAATGTTCCTGTCGAGTTTGATTAATGACTTTGACAAGAAGGAAAATCATCTGCTTCATGAGTGAGTCCGTCTCACGAGCAGGACGACGACGCTTCTGCAGGAGTTAAAACACGAGGGACGAAACGCAGCCAGTGATTGATTGTGGCTCGTAACAGACCATCTGCTATTAAAACAGTTTAAAAACTAATAGAATGTTTAGACTTTGGTGATAATTTATTGTGTCACTTAAACATGCAAAAGGCTAAAAATAGCTCTTTTTAAATAGAAAGGTTTTCAAGCACCATGAACTGTTGAAACTGAGCTATGACACATTTAGACATCAAGTTAATTTTCCCGTCTTGCATCTCAAGTTACAAACTGCTGCCAGTTTTGCTGCAGCAGCTTCCAGGTGGATGATAACCGTGTGACATTTATTTCCTCAGGTGTTAAATGTGAATGAAAGTTTCACACGACTGTAGGAATGATGTTAGTTCAGGAAAGTTACAACAAATACGAACAGTTTTTACTTTTTTGTTTTATTCAGACATATGAGGCTTGAAATGGCACCTTAACAAGTAACTTAACAATAAATTCACTTTCCTGAGTAAATAAATTATAAGTTGAGTTACTTTGTTATGCTGTCATTTCTGATTTTAGTCCATATTGTTTCGCAGTGTTGCTGTGGTGGATAATGGTCTTATTTCATGGAAAATCTGGGACAAATCTCGTGCTTGATGCCCCTGAACTACAAGTCTTTTACTCCTCTGCATGTAAATTCATAAATCAGCAGCAGCAGTGAGTGAAAGAGAAGACGCTGAAACAAGGCTAACTGTCGTTCTGAATTATCCCAGATGTGTTTAGTGTTAACACGGCTGAAACGTGTGAGTGTGGACATTCAGGGGAAAGATGGAGCGAGAGCAGAGAGGGTTCGACAGCTGAGAGGTGGATGTGAGACAGTTTTAGAGTCAATGTTTATGGAGTTTGGATGCATTTTTCAAGCTAAAATGAGTATTTCATTGATTCTCCTTCACTCTCAGTGGGCAGCAAAACACCAAAACTTTGCAGTGAAAATTATCTTTCTACTCTTTGTTTTCATCTCTGGCTCTTAACTTCATTAACCCCCCCACCTCCTCCCCCCTCCCCGCTCATTGCTCCTCTCCATCCATAACTGCAGGGATCTTGTTCCTGCAGCTCGGCGAGGAGACTCGCAGGGTTCATCTGACCCACGAGCTGACCAGCCTGGACACGCTGAGGGCCCTCATCGTGCACATGTTCCCCCAGAGGCTCACCATGGCCATGCTCAGGTACACACTGATCACATGTGTGTGTGTGTGTGTGTAGCCAAGTCAGCGTGCTGGTTAATCCGCCTTGAACTGATCTGCAGCCTCATTGTAAATTTAAACAAATCAATCCCGGTGTGAGCAGTGTGTGTGTGTGTGTGAATTCATCCTCAGACAGAATAAAAATATTACCTTTTGTAATCAGACGGAGAATGAAAGCAGGAAAGACCGAAACAAACAGATAAAAAATCAATGAAAACAAAGGAGGTGTGAAATATCCACTTTCAGGCCTCAAGTGGACTGAAATAAAATCTCATCTCTGAAGTCGAAGTTTGCAAATCAGCCGATGTCGAGTCAAAGCTTCATTTCTGAGGAACTGATGTCAGGTTTCTACAGACCGACAGAGAGACGCCATCCAAACTGTTCAAAGTCATTTTACCATCAAATTAAAAAAATACAAATTAAAGCTGTTATTTTATGGCAAAATAGTCACTTAATCTTACTTTTATATTTAGTATTTATAAGTATTTATATATATATATATAATTCGTCCCTCTACAACAACTCAGGAAGTGAAAGTTAGCAAACTAGGCTAAGTAGTGGTAGAAAAAGCTAATTAGCTTAGCTTCCTACGGTTAGCAGCACTAACTCACCTGAGACTTTATCTTTCATTTCACTGTAACACCTGACAGTTCCTGCACACCTGCTGTGTTCACAGAGGACGAGGTGTTGCTACTGTTGGTTTCCTCCCCATTTTCATTCCAGATGATGTGATTGTGACTGTTGAAACTCCCAGCAATCATGTGATGTCAACACTCACAGAGTTGTTCACTAAATATTCAAATGATGGGATTTGCAACTGCTGGTGACAATGATGTGGGATATTTCTGCAGAAATCTGTGGTAACCATAGTGACCAGAGAAGACAAAAGTCAAAACAACCAACTTTTTTCAGTTTGATTTCACGGATCAGATCTGTTTTTGTTCTGTGTGAAGTTCTCCAGCACGTTTGTATACAGGACCAAAACTCTTTAAAATCAATATTGAATCAAAGTTTTTGATTACAGATCATCAGTAAAATCAGCTCTGAGCCTTAATGACGCACAGTTTTCTTTGTTATTGTCAGCAGAACTCAAACCTGACTGATTATTAAACTCCTGATGGGTTCAATATGAGACTCAGTCCAACCGTCCAGTTCTCCTCCTCGTCTGTAAATGAACACAAACACTCTTTATTGGCAGTGAACAGGTGTGTTTCTCAGCGTTTCTGATGACTGTCGGTGTTCAGGTCTCCCAGCACGGCGCTTCTGATCAAAGATGAGACCCGAAACGTCTTCTACGAGCTGGAGGACCCGCGAGATGTTCAGGACCGCTGCGTGATCAAGATCTACTGCAAAGAGCCCATCTACGGCACCTATCCGGGACACCACAACCCCCACCTGGCCAACGGAGACCTGCGGGTGAGCGTTCACACAGTCTGTGTGCGTGCAATGACTTCTTTTAAATCTGCTCATGTTCATGTGGGCTTGTTAAGTTGAAGATGATAGAAAAGTCCATTCGCAGCTCCAGAAAGATGAGAAGTTGCACTGTTTTTCTGGCTTTTCATCAGGATTCATTTCATAATATTTTGGTGTGAAAATGCAAAGTGATGCAAAGAAAATGATCCTGTTTCAGTTTCTGTCACCTCTTCCTTCATTACCAATTTATTCTGCGTGCAGCTGGTTTATGACTCATAGATTAGAGAGCGAGACAAACACTCGTCTCTCTCTCTGGCAGCGGCGGATAGCAGCCGACCGAATCATCCCACGAAAATAATACATTTCATAATTCCCCTTGAAAACTGTAATTTATTCACCTCCATGCTGGCATCCGTCTCCAACCCGACGACGATGTGATTTCTGTGTTTAAAAACACCAGTTTGTGTTGCAAAACGCGTCCAGAGCACAAGTTTGTCTCGTCTGTTCGCCTCGAGGGCGTGAGTGGGTCATGTGACCTCACTCCAGTACCACTGCTCTTGGACCGGTGCCAGCCCGTCACATCGCCGGCGCTGAGTCAGCTGGACGCCGACAGACTGTAAAAAGACACAAACACAGTTGGGAGCTGATGGACTGAAGTCCGGTTCATCAGAGAGACGCGTCATGATGCTGAGTGTGACCGCTGTTTGAAAACCAAACAAAACATCCACGATTACTCACCTCACACACACACACACACACACATTAAACACACACACACACACACAGTGGGAGTGCAGTTCAAGATGCTGATGTGCAGTTCAGGGTCCAGTGTGATTAATGAGTCCTCTGCCACCTGTGGCTTTAATTTAACCATCACCTGCTTAATGACATTAATTATAACGGTGTTTTTAATGTCAGTCAGGCGTAAAGCAGAAGAGCTTCATCTGATGATTATTTCTGTTACTGAATAACCAGCCTGTTATTTTTCAATTAATTGCTTCGGTTCATAAACATATAAAAACAACAAATCAGCCTACAAATAAAATTAAACCAGCAGTTTTAAAACTGGAGACATAATATTAAATAGCAAAGAAGCTAAATATTTAGCATTTTTTGTGTTATATTTTAATTTAATACAATCTGTGCACAAAACAGCAGCAAACAACAAAATTTTACCAATTTTTAGCTAAAAGAGATCAGAAGTCAGAAAGAAAAACAGAAAGTAAATTTCTTAATGAGCACTTTTTTTTATTACCTGAGAGGATAAAAACACACCTGGTTCAGTTAATTCTGCACATCCTGCTGTGTGTGTTGTGTTCCTGGTGCATGATGACATCACAGAAACTGACCAATCAGCCAGCTGCTTTTCAGTCTGTTTATCTTTGTATTTTGAACAGGAAACAAACTGAAATACAAAGATTTTTTTTTTCTGATGAGACTTTAACCTTTGACCTCAAACACTTCAAACACAAACATTTAAAGTGTGTGAGCTCTTTGTGGCTCTCATGGCAGGTCGATGCATCAGTATGTTGAATTATTTGAGCTTTGAAATATTTTTTTTTTCCGTCCTTCTTAGGGCTGCACGATATATCAAATATAC
>JAPZDY010000014.1:2467632-2484774 GCA_029783645.1 Ctenochaetus hawaiiensis | reverse complement strand
TGTGTGTGTGTGTGTGTGTGTGTGTGTGAATCGCAGCTGCCTGCTAATGTTTTGAAGGTCAACTGTTCACTTCTTTCGAGTCATTGCTCTAAAATCTTCCTGGCGTTTTACAGCCTTTTCAAACCAGCAGGCTTACCTTGAGTTTATGTGTGTGTGTGTGTGTGTGTGTGTGTGTGTGTGAGGTGCTTTGCTGCCTCTGCCAGCACCAAGGTGAGCTACTAGGACGTGTGTGTGGGTGTGTGAGCCTATTGAACCTCAGCCAGCAGAGCCAAGATGATTCCCTGATTGCACACCACAGAAGCATGACCAGGATTACTGAAGTCCATCCGAGCCGCAGACGGGAGGACGCACCGCGGTTCACGATCAGATTGATTGGCAGATTTCGCTCAGCGGGAGAACGGCCCGGTTTTGAACGGTGCCGCGGGACGAGGCTTTAAACCTGCGGCAGACGCGCTGTGACTTCAGGTGGCTTTGAAGGTTGGAATGAAACGTCTGTGTGTCTCCAGAGCCGCTGAGGGATGATGTGGATACGGGTCCGTTGCTAAGATACGAGATGGAAGATGATGGCACTGGAGTCATTAGTCTCCTGCGAGGCCGTCCACAGGGCGATGTTGTGAGAGGCCTGAGGGTTATTATGTAGAAATATTGGTTTTTCAATTTGCATCTTCTCCAGGAGAAATCTTCACGCGTCAAGAGCAATCACAGCGTCGTCTTCTTTTATCGTTCCTCTCTGTGGCCGTTACTGTTGGTCGGCGGCCTCAGACGCACGGCGCTCGCTGACACTCTTTGTTTTAACGCTCCCTCTGACATTGAGCCTGATGCCAAAAGATAATCCCTTTATGCTCAGTCCATCAATACGCTATCAGCTGCAATTTAAAAAACACTAAGAGGGGCAATTTGGAGGAGTTCCTGTCAATCTGGAAGCAGCATCTTTGAAGTGCCGTAAAAAAACGGTAACAGTGAACTGCAGCTGCTCTTTGCAACGGAAAGATTTCCTGAAAAATGACAACAGTTTTGTGTTCATCTTCACGTGTACGTGCACATTATAAAGCTGACTAAGCTTTCTAGTGACAGTAACTGTTAAAATAAGAGGAAAAAGGTTGAATCTCTTAACGTTATTTCCCAATAATCCATTTGCATGAAACACTTACAGGCTAATTAGCGAAACAGGAAAGATAAATTGAGCTGGCTGTCTGTTGCCTTCATCAGCGGCGTCCAATCAGATTGTTAAACAGCTCCTCAGGTGACCCAACGTCCAGCTTGTCTTATATCAGTGATGGACTCTGTTATTCCTCTGTGGGGTTTTGGACGCTTGACTCATCAATAAACGTCCAATTTTCAATTCAGCTTCACTCCCTGTTTGCTGATGTGCTCTCACAGGTCGTTGATCAATTAATTAGTAAATTAATCTGGTATGCACGCAGATAAATAGAGGCTGCAGGAACGATTAAAGCTTGATTTATTTCTGACACATTTCTTGGCTGTAACGAACCCAAATCATCACTGATGCAGGCACCGTTTTTTCCGTTAAAATATCTAAATGTGAATGTCAATAAAGAGAGGAATATTTTTCTAATTAAAGAGAAATTATTTTATATTTCGGCCCAAAAATTAACTCTATGCCTGGTTTTAAAAGCTCTCAGATATCTGAGATGCAGAAAACATGGAGGATGTTTCTCACGGACACATGAAACTGATTTCCTGTTGTTAAATCTCGATGGTTCCTGCTGACGTCTGTGCGTGTTGTCCTGTCTGTCTGCAGAGGGAGATGGTCTACGCGCCTCAGGATTCTCCGCCCAACCGCCGCCTCAGCAACCCGCCCATGTCTTCCCAGCATTCATCCTCCTCCGCCTCCCCTCAAGGCTCGCCGTCTCGTGCCCGCCTCCTGTACAGCGGCGGCAGGCCCTCCTCCTACGCCGGGCCGCCGCACCACACCCACTCCCTGCCGCACCAGCACTCCCAGTCCCACCACTCCTCCCCCCACCAGCAACCACAGCTCCACCAGCCCCATCACACCCAGCAGGCCTTCTGCGCCTCCTCCAGTGCCATCCTGGAGCGCAGGGACGTGAAGCCCGACGATGAGGTGGGGGGGTCCAGGAGCATGGTGCTGCTGCGGGGGGATGAACGTGGGGGAGGGGGGATCTACGCGGACCCTTACTCTCTGGGTCCCGACACGAGTCGGCTGAGCCTCGCCGGGGGCCCCCACTCCCCTCTGCCGGCCAGAGCAGACCCCTATGGCTCCTTGTACCGCCGCGGAGGAGGGGGAGGCGGAGGGGGAGGGGGAGGAGGAGGTGCTGGATCGATGCGCTCGCTCACCTCCTACTCAGCCGCCGCTTTGCAAGGAGAGCTGATGGAAAGTGGCGCCCTCTACAGACCAGGAGGGCCGCTTTACAACGACGCCTACGCTGCGTCCATGTTGGCCATGGGGCTGCGGGTGCCTCCGCCCTCCTCCCCACAGAAGATTCCGGACATGAGGGATTCGTACGCGGCGAACCTGCCGGGCCGAGGCTCCCCGGGGAGGCAGAGTCTGAGGAGGGACTCCGTCACCTCCTCGGTGTTCGGGGACAGTCCCAAAGCCCGGGGTCAGGGGGCGGGGCTCGGTCTCACCTCGGAGCAGCTCTGCCTGATGGCCGTTTCTGGAGGGGAGGGGGGGGGCGGCGGGGGCTTCGGCTCACCTCTGGTGGGAAATGAAACGGAGACGAGGTAGGACGGCTCAGCGCTTACAGACTGTCTGTTGATACTGTTGTTTACATCAGAAGTGATATTTCACATGCAGATTTAACTCACACTGTGTTCACTGCTGTGTATTGATTTGACTGGACTCTGATCACCGCAGCTTTGAGTTCATCACGACAGGTTTTTCATTAAAGTGAGACTTAACTGCATAAAATGACAAAAACATTCATGCAGGGTTTAAAATTATACCACTGCACTTTTTCTTCCGCCCACAATCAGTTTTAAAAGGAGGACGCAGGAGGAGCACAGGGGGAGTTTTATAGTATTCATGATGCATAATGTAGAAGATGTGTGGAACATCTGCTGCAGAGGTTCTGTGTGTGTTTGCTGTGTGATCAGGGAGCGTATGGAGGCCATGGAGAAGCAGATAGCAAGTCTGACTGGGCTGCTGCAGAGAGTCCTGAGCCGAGCGCCGGAGGCAGAGAGCCCGTAAGACACACACACACACACACACACATATTCACACACATGCACACACATGCAAAACGCACTGCAACTGCAATTGTGCAAAAGTGTACAAAAACACCAATAACTGATAAATTATAGGGTTTTAAAGGCAGGTGACAAACAAAGTTTAGATGCATTGATGCAAACTGAAGTGAACAAGTGAGAACAGAACAAAACACACTGTTTAAGAGACTCTTTTATTTACATAATATAAACATTAAACCTTTCAAATACACTGTTAATGTCAAAACTTTCAGCAAACTGCAAAACTCAGCCACCGCTGTGCTTCCTTATTCAGCAGAAAATGACTTTGCAGATGTTTATTTGAATTAAAATCGTTGAGTTTGTTACTTTAAACAAACATCTGTCAGTGATGCGAGAGACTGATAACGATTCACGTCCGAAATCCTGTTTTACTGCCCCCTACTGTCGGTCCTTCAGGGGTGAGTGAATGAGTGAATGAGCAAGTGACTTAAGCACACACACATAACAGGAAGTACATTATAAAGAGGTGTTCCTCCCTCGTTTTCCATCACATATCAGTATTTTCTCAGCAGCAGAGTCCATGTTTTGTTCTGGCTCTGAACTCTTTGGCTCTCACCTCTTTCAGGGAGAAGATGGAGTCGGCCAGCGACTGCTCGGGAACCGACAGTAAGTGTTCACACGACCCGACGAATAAAAAAAAAGACAGAGCATCTCCAGTGGCTGCCTGTCACTGCTCCCCACTGCCGCCTGTTTGACGGCCACATAAATTGGCTCTTCTTCCTGCCATGGAGCTGCTGCTGTTTCATTTTCTCTGCATAATTCTTAAAGTTCCTCATACGTGGTGGTAATGGCTGAATCTGCGAGCTTCTTGTGTGTGCCGGCTTCTGCTGCTGCTGCTGTGTAACTGCTGCTCGTTGCTTCTTGTTTTAGCTGGACGCGCTAAAAAAACAAAAGGTAGCTATGTGTGTCTGGTACCTGTTCCCCCATTTACCCCCCATGTTCCTCATGTGGATCCCTGTGAGCATCCAAAAGCTGTGTGTGTGTGTGTGTTGGAGGACTTCCTCTCAGCTGGTCTCCTTCACTCTCCACCTGTTTTCTGTCTCCTCAGTACTAAATCATCCGAGTTGCATTAATTCTGACACAAAAACAAGACTTTTCTTCAGGTTTCTTCGCTTTTTTAGCTCGTAGTTGTTTTTCGGCGGCCAAACATTTTCCACGCTCAGAAAGTCCAGTGAGCTTTTGAAAAATTCGTTGGCTCTCTTGGAAAGTAACTTGCTGTTTTTGAAACTCTTCAGTAATAAAACATAAACTGCTGCAGCTGCGAGTTTTGATGAAACTGTTTTAAAAGCAAAATGGATTAATTTCTTTTAAGCAAATGCTCAGTTTGATCTGCCGTTTCCTAAAGTTTTCAAGAGGAAGAGACTTAAATTAATCTTTTCTTTTTATCTGATTGGAAATATTTTATTTCGTATCATGTTATAGATGAGACGGGATATCAGAAATCAGTTTGAACTTAAAATGGACTTTTCTTTAAGGTGGTTTTGTTTGTTGAACATGACTCGAAGCTGCACAGATTTTTCCTCAACTTTAAAAACTTGTGATTTCGGCCTTGTACGTTTCAATTTTTCAGGTCAAATCTCCTCTGAAAGTGAGACGGTTTACTTTCAGTCAAATGGCCTCAAACTGCTATCGAACAGACTTTATGTCTGCAGTTAAAATCAGGACATCCCTCTCATCCGTCTGAACTGGTGATGCAGCAGAAAGTAAATTGGGCGTCTGACTGTGAGGAGACTCAGAGGTGTGACTGTCTGTGTTTTACAGGCTGATTTTCCTCTGATTTTTTCCTGAACTACAGTTAAAATATGTCTGAAAGGATCCATCATCAGCGTATCTGCTGCCAAAACTAATGAGATTACTTGTTTGTTACCTTGTTCTGATAGTTTAGATATCATTTCTTCACAGTTGTTGCCCTTTTTATTCCAAATAGCCGCTTTAAAAACCTTATGAAGATGTTAATTTGCTCCTGCACTCTTTGAAATTCTCTCATTACCTTGAACTCCGACACAAATCTCTTTTATTTGCGGCTGATTTTCAAAGGTGCACACTTGATTTGTTCAGGTGTTTGATGACATTAAACAAGTTAGACGCAGCAGTTTGCATCTTTCTCCTTTTTATACATGAAGTTTCTGTGAAATGCATTTAAATCTTATGCATTTTTATGTATTTTTATTGTGTTTGCTCCAGTTTTTGGTGCTTTACTGTTTCCTACAGGCTTTGATAACCTTATACATGATAAAAACAAGAACATTTAGGAAGAAATGAATTTGTTTGGACTAAAACAGAGTAAATCTCCAGTTAAAAACCTGCACAGTGTCTTTAGATCTGCAGCCGAAGCAGGAAGTTGTCACCTGACCTGCGGAGCTGTTTGCTCCGAGGCGTTTGAGGTAATTCGAGGGTTCAGTTCTTAGAAGTGGTCCAAAAATGCAACTCTTCAACTTGTTATCGACTGATTGTCTCGCAGTTATTGTCCCTTTGTCTCGTTCTGCATGATGCGTGTGACTCAGCATCCTAATTACTGTCAGAGCGGAGCTTTCATCGTCATTTCAGAGGTTTGTGTGAGTGGAAACTCTCATGCATTCAGCCTGTCTGAGGACTCTTTTTAATAACAGAAACTTGGGTTTAGTGACCATGTTTGTCCATGCTGTTTATCGTTGTTGAGTCTTACTGACTGTAATCTCCACCCTTGACCCTCAGCGCAGATAGAACTTGTCCTAAATTGCAGCCAAATCCTGGAACAACCAATCGTCTGCGTCCGCTCAGTCACATTGTTTCCCTGCTGGATGAACGTTTGAGGTCATGAGATTCAAACCTTTGGAGATTAGTTTTGTGAGGAGTAAAGGTTTCTCTCATGCTCTGTTTGCTGTTCATCACTTATTCCCTCCAGCGTTCATTTCAAACCTTTGATGTTATTTCTGTGTTTTTGGGACAAATTCTATCAGTCCGTCTGTCCTCTGAGTGAACCCGACGCACAGCCGACAGACAGAACGGGAATTTCAAATCCTGCTTTTCGTCCGGCAGCTTTGACACCGTCGGCTCCTCTGGCCCTGATGCCACCTCCACCCTCGGGGGCCAACCAGCCTGTGATGGTGTCCCGTCTGCAGATGCAGCTCCACCTACAGGGCCTTCAGCAGAACACCAATGCGCTGCGCAAACAGCTGTCGCAGCTGCGCAACATGCAGGTGTGTGTGTGTGTGTCAGTCGTCTTAAACTAACAGAGTCAAAAACAACAGTTTGCAGTTTGAAATCGACACGACTGTTTGTTTGCGTCGCAGCTGGAGAACCAGGACTCGGTTCTCTCTCTGCTGAGGCAGACCGAGTCGGAGCTGAGCCTCATGATGCTGGACGCCATGCGCACGCAGGAGGACCCGCTCCAGAGACAGCGCCTCCTGGTGGAGGAGGAGAGACTCAAGTACCTCAACCAGGAGGAGCTGCTCATCCAGCAGCTGCAGTGAGTGGAGAACGAGACTGATGTTGGCTTTTTGTTTGTTTGTTTGTTTGTTTAAACCGTGTGTGTGTGAGAACCTTATGGAAACAGATCAAACATCATCCATCACATGCTGAACTTCGTGGTCTGATCCTCCTCAGTGACCTGGAGAAGTCTGTGGAGGAGCTGCAGAGGAACTCGTCGGTCAACCACGGCCTGGTGACGGAGCAGGACGTGGAGCAGAAGAGCAAAGAGCTGAGGATGCTGGGAGAAACGCTCACCGAGCTCAAGAGTGAGTGCTGCTACGACCTGCTGTGTGTGTTTGGAGATGGATGGTGTTTCTGCAGTTTCTCCACAGTTTTCTTTGGCCATTTTAGAGTTTTCCCAGCAGCTCTCAGCTGCAGCTGCTCGGTAGCTTTTCTTCTCCGTCTCAGTGCTTTTACCCTTAAATTGCAACAGATTTTAGGGCAGCTGCTTTCAAACTACTGCCAGACTTAATCCCACTTCCCAACATGCTGTTTCACCAGCCGCATTATACACCAACATGTTTCTTTCTTTAAATAATAAATCTGGTGATATTTTCTGTTTGTCATCGTCAACAAATCCACCAAAAGACCAAAACCAACAACGAGCTCATCCAAAGAACAAGTGCTCTGTGTGTGTGTGTGTGTGTGTGCGTGCGTGTGTGTGTGTGTGTGTGTGTGTGTGTGTGTGTGTGAATCAAAGCCTGACATTTTTTCATCCTTTGAGCCGTGGAGCTAAAAACGTCGTCCAAAACTATTAAAAACACATGAATGAGTCACACTGTTGCTCCGGCTGACATGTTCCTTCATTACCATGAACACACACACACACACACACACACACACACACACACTGTAGTTTATTTTGACTCAGTCCCACCAACACACACACACACACTCACACACACCGTCATTCTGCCCCAAATACTCACTCGAGCTCAGAATGTGGATGAGTCTGAAAGTACTGAAACCTTTTATAAGTGAATCTGTACGTTTGTGAGCCGTTTTTTAAGGTTTACAGCATCAGTGGAAACTAATGAGCTTAAATCTGCGAAACAAAGACACAAACAGCATCAAACAGCAACTTAACTGAGGAAAAACAACAGGTTTGTGTTGTTTAAACACTCACTGACTTTACTTCAGTCCCTCAAACGGTCAAAACTTTTGAAAATACCAATAAAATGAGCTCAGCTCTTGAATTTACACAAACGCAGTGCTGCTGTACTACCTTTGGGTCAAAGTTCGAGTACTTGTGTTGCTTAAATGCTACGTGTGTGTCACACTGACGTTACACAAAGTCACAGATGAATATTTATGAATCCTCTCGGACTTTATTTGATATTCATGAAGTCTCGGGTTAAGCCTCTCTGACCCGCGGACTTCCGCTCTCCATCTTGAATTTTAATGAGATGATTCAAAGCTCTCAGGAGGCCTCGTTATGAAAACACACAGACTGACCGCCGTCGTCCACCTCGTCCACCTCCCGCCTGCAGATGCATCACGGCGCTCTCGCTCAGGGTTTGAGTGGCAGGTGGATGGTTTTTCTCCGTCCTCGTATCAAAACTCTGGCGGTGAATCGTCCAGGAAGTCGCCCACAGATGAGCCCAGACTTTGTTGTCGTTCCTGTGCGTCCGGCTCGCCCTTCCCTCTCATTTGGCCAACTTCCACTAAATCCTCCTCCTGGATGTGACAGGAAAATCCGGCAGCTTCAAACTGCAGCGACAGAAACAGCCTCCTGTAATCTCCCTCTCTGTGTCCTCGCTCTCCATCCGCCTCCATCCTTTCACACATTATTATCTCAACACGTCCCTCTGACATCCTTCTCTCTCTCTCTTCATCCTTCTGTCTTTTCCCTGCCTGTCACTCTCCTCCCCCGTGTCCCCCTTTAACTCCCCCTCCCTCCCGTGCAGACCAGTTTCCCAGCCTGCAGAGTAAGATGCGGGTGGTGCTGCGGGTGGAGGTGGAAGCCGTTAAGTTCCTGAAGGAGGAGCCGCATCGTCTGGACGCCCTGCTGAAGCGCTGCAACACCATGACGGACGCGCTGAGCATGCTGCGCAGGTACGCGAATCAAACACACACACAGATAACAACTTTCACATTAAAGCAGGTCACTTCCTGTTTTTCACCTCACGGAGACGATTTTATTTTGATGTTTTTCAAACCTGCTGCTTTTACCAAAACTCTGAAATACTGAACAACAGGGATGGAAATTATTTAAATGTATTCAAGAGTTAGTTTCAGTCCTGAAATGACTCTTTAGTTTCAGAATTATGTGCATGTTTTTAACTTGAACAATGAAAATTGCAACTGTGGTAACAATTTGATCTTCACACAAAGGAATTTGAATCCAACCATCATTTTTACCTGCATGAACTCAATTTACACGAATTTAAAGTAAACAAAAGCTCCCCTTAAAATGGAAAGTTGAAAACTATTAAAAAAAATGTTGCTACAATTCTGTCGTTTATTTCATCTTTCATCTTAAATTAAAAACTAAAATAAATAAAATTTCTCAGTAAAATTAAAATCCAGAAACAAACTCTTTTTTCCCAGAAAAGAAACTTCCTTCCTTTTCTTTCAAAGGATCCTGAATAAAAGCTGAAGAGTCACATTTAACACGTTTTTATCAGAAACGTGGCTCCTCTCCTGCTCGTTCTTTTGTGTTTTATTTGAGTGATTAAAAAAAATCATTTCTGATGTAAAAATGCAGCAGTGAAGACGAAGTAAAACACATTTACGTCCCTGTATCTGACTCATCTTTGATCTGCTGCAGCTCCTTGTTGCTCCTCTAACACAGTCGAGGACCTGCGTGCTGTCCTGTGTGTATTGTAGTCTCTCGTATCCCTCCTGTACGTTCAGACAAGTCACAGAAGGTGTGTGGAAGAGCCCCGACGACCTCTCCAGCCAATCACAGAAGAGGTCCGAGGACGTGAGTCGCGGCTCTGACCTGGAGATCCTGAACAGTCCTCCTCTCAGCCTCACCGACCTGAGCACCAGCGCCGGCCTGGCCAACTGGATGCCCGTCACCGCCGGCGACACCGATACCTCAGGCCCCGAGCAGGACATCCAGCCCTCCATGACCTTCAGGAACCGGGTCCTCGACGAGCTGCCGAGTCGGCGTCCGGCGGACAAATCTGTGTCGGCCGAAGTCAGACTGGTAACCGACCTGCTGATTCTGTTCTTGTTTCAGATCCCACAGCTGTGAACCGTCTCACGTTGTTCTCATGTTTATGTCGGCACTTCAGCCAGGTGACACGTTTCCATTTGAAAATGCATCTAAAGGTTCTTCTGGTCTTATTGAGACGCTGCACACACACACACACACACACACACACACACACACACACACCAGCAGCAGCAGCAGGCAGTAACATTCGGACACACACTCCCTGAATGTGTCAGAATCACGTTTCTCCAGCTCGGCCTGTTTTTTCCGCTGGCATGCTGCAGCTCGTCATTTGTCTGTTTCTGTCGGTGTGTCAGGCGGCAGAGCGGGACTGGGAGGAGAAGCGAGCCAGTTTGACCCAGTTCAGCGCTCAGGACATCAATCGCCTGCTGGAAGAAACCCAGGCGGAGCTGATGAAGGCCATCCCAGACCTGGACTTCGCCGCCAGGCACATCAACAAGCCGGCGGTGCCCCCGAAGCCCCAGATCACCATCCCGATAACCTCCACCACGGCCATCTCTCCTGCAGCTGGGAGCACCGGGACCACGGCCGCCACCAGCTCCACCACCACGCCCAGCGGGGACCAGCAGCCCGGCAAAGTGCAGCTGGCGGCCCAGAAGCTGAACAGCATGGAGGGGGCAGCGTCACAGCGGGGGTCCGGTGAGTCACCGGCTGTTTGTTTACCGTGTGATTCCCTTTATCAGGAGAAAAATGTGGTTTGAAGTTCTGAAGGGTCGTTTTCTGTTCGCAGTGGATCTCAACGTGGCCAGGTATCGTACAGAGAAACCCTCCAAGTCTCCGCCTCCGCCTCCACCACGCCGGAGCTTCCCGTCGGGACACGGCCTCACCACCAACCGCACGGGGGAGGTGATCGTCACCAACAAGAATCTGAAGGTGAGACATGTTTTTAAACGCAGGTGGGATCCGTTTGCTTCACAGCTGCGACCATCAACCCCGTTCCACCTCTTTGTTTCACTTTAAGATGGAGGAAGATGGTGACCTGCCCAAAACCCTGGTGAAGCTGAGGAGAACCCCGTCAGACACCCCTCGACCCGCCTCCACCCCGCCGGTGATCGCAGCGTCGGCCATTCAGGACGAGGACGACGAGGAGAAGATCGTGGCTGAGCTGGAGGTACGACGGCTGCGACCGCTGAAGCTTCAGTGTTTCATTTCATTCGTTTGTGTTGTTTTTTGATCGGTGTGATAACGTTTGTCTGCCACATTCTCTCACACAACAACCACGGATCAAAGATATTTCAGAGAAAAGATTGTAATAAACGGTGCAGCACCCTACCAAAGGCCACGCCCACTCCTCCCTGCAGCGCCGGGTCCTTGAGCAGAAAGGTAATTTAAGAAAACCTCCGGTCTGCCTGTGGACTTCCGACTGTCCTTCACTGCCGCCTTTCCTCTTTCTGGACTTTAAAACCTTTAAAACCACTAACATGCAAAGAGTCAGGACCTCCGTTACGACAGAAAGTCCAGCTGAAAGTCTTCACCAACTGGACTTTTAGATGCTGCAGATGATTCAAATGAAGCTGCTCATGAACACAGAAGTGCTGTGCTGCGTTTGAGGACATGAGATGATGTCGGTGGTGTTGTGTTTTACTGCAGCAGAAAGGAAAAGCACATATTTAAAATAAGAGGTGTGATCAGAAACCTCAGTGTTCCCGCTGCAGACAAACATCCTGCATGGTGATGTTCATGCAGTGACTCTGCGTGTGACTCTTAAACAGAGGAATTATGAGTTTCATCACTCGATCATCGTCTGCTCCTGAGCTACACAGTTTCATAACTGCTGCTACGCACACTTTGTGAGTGTAGTGTTGACCTGAGATTTGGGTCTACAGCTACAAACCAAACTTATTTCTGGGAACAGACGGGAGTCAGAGGGAGTCAGATTGGTTCTGTAGGAGAAGTTGGGAGTGACGACTGTGATGTTGTGGGCAAGAAACCTGCAAGTTTTCAAGCGCAGATTGTTAGATTGTCTGTCAGGAGTCTTTTGATCACACCTCACACATATTTAATTCAAATCAGTTCACTCATTTAAAACAAAATTTCATAGACTTCTTTTGCATATTTATGTGTAAAAACTAAATAGTTACCTGACTGTAAAAGAAAACACGGGTTTTATCAGCTGCTTTCAGTCGCTTTGCTGATCTTCTCTTTCTGACCTCGCTAACATTTCCTCTGCTGACTTCTTCTCTCCTCCTCCTGTGAAAACAGAAAGTGATCTTTTTGTTTGTGAGACTCGTCTCGTCCTCTCAGTAAACTGCTGCTGTATCAGTGTAAACACACCACCTTGTAATTGATGGTGTGATGTGCGGCGAGTCATTGATAATGCAGATGATGTGTTCAGGTTTTCTGCCTCTCAGACTGAGCGGCTGAGTGCAGCTCTGACAGCTGCGGTGACACCGTCAGCTGAGTAAAGAGGTCTTGTTTTTGTTGGAATTATCGCACAGCAGCGCCGAGCAGGTAGCTGTCAAAATAAAGGACAGCGAGGGGGAGGAGGGGGCAGGAAGGGAGGGGATTTAAGGTTCACAGCTGCAGACGGAAACGTTTTTCCTTTTTCAAACATGCAGGTGTTTTGGATTTCATCCTTTGTTTCGTCCAAACTGTCGTTCTTGGCTCCGAAATAATCATTTTTTTCCATTTTTGGAAAAGTTGTCCTGCTTCTCCCTGAAGGACACATCAGTTTTTCCATCACAGACAGAAAACCCACAGCCAGGTTCAACATCAGGTGTGAAGAATGAAACCAGAAGAGTGGAAGCTTTTTTAGCTGCAGATTATTATTGAAGAAGATGTCACATTACCACTCAAAGGGTGAAATGTATGAGTGTCCACATACTTTTGGCCACTTTTCACACAGATATGGTGCGTTTGATGATGTGAGGTTGGTCAGTTTTTTTTGTGTCTCACACAGTTAACATCTCATTCACTCCAGTCTTCTCTGGGCCCCACAGAACAGCAGTAACTCTCCGGGGCCGGTGAAGGGCCCCACGGTGGCGGCGCGGCTCAAACACCTGCAGCAGGGCAGCCTGGAGAGGCCCAAGACCCGCAAGCAGAAAGAGGACTTCCCCAAAGTCCAGGGCCAGCAGCAGGTATTCCACTTCTAACAGCTCCGGCTCTGACGCGCCGTCGCTTCAGAGGAAGTTTCCCCCTGCGACTTCTGCTGGAGAGACGCTGCTGTAAACAGGCCCGACCAGCAGAGATTACACAAACACCAGAGGGGAGATTATCTACAGAAACCTTCATTTCTACCAGTTCTTGATGTGTGTTTTGAGTTACTGGATCTAACCTAGCTTGCTTAGAGATCAAGTTTTCGTCGTACGAGTATGTCGATGTTTTGATTTCCTGAGGAAGGTCTTGGTGCTTGTGACTGATTAAACTAGCTTTATTATGATAGATCTATTCTGACAGCATCTTCGCGTCCATCGTGCAACATCATCTCCAGAAACGCCACGGAACGATTTCACATCTCAAGGTCGAAGTGATGAGGTTTCACCATGAATCCATGTTTTATCTCACTGAATCCTCATTTCTCTCTCTCTGTTCATGCTGCTCTGTTCCTATCACCCATCCCTTAAACCTGAAGGTGGCGCTGCAGCAGCTAACAAACAGCCTGAGAGGTTCAAGCCAAAAGGCCGGTCCGTTTATTCCAGCTTACTCAGAACTGCCTTTCAACAGCTCAGACGCTGCGACTAATTATGCAAGACGACAAGAGTGAAGCACAAGAGTGAAGCTGCATGAAAGAAGCTGTTTATGTCCACAAGCTTTTCAGTTCGGTGTGTGCAATAATTATATTTTTACAAGAAAAGAGAAAGAGAAGAAGAGGAGCTTTGAAGGGAGACAAACTGAGGCAGCAGAGGAAAACAAAATGTGCACACAGTTCAAAATCCTGTGACTCTCAACGTGATTTTCACATTTAAAGCCAATGAATTTACGTCTAAATTTAGATTAATTTATTGATATTCTCTTTTTTAAAGTCTGAGGTCACTTCAAGTTGTGCAGATTCAGACACTTCAAGTTAAAAAATACTTGAATTTTATTTATAAAAATTAGACAAAAAAGTTCAAATTCAAAATGAAAAATTTAACTCAACGACCTGATTCCAAAGAAATTAACATAAAACAGAATTCAGAGAGTTTTTTAGTCCTTTCTGTCTTTATTTAATGAAAACAGCACAAACACTATGTCTTAATGTTTCACCTCATCAGTCTTATTATTTTTTTAAATACATATTTAATCCTGACATTTTTCTAACAAATCGGAGCAACAACAGACAGTAAAAAAAACAAACATTCACCTGAATTTTCCTCCTTAAACAGCTGTTTTCTACTTAAAGTCAGCAAAGTGAAGGACTTGAACAAAATGGGGGAAAAACTGCCAGCAGTTTCTTCAGTTGATGTAACTTAAACAAGTTATCGGGACAACAACTAAGAAAATTTAGCGCGAAAACGTTCAGAAAACGACTTCCTCCTCCAAACCGTCCAATCAGATCAGAGAGTGTACATGAAACAGGCTCCAGGCACATGAGTGTGTGTGTGCCTGTGTGTGTGTGTGTGTGTGTGTGTGTGTGTGTGTGTGTGTGTGAAGCCGAGGTTAAACTCAGCACTCGGCCGATGAACTCTGAAGCCTTTTAGACGTGAAGCTCTGCTCGTCTTATCTGCTCCTGCAGACACTTCAGGCTGCTTCGACCTGCTGAGTGGAGCAGCCTCGACCCATCTGAGAAAAAAATAAAAAAAAAACTCAGAAAAACTATCAGAGAGAGAAAATGTGAACACAACCAGCCGGCGAGCAGCTTTACTGCTCCCACAAATCCACAACTTCACCCAGAAAACGGCTCTCAGTCACAACGTCTGAGGCTGTTTCACCGATTCGTCCTGATTAATTCATGAAGTTTCATTAAACATGCGGCGCCTCGTTTATGCGTTTGTTTAGAGTTTTTTTCCAAATGCTTCCTGAAAGCAGCATCCACAGGAGCCCAGACTTGTTTAAGTGTGTCATCAGGTTACGACTCGGGCTCTGTGAAGGTAGCTTCCATTAGCCCCAACAGCAATTAGCACACGGCTAACACGGCTGACCTCCGGTTGACACGGCGCCGCCATCTGGCACCTCGTCGGCCTCCGGGTTTAGCATGCAGAGCAGGCCGCCTTCGGTCTGAATATCAACTCATTCCTCTTATTGCTTTTTAAAAATTCATCACTTAAAGAGCCTGAAAGCAAACCGTCGAATAATGATTTTTTTTTTTCACATGAGTTGTGAGCTCATGGCTTGAAATCGTGTCATCAGACGTGTTGGAAACGTTTCCTCGACACAGAAACTCACTGCAGCAAATCCACTTTAATTTAACAGCTGATGTGATTATTTTGTTCAACGTCAGGAGACAAAAATGCGTCTTTGCGTGAACTTTAACAGTCAAACTGCTGTGATCTCAGTCACTTCTCTGTTACTTCAGTTTGTATTTGAATTAACTTTCTCAGTTCTTTTCTGTTGTGGATGAAGGATGCAGTGAACATCATGAGCGTTTCAGTCGGCAGGTAAATAAAATGTAAAGGCTCTTAAACACCAACATTCACGTGTTAATAACGTGTAGGAACAGTCAAACATGTAAACAGGTATTTTTTAAAACTGGATTTTCACTCAAAAAGTCGGCACAAACACTGTTTTAAACAAATCTGTCCAAATAAATTTGCAGTAACATAATTTA
Organism: Ctenochaetus hawaiiensis; assembly: GCA_029783645.1. Classification (NCBI taxonomy): domain Eukaryota; kingdom Metazoa; phylum Chordata; class Actinopteri; order Acanthuriformes; family Acanthuridae; genus Ctenochaetus; species Ctenochaetus hawaiiensis. The sequence goes on along the minus strand of JAPZDY010000014.1, from coordinate 2,469,226 downwards.
AGCGTTGTAATGAGCATGCCACACCAACAGGTGGCGATATAATCATAACCTAAAGGCAATATCGGCCAATCAGAAGCCTGAAAAAAGCTACTATCAGTGAATAAACTGCAGGTTCTCAACAGGTTTTCATCCAAACCTGAAGCACCTGAAGGTTTTTGTATTTTCATCCCATGAGAAGTTTTAAAAAATCCAAAAACTTTGTTTGTCCTCACACAAAAGGCCAAAACAGAGAAAACACATGCAGGTTTTGAAGAACACCTGCGTTCACGTGGACGAGGCAGGAGTTTGATGGAAAAGTTGCCGCCGTGCTGCATGAAAAGAGGCGGTGCACTTTGTAATCCTGTCGGAGCTGGGTGGTGCACCTGTCTGCTCCTCCTTTTGTTCCTGGGAGCTCAGAGGGAGCTGCAGATGCACCGGCGTCCCCCGGAGGCAGCAGGCAGCACCTTGTCACCACAAAACTGTTTTCTTCTATTGTCGAACTTAAGCTGTTGTCAGGCCGGGATTCTGGCGTCTCGTCGAACGCCTTCTTCCAACACACTCACAGACAAAGTGAGCATTCAGAGGACGTGACAGGCTTTTTTTTTTAACAGCGTTTCATTCAGCCAGTGTTTCCTGCAGGAATTACAGCCGGCTGTTAATCCTCAGCAGCCTGCGAGGAATCCGTCCTCATCCGAGCACTGTGAGCAAAAACTGGGATTCTTCTCTTGAACAGGAGCTTTTATTGCCTCTGTTGTCTTTACTTCAAAGATGAATCCAGTTTATAACAAGTTGGGTTTTGTTTTTTTGTAGCTTTGGTTATTATTTCTATTAGTAAAAATGCACCAATCAATTTAATTAATGCAAAGCTGAAGCTACAAACATCCGTCACAGTTTCGAGACCAACGTCTCCGTGCAGATTTGACTCGCTGTGCTTGTTTTGTCTGTGGAAGAGGAAAATGTTACTGACAGTTTTAGAGATCAGATATTCGTCGGCACACACGGTGAGACTGCAGAGTCGTTCATTAACGCCGGCAGCAGAGGGGGATTGTGGGACGTCCAGGCTGCGGTTTGTTTTGCAGTCGGTTTGTTTGTTTGGCTCATAAAAACGCCGCTGAGACTCTTTGCTGCTGTTTGAGGAGAGAAAGATCCGGTGAGAGAGAAGAAGAGTTTCTTTAAGGAAACCCCAGAGTCTGATGAAGAGGAAGCACTGCTCCTCCTGCTCCTCCTGCTCCTGTTCCTCCTGCTCCTCCTGCTCCTCCTGTTCCTGCTCCTCCTGCTCCTCCTGTTCCTCCTCCTGCCTCTGCTCCTCCTGTTCCTCCTGCTCCTCCTGTTCCTGTTCCTCCTGCTCCTCCTGTTCCTCCTGCTCCTCCTGTCCCTGCTCCTCCTGTTCCTCCTGCTCCTCCTGCTCCTCCTGTTCCTGCTTCTCCTGTTCCTCCTGCTCCTCCTGTTCCTGCTCCTCCTGTTCCTCCTGTTCCTCCTCCTGCTTCTCCTGCTCCTCCTGTTCCTCCTGCTCCTCCTGTTCCTGCTCCTCCTGCTAATCCTGCTCCTCCTGCTCCTCCTGTTCCTGCTCCTCCTCCTCCTCCTGTTCCTCCTGTTCCTGTTCCTCCTGTTCCTG
>JAPZDY010000014.1:2441596-2451719 GCA_029783645.1 Ctenochaetus hawaiiensis | reverse complement strand
GACTTTTATGTTTGTGGTTTGACATCTTTCACTGTGAATGAGGGAAAAAAAAGGTGATCTTCAGATATGAACTGAATAAATCTCACACTTTCACGCTCATCACTGACTTTAAAGGTAAAATGATCCTTTTTTTTAATGAGCACTTGAAATTTAAAGCAGTTCTTACTGAACTGAACCTTTAAGTTCATTTTTCTGCATTCAGACTCCTTTTAAACACACACACACACACACACACACACCATCAGCTGGGAAACTCGACTCACCTCCAGGATTTTCTTCAGCTTGCTGGATGATTTGATCGACATGGACGCAGCGATCAGAGCGTTCAGTTGCTGCAAGAAGAAAACGTGAATTTGTTGATTTTCATCAGATTAAAACAGAGTGAGAGAAAAAAACAGTCTGTCGTGATAAACTTCCATTCAGGCCTTTTGCTTTTAACATATTACACATAGAAACTGAGAAAATCGGTGCAAAAACGGAGGCGGTTCTGTTGTTTAGAGACCATAAGATGAAAAACTACTATAAGTTTCTCACCTTCACACAAATTTTAGCTCTTTAAATGAACCAAATCACTTCTTTCTTTCTTTCTTTTAACATGGGACTATTTCCTGGTGGATGTCTACATGTCCGGTGAACTCACGGGCTGCATCAGCTGGACGCTCTCGGGGAAGTTGCCCATGAAGGTGAGCGTGCTGATGCGCTGCGAGAGCCGCGGGATCTTGCTGAAGCGCACCATGAAGCGGTCCTCCTCGCTGAGCTCGTCCAGGGGCCTGCCCTCGCACTCGTAGTTGTGGATGAGCTTCATTTCGTACTCGGTGGGGATGAAACGCTCGAGGAGCTCCAGGAAGTCCAGGCTCAGAGCTCTCTGGTTGTACCTGCAGGGACGCAGCAGACGAACAGAGGGAAACATCATCGGAGCTGCGGATCAAAATGTTTTTAATCACTTCACATGAATTCGTTACGTACGTCTCGATCGCACAGCAGATGTCAGAAGCAGCCATGCCTTCCTTTCTCAGCGTGATGGCCAGGTTTTTGGCCCTGTTGGGCTCCATGAGAGACACTTTGCTGGGGGTCTTATGGGCCAGTTTCATCCTGAGGGTCCCCAGGTCCACAGGGGCCGACTGGGCCTTGGTCTTAAACTGCTCCTCGAAGGCCGCCATGTTCAGCTCCTGAAGGTTCGATGAGAAGATGAAGAGAAAAAGGCAGAGATGGAATGAAACCTGATGGAAGTTTGTTAGATTACAGATTATTATGGATTATTAAGCTTCTGTTTTTACTTTCATAGCAGAAACCTGATTGTAAAAATGATTCTGTGATGCTGCTGCTTTCACACTGAGAAAAAAACATCTCAGAATCTGTGAAGTTTTCTGTGGCTGCTTGTAAATGTTTTGACTGCTGGAAACTAAACGGATGCACAGGAAGTCGAGGTCGTGCGGCGTGCGGCGGACCCGTGCGGCGGTCGAACCTCTAAGACGTGCTCGTCGTCCAGCTCGTTGAAGATGGTTCCCGTCACCTGGTTGGATTTGAGCGCCTGCCAGTTCAGCAGCGGCATGCGGTATTTGGTTTGAATGGGTTTCTTCTTTTTACAACCTACGAGAACAAATGAAAAACATGTTTGTTTTCTGACAGAAAAATCCAGATTTTTGCCCTGAAAAATATTTTCCAGACTCTTGATTCTCTAATCGTAGTTTTTGTAGTTTGACAGCTTCTGGTTTCTAAAGTATCTTTAAGAAACTTTGTTAAAGGAACAAAGTTTGTGAATCATCGATGACGACAGACTGAATCAGTTTCTGTTCAACTGTTCAAGGTTCAGACATTAAAGGAGAAAACTGAAGCTGGTTTAGTCACAGACAGTCAGCAGAGCCTCCTGCTGCTCCTCTCTGCTCCTCTCTGCTCCTCTCTGCTCACTGTGGACTCACCTGAGCTCCCATCAGACTCTCCTCCTGTTGGCTGCGTCGGAGCTCCTCCAGGAGGCAGCAGGAGAGGAGGAGCTGCTGGAGGAGGAGGAGGAGGAGGAGGAGGAGGAGAGGGGGAGGGGCTTCTCGTTAAGCCTTGAGGCGGTGGAGGTGGAGGTGGTGGAGGTGGTGGAGGAGGAGGCTGAGGAGGCTCAGAGAGGTGAGGCTGAAGGTCTGAGGAGGTCAGAGAGGCCTTGAGGTCTTTTTCTGGTTCTGCTTCTTCTCCGGCTGTCAGAGAAACAACAGCGTTTTTTATTTTAACGTCTTCAAACGTCAATGACACGTGAAAACAAATCTGTTGACGCGTCTGTTCATTTAAATCTCTAATAAAGTTTTCTGCTTTTAAAACCAAAGAAACTTTTGTGGCTGCAGCCAAAACTGTTTTACTCTGTGAACTAATTAAAAACATTTGTGTCACTTTTTTAATTGATGAGAGTCAAAACATGTCAGACAGAAAACAACAAGTTACATGAGAATAAATCTGCTTCAGAAATTCGTCATTTTAAGTTTGAAAGTTTTTCATTTCGGTGAAGTTACAGATTTTTCTTGCAAAGCTGTAAAAACGAAATAATTGGCTTTTTATTTCTGGAACTTGACATCGAAGTGTCTCTTTCTTAACCTTTAATGAAGCTTCAGATGTGAGAGGCTCGTTATTTTTTCATGAACGTTAACGTGACTCATCAGTGAAGAACACAATGAGTCATCAGATTCATCGTGAAAACTTCTCCTCAGCTGAGGCCTTCAGGAAGGTGTGAAGAGCTCTCACCTGTCTGCGTCTCCTGCTGGATGACGGGGACCACCTGGAGGTCCAGGTGTCCGGAGGAGGAGCGCTCCATCCGGACCAGGCCCTGCCCCACCAGGTCCTGGACTCTGGACTCGAGCTCCTTCAGGGCCTCGGTGGTTCGGTCCTTGTCTCGCTCTCTCTCTCTCTCCATCTCACGTTCGTGCTCTCTCTCTCGTTCTCGCTGCTGCAGAAGAGTCACCTGGGAGCAGGACTCGCGTAGAGACTCCTGCAGAGCAGACGTGAGGAAACATCAGGAGGTCTGAGTGTGTGTGAACATCACCATGGAGCTGCACTGACAACACACTACACGGCCAAAAGTATGTGGACACCTCAGTATGACAACCACATGTGACGGACGTCAGAATCCTCGTTGTATTTGACATCATGTTGTAGAATCAGACTGTTAGCTTAAAGATGTTTCTGTCCGTCATGAAACAACAGTCACATGTGCATCAAACCGGTTTAAACAGCCAGTAAACATTTCAAACAGTTTAAAGCATCTCACGTTTCCAGTGTAACAGATCAAATTACTGGACGTCGTCACAAACAGGGAAACACAACAAGGTGACAAACAGTCGGTAAATGAACTGATTTCGTCTGATTAACAGTCACTTTATTTGCAGGTAAAGCTGGAAGTGATGTGTTGTTAATTTTCATATATTTCATTGGAAAATCAGGCTGAAAGTTCAGATATTTAAAAACATTTTCTTGACTTTTGTTTGTCTTTTATCACCTGAATGACCTGTTGACATATTGGACATATTTTCATTGATTGTCCCTGTTCATAACAGATAAAACCGTTGGCCAGAAAACATGCAGAACTTTTCTCTGAGGAAGTTGAATGTAAAGAGGAGAACGTTGAACTTCACCTTCAGGAGCTCCACTTCTTTTGTGGTCTGGATGAGCTTCTTCTCCAACTCGGACACTTTCTCCATCGCCTCCCTCTCGCTCTCCTGAAGTCGGCTGCTCAGCTGAAACACCGAAGCACAACTGCCTTCAGTTTCTGTGGGAGTGTATCTGCACGCTGCAGGTGTGTGTGTGTGTGTGTGTTAACCTGTGTGTTGTGCTCCTGCAGTTCCTCCATGTGCTCCAGCAGAGCATTCTTGGTCTCTGCGTCCTCCAGCAGAGCTCCGACGTCAAACACGTTGTCCAGGTAGGCCTGAATCTGCACCAGCAGCCTGTCGCTCTCCGTGAACTTCAACTTCTGCACACAAATGTTTGAAAAATAACCTTTTATTTTAGTTTGAACTACAAATAAAAGACAAACAAAACAAACAAATTTAGAAACTTTTTCAGTTTTGTGGAGGATTCAAACATCAATTAATTAATCTAATAATGCAGTAAAATGTGTTTATACAACCATCCGTTTCAAAACAAGAGATATTAAAGTTATTAAAAACATGATCATGTTGTTGGGAGTCTGTGTGACGACGGGGTCAAAGGTCAGACTTGCCTCCAGATACTCATCCAGCCCGTGACGCGTGAACTCGTACTGCAGATGGACCCTGAAGTTCATGTTCTCCACTGAGTGAACCACAATGTTGATGAACTGCATGCAGGCCACCTAGTGGACAAACAGAGGAAACACTTCCTTTATTTTTGTCTCCCTTCGTCTCTTTGGACTGAGGAAAATTCACCCTGAAAACTGTGAAAATCTGATTCTGGAGCAGTTTATTTTCTTTACATATGAAGCTGCAGTGATGAGCTGATTCACAGGAATCTGTTTCAACTGTTTCATCAATTCTCAGTCATTCATGAAGCAAAAATGTCAAACTTTCTGTCTTTAACTGAGGCTTTTATCACAAAACTCCTTCTGGAGACACTGAAAACCTAATGAGTTTGATGCTTCATGCATCAGGTGACACAGTCGCAGCTTTACCATGAAGTCGATGTTGCTGTCCTCCCTGCAGAAATACTCCATGAGCTTCTCGAAGCGACTCTTCTCTCCACACACCTGAAAAACATTAAAGGAGAGGAAATTAGAGTCCGATCAGAGGAGGAACTCGCACAGGATCCACAGAGATTTTCTTCTTTGTGAGGAAATGCTGATGTGTTGAATCTGGGTGAAGTCCGCTGAGACAAGCTTCTGATGATGGACCGGAAAAATAAACTTCCTGCTTTATGTCTTCTTCATCAGTTTACACATGGGGGCAGTGTGCACACACGGAAATGCATCACCAAACTGTGTTAAAGAATCTTTCCATCCAGACTTTGTTTGCTTCTGCACATAAATCAGGTTTTACAGCAAACACATGATCTGATTCAACAGGTCCGAACAAAGACAACCAGGCTGCTTGTGGACAAAATATAACTTTACAACGGTCGCTGTGTTTTCTTAACTAACAGCTCAGCAGATTCTCAGGCAGAAACAGAAGTGTGTGTGTGTGTGTGTGTGTGTGTGTGTTTGACTCTGCCTCCTTTTTACACACTCATGTCCACTAAATAATGCAACAGGCCAACCTGACAGCCTGCACAACCCAAACAAAGCCGCCATCCGCAGAGGGACACACAGGCTTCACCGACACCACCACCATCGCTGCCTCCATCTTCATCCATCACACACACACACACACACACACACACACACACACACACACACACACATCCTGCTTCCAGACCAAAACAAGTTCCTCTCAGTGTGACACTCAAGACACCGCTGTGGTGACTACGGTCACCATGATGCTGCCAGAGGATGAAGGCTTTTCCATCGTTGATTTTCTTTTTCCTTTTTTCTCTATTAAAGCCTCATTGATATTTTTTACAGTGTGAGAGAAGCTTTAAGGTCTCCTGTCAGGACAACAAACAGGGAACATCTCCAGCGGTCAGATCTCCAGATGATCTCCAGATGATCTCCAGCGGTCAGATCTCCAGATGATCTCCAGAGTGAAGGTGAAGTTAAAAGTCATAAAAAGCTGTTTGTCCCTCTGATCTTCTCTCCCTGATGTGAAGGACGTCTGACTGAACTTCACACACATTCGATTCAGACGACATGACCGACGTGAAACCCGATGAAACTGCCGCGTCAGCAGCCAGTCGCTCAAATTAAACTGTTGTTTTAAGTTTTTCTGAAACTTGAGTCTAAGTTAAAACTGCAGTTGTTTGGTTTTTTAAAGGAAAATCTTGATCTGGAGTCTGAGAGCAGAAAAAAAAAAGCCTGCAGGCGTTCGGATGCTTGTTGCAGGGCAGCTTTCTAACATCCCTGACATTTGCTAAGAATAGCTGCTCCTGGTTCAGGTTCGTCTTCTCCGTCTGATGATCTGCTGCCAACAGTTGCTGCTCTCTCAGGCAAAGATGAGAGGAGGTCAGCGGCGGCCTGACGAGCGTGTCGCATGTTTACGCCTCTTCAGTCAGCGTCGTCTGGTGGTGGAACAGCTGGCAGAGCAGCTGACGGGGGGGACGGGGGGGCCGGGGTTCCCCTCAACCTGCTTTTTAAAGCAGGGCGTCTGGTTTGCACACAGATCACCTCCACACTCAGCAGAGGAGCAGTTTTTACATTCAGTTCTTTACATTCTTCAGTTTTTAATCTGCAAACTGAAGCTCTTTAGTTTCTCATCACTCAGTGTTCATTCGATGTGATTAAACCAAACAGACATGAACAGTTTAAATTCATCTAAAAAGTCTAAAAACCTCTTTGAAGTTGTCGAAGGCGGACAGGATGATGTCATGGCCGCCTCGCACCAAACAGACGGCCGCCAGCAGCTCCAGCACCAGAGCTTTGGTCCTGAGAAGCACAAAGAGGAAACACTTTTACTGTTCGACTCTTCGCTGTTTTACGCCGAGGGAAATCAGGAAGTTTGTCTTTTTAACACATTCACGCAGATCAAAGTTCACGTCTCACCTTTGGTTTCTGTTGTTGAGGCTCAGTGTGATCTCGTTCACACAGCAGGGATGTTTCATCACCAGGTTGAACCCGGACTGTCACACACACACACACACACACACACATAAAACAGTGTGTGTAAAGCAAAATGACTGATTATAATCATATTAAACTGAAAAAACTTCCTTTTCAGACGTTTTCTTACATTTAACTTCTGTCATTTGAACTTAAACTTCATAAAAAATTACTCCTGCTTAATAAAAGAACAAAAAACATAAAAGTTTGGATCTAAAGGTCTTCAAAGGGCCTTTGTTTGAGCCGCAGGTTAAAAAACTTTTACAAGCTCCTCGATGAGACGTCGTGTCGACTCACCTGGTAGTTCATGATGGCACGTAAACACATGATGCACAGGTGGACGTCGTCTGTCTGACTCTGAACACGAGAGCTTCGCAGGGCTTTCCTGTTGTGAGAGAGTCGAGTCTGCCAGGTGAGACACACCACACACACACACCTCTACACCAAGATACATGCAGGATACAGGCTGAAGTGATCGCATGGGCCCCGATCGTCCAATAGGATCAATACATCAGTCATCATTTCCTAGTTAACAACATGATGAAGTTCACTGCAGATCAACTGAGCAGCAGACAAACAGGATGTGTGTAATAATACGTTGCAGTGTGTGTTATTTTTTTTCACTGTCACATTCTTTCATACAGCACACACACACACACACACACACACACACAGTCTGAACAAAAGCACACAAACACAGACATATTTACAATGACAAGAATGCAGTCGTGTCACACTAAATGTCAGTCAGTTAGCATGTTTGTGTGTGTGCGCGCGTGTGTGTGTGCGCGCGTGTGTGTGTGTGTGTGTGTGTGTGTGTTTTACTCAGTTTAACCTCCAGAATCTTTTCCTCGATGTGTAAATGATTTTTCTGACATCAAACCCGTCGGGGTCAGTTTGGTTTTTTGAGTCGAGGTTAAATTAAATTCACTGTGTGTGAACAGTGCAGGAAGTGAAGCAATGAGGGTGGAGGCAGCAGCTTCTCCAAACATCTCCAAACTGGGTGGAGTGCTGACTGTCATCTACTGCTGATCACATATTGATTATGGATAAAAACGTCACAGAGCATCATTTTAAAAAAAACCCTGAACTCTGCCTCTGGAGTTCAAACGAGATGTTTAACAATCAAGTTTTCATGTGTCCACATACTTTTGGCCATCACCTATTATTCCTTTCCTTTACTAATCAGTTACAACAATATTTATAATCAATATTTAGAACTATAGATTAAATGGGTTCGATTAGTTTCTTGCAGGCTTCATAAGCTTCATGAGTCTTATCAGCGAATAAAAACCACATCACATTCCTGCAGGTGAAACATGACGGTGTGAACAGTTTGTGCACACAAACAGAGTCGTTCTCAGCAACGACATCATCACCTGACACCTCCACCCATCACTCGCTCACCTGACACCTCCACCCATCACTCGCTCACCTGACTGTGAACGTCTTGCTGCTCTTCGAGGCGCTGTGAGTGGGTGAGTTACTGGCACTTCTGCTCAGATCCTCCGCCGACTTGTCCACAGTTTTGGTTTTGTCTGCGGGCAGCGGGCCGTTGTCCAGAGTGTCGCTGTCACACCTGTGAGTCACAGAGTCAGTTTACTCTCACACACACACACACACACACACGAAGCCTCCGCTGGCGTTCATGAGAGTCTGATACAGTGACAGGAAGCCAGCATGTGAGCAGATAAGAAGAACATATCTAAGACTCGACTGTTCCCGGAACAAAAGATAATAAAGTTTCAGGCTGATACCTACGTGACAGCGCTGTGGGCGAAGGACAAATAGTCCACGAGAACATCGAGGCCTTGGTTCTCCTCGTTCAGGAACTCCTGAGCCCACCTGTGAGGAGGGGGGGGGTAATTTTAAACTCATTGACATGGCTGGAAAACAAAACATTACATCAGTAATTTTTTAATATTTTAAAATTACAAACCGAAGTGAGAAAATGCACAGAAACACTCATCATTACTCCACCAGCTGAGTTTGTTCTATTCGTGAGTTTTTTAAGTCACACGTTCATGGATCATCGTATTTTTGTTTTTATGTGTGAAGAAGCAGCGTGGGTTGAAATTTCACCCTCCCACTCGGTTATTTACTGCATCCACACGCAGACAAACATCTCCTCCACCGGCTCTGTTCTCTCCACTGAGCTGCCGGCTGATTATCTACAACTTTAGGCTTCATTCGAGGCTTTTGTCAGAATTTATTGGATCAACTTTAATTGGATTTTTTCCTTCAACAACTTCAGACTTGAAAAAAAGTGCTTTTCTTTCTGAAATGGGAGCTGGAGTGAGACTCACCCTATATAATTGGTCCTGAGGGAAATCTCCAGCTCTCTGAGGATCTGAGTGGATTCTTGGACTCGTCTCTTAAACTGACAGAACACATGAAAGGAAGGAAGAGACGCGTGAATGTTTAATTATGCTGAACTGAGAGAAAATATGGAGAAGAAAAGGCAGTTTATTGTTTTGATTTCATGGAAAGAACTTAATAAGAAATCAAATCTGTTACACATAAAGCAAATAATGTTTTATCAAAAATCAAAGATCTCCTTTTAACAGTGACAGACGGTTTCTGATCGGCTGATCGGCGTCCAATCAATTTTATTTATGGACTGAATGAAGAAAATATTTCCTGCTTTAATGTTTAAATGCAACAGTTCATGTCTGCAAAGTGCATCAAATATTCTTTTATATAGATTTTAATCACCGTAATGATACAAGAAGATACTTGAGAGTTTAATCTAAAATTAGCTGTAATCTGAGTCTTAACAGATTTAACACCTGAGTGATTTTCTCATTGATCTATTTATACTTTGATGGACGGCGACGATCAATCGTTTCCACACAGACAGACTTTCAGCACCGTTTGCCTTCTATTTCTGGTAAATCTGGACTGAAAATAAACAGTTATTTTTACATTTTGGACCCAGAAATAAAAGCAAAAACATGAGACGAACCAACAAACAAGAGAAACAGATTATTATCTGTAGTTTAGAATCCGATCACCTGAAATTCAGGAGCGACAGAAACTGAACTCACGAACACAAAAGTTTCACTGATAAAACTTTATCTCCTGCAAATATTTGTGTAAATGTCAAATATTTCAGACAAAAATGTTCTTTGCCACAAAAATTTAAAAAATATCAAACATTTTTTTCAGTAAAAAAAATGTGATTAAAGTTTATAAAACTATTTTTTAAGTCAAACAGAAAATCAACCTAAAAAACTGAGAAGTCGGCCTCTAAACTGTAACATTTGGTATCTTTATTCTGTGTTGTGTTTACTTCTGAGGAGTGTGTTTTTGTGTGTATTTGTGCGTTTTTGTGTGTGTTTTTGTGTGTTTTTGTGCGTTTTTGTGTGTTTTTGTGTGTGTGTCTGTTGGCCTTTGTCAGATGTGAGTCTCCGGTACCTTCCGACTGACTCCTCCGTGATCCAGATAACTCTTCAGCTTCTCCAGATAAGCAGATGGTGGATTCTTCAC
>JAPZDY010000014.1:2419344-2429891 GCA_029783645.1 Ctenochaetus hawaiiensis | reverse complement strand
CAAATGGATAAAAAAAACCATTACATTTAGAGACACATATTATAGTCTTCTACAAAATGACCAAAAACACAAAAACAAGCTGAACAAAGTCTCACCATAATAATAATAATAATCTTGGAATGAATAAATTCATGGTTTATTATTGCTAAATTCAATTTAATTACATTAACAGAAGCTACAGACATGCAGCAAACAGCCAAAGTCAACATGCAACAGCCTCAGTGTCAACTCTTAACTCAAACCTTGTATATGTAATAAAAATTTGTAAAATTTGTACATCTGAGGCTGTACATGAGTGCCAAGCAAAGGACACAATCAAAATTTGGCCAAAGAGCTTTAACATGACAGTTAAAAGTCTCCTGGGTACCAACCAATTCTGCTACCAGTGTGAAAGTATTTTACAGGATTTCAGTTCCTTGAAATAAAATATGGCACTGCTGGCATCATGTTGTGGTTAAAGTTGTGAAAGTTTGTGACTCTGACATCTGCTTTTTGTCACCTGATTGCTGCAAAACAACTCTGGACTAACCAAATACTGTGTTTGTGACCAATCTGGGTCATAATGCCAATGTGACTGATGATGACGAGCACTGGACATCATCATCTTTTGAGCAACATCAAATGTGTCAACAGCAATGAGCAGTTAAATCTCATGACAGCTCCAATGGTTTTAAACACAAACATACATAAACATTTACAAAAACATCACATGAGGAGTAAATGTTTGTTCAAAACCAACCTAAAACCAAAATCTGACTTTTTACTTTAATTTGTACCATGAAAAATACATTTTAAATACACAAAGAGATAAATATATATAAAAATAGATAGCTAAAGAAAGAGTTATTTGCAAATTTAAAGCCAGCTGCTGAAACAGCCACTGATAACTTTAACTAAAGCTAAATTTTATTTTATTTTCTTGGATAGCAGAATCAAAGAATCTAAAATCCCACCATCTGTCTGAATGAATGATTTTCTGTGGTCACTGCTCTCTGCAGCGTCATAAATACTTTCAAATGTATAAATAACCAAATTGAAGAAGGTATTTTTCATAGTGAGAGCTATGAAGAAAGATGCAAACAGCCTTCATAAAGAATACAAAGTCAGAGTACCTGGTTTGACAAATGAATAATATGTTCAAACTAATATAGAAACAAAACAAGAAAGACACAATTTTTTTTAAAAAGTGAAAAAAAATAAAACTTAGAAGCAAGCAGGCGGACATGTTATGTGGAAGTTTATAAAACAGCGGACGAGTTTCAGTGACACTGTTTTGGAATAATTTTAAATGATACTCCAATGATCATATACAAGTTTTAAGACAGAGAAGTTGGATGCATTATGTATCATGATGACCAAATTCATATAAAATGCAAAGTGGACAGCAAGTCTAAAGTCCTCTCTACTGAATTTAGTAGGTTCCTGTAAACTGAAATTTGGTGCAAGAAGCTGGCTCGAGGTGTCCTCGTTCAGGAGATGATGGAGAGCAGGCCGACAGCCCTGTGAGAGCAGGTGAGGACGGGGACACCGAGCTGATGGACTGTGGCGCCAGCTGGAGCCCACAATGGCAGCTTGAACTGTGGATGAGCCTCAACACGTCGTTACGGAAGCGCACGCCTACCAGAGCGTACAGGATGGGGTTGAGGCAGCAGCGGGTGTACGCCAAAGTGCGGGTGATGTACTCCAGCAGAAGACCACAGAACTGCCCCGCCATTTTACGTGACAGCACCAGGGTGTACGGCAGCTGGAACACCAGAAAGACCAGCACCAGAGACACCATCAGCTTCAAGGTACGCTGCCGATGCCACTGCTTCCCACGCCGCTGTGCCTGCCCTTCCCATAGCACTTTGGCGATCAGGGAGTAGCAAGTAACCATTACGAGGAAGGACAGGCAGACCACACCGATGATTGCTCCCTTGGTGGCCATTTTGATTCCTCCACTCTGCTGCATGCCACAGAACCCCTCACCGTTGGACCATGACACCCCAGAATAGAGGATTTCAGGGAGGCTGAGGAGCAGCGCCACGAGCCACACACCCACAGCAGCAACCGTCCCGCCACTGAGTATACGACTGCGCTGCCGGAGCATTTCTTGAGCTTGTGTGACCACCAGGTAGCGGTCCACGCTGATGCAGGCCAGCAGCAGAAGCCCACTGTAGGTGTTGATAGCGTAACATGCTCTCATGACCTTGCAGAGGTAAACAGGCAGGATCCAACCCACGTGAGTCTCGATGGCCTGTAACGGGAGCGTGAGGAGCAGGAGAAGGTCAGCCAGCGCCAGGTGGAACAGGAAGACGTCGGTCATGGAACGAAGCCGCATGCGGCGGAAACGAGCAAAGGTGGCAATCACCAGGCAGTTTCCCACGACGCCCAGCAGAAAGATCAGGCAGAAAACACACGTCTGAAACATTTTGATGGTGAACTCCTGCTCACCAGCCTCACACCAGTCAGAGGACGGGTCGATATATATGAAGTCGCTATCATTCCAAATCGAAATGTTTTGTGAATAAAAGTCATAGTAGATTTCATCAGTATCCATGGCTGTGGGAAAAAAAAGACCAGTAAGACTTTTATCTGACAATGAGATGGACGATTAAAAACTCCCCTGTGATTTAAATGTAAACCATCCGTCAGTGTCATCAGCGCTGTTTGTCTAATGAAGTCTCTTTTCTGCAATAATGAAATATTGCACTTTGTGTGTAAATGTTACTTCAGTCAAAAGTAAAGGATAGCTCGTTGGCCTTGCACTAACTGAAGTGATAAAACAATTAAAATGAGCTTTTACCAAAATGAATAAAGTGAAATGAAGACAGAGTTTTGACACTTTTTAATCATGACTTTCAAAATAAACAAGACAAATGGATTCACACCGTTTTTAAAAAAGGACGTGAATGATTTCAAAATGGTGTCATTTAATTATTTGTTTTTATAGTTGATTAAGTGTTTCAGTCAAAAAGGCATCCAAATATTCTTAGTGTAACATCCGAACAGCCCCTGAAGGCCACATAAAGCCTCGAGTGAAAACTGTCAGATTACTCCTTCTAGAAAACTTTCTAGTACAATTGCAAGGAGGAAGTAACAGTGCAAATGTAATCCAGTAAAACTAAAATATTCGACAGAAGACTAAAACTCAAATCCTCAGCATTTGCACAATGATTTGTTTCTTTAACTTTCAGTTAATAAAAGTAGTCAGTTTTAGCCAAGACTTAATAATAAAAAACATTCCGACATGTCTATCATTAATATTGTGAGTCATTCTGGGCCTCTAAAACTCTGCCTCTTACATGAGGACTGACAGTTGTTGTAAAGCATGCAGAGGTTTTCTAAATACCAGCCTGGGTTGAATTTTTTAACAGAAACAATATCAGGAAATACCAACTCCTTCACGAAGGCTGAAAGTGAGAGATCTGCAGCCAAGTTGCTAAGTTTCAGTAGTCAATTCGCAACTCATTGCGTGAGACTGGAGCCAGCTTGTTGGCAGAGGGGAAATCGTGGGCAGCTCGAAGGTCTACAGATCAGTCAGTGTCGCGTGCTAAACACCTTTAAAAGTTGTTACCACAATCACCTTTTTTCATTTCATTCTAGTGTGTGACTGTTACTGCTGAGGCTCTGACATTATTAAACTATGCTCTTTTCTTTTAAAATCTCTTTTAAAACTCATTTATCTACTGTTGATGACAGAAATTAAGGAGCTTCCCATGAAGGTAAGATGAAGAGAGCAGCACTGTGTGTCTGACAGGTTAAGACTTGCTGGGTTTATTGTCAAAAGCTCTAAATAAGCTCTTAACCTTATTTTTATTGTTTTGTTTTGTTTTAATTTAGCTTTAACAGAACAAAAATGCAAAGGAAAACTGAACAAACAGGTCACCTCTGTACAGCTTATATCTCCTCATCGGTTAGCTCTGTAAATGTTGTCTTTCCCATAGTTTCAAGTAGGAAAAAAGGCAAGATACCACCAATCGAGTATCACATCTGATGCCTCAACTTATTCTGAAACAGTTGTCTCTGACAAACAGTGAGGTATGAGACTAAATGTTATTAAGTGTGATTGTATCTTTTTAGTTGATGAATTGAGCTGTAACTTTATTTGCAGTTTAATGTGGAATCGGCCAAAACAGACGTTTTTCAGGTTGTGTTAAATACAAGTTTTGCAATGCTACTTTTTTTTCTAAAGATGACAGACGAATCATATTAAGAAATTTAACAGAGAATGTGGATTATTGTTGGTTAGAGTTCAGGAAGCTGAAAGAAGAAGGAAATGTCTCATTTAGAGTGCAGATTTGACTCATCATGTGCTGAGCTCAAACTGTAAAACTGATCTGATTCATATTATGATTTATGAACTGCTTTAGTGAAAAACCTCTTTACATGTATGAGCGGTTACTACAGGAAATATTTTTTCAGGGCAATTTCGGTTCTTAACATAACAAATAGCGTCATAGTCAACAACACTGGCCCTTTTGACTGATATTTATTTCACTGGCCGTGTTTTTCCTGAAGTGCTTTAGATGAATTAAAAAATAAATCTGTGAAACTACCCTCTGAAAACAAAAAATAATAAAAATACGGTAAAAGTCTCTTCATTGAGCGCCTATGTTACCATAGATTGAAAAATCTTCAGAAAACTGGTTCAGAGTTTACCACAAAAAAATAAACTCAGGGTCTAAAATCAGCACAAACTGCTCAACTAATGTCAGTAAAAAAATTTACAAGGCAAAAAAAAAAAAAAGAAAGAAATGAGGTCAGCCATCACTGATAGGTTTCCTGAAAAGGGTTTACTTTAATACAAACTCTCATTATGGATTGTAATTTTTTTAATTTAGTAATTTTATGTAAATCATCAAAATGACTCGTCAAAGTGCAAATCCTAATATTCTGTAGAAATGTAATAACAAAACCACCTCGCGCTTCAATGTAAATGTAAAGTTCTGCAGGAAACTCACAAGCCTTTTTATGCTGTCGTGTGCAATACCTTGTCGTGTTAAATGACAAGTCGGCAGCCATTTTGGACTGAATATAGTTTGGCAGCTGTAAAAAATATTTTGTTCCAATATATTTCTCAGGCTCTTCTGAGGCTGATAGGCTGTTTTTTTTTCTTGCTGACATTTAAATGTTGGTTGGCTGACTTCATTTTTTTTTTGTGTGGCTTGTATAAGGCAGCATTTTAATTTTATTAATTTCAAAGTTGTGCACGTGCAGCATGAGTTGCACAATTAACATTGGCTGCAGTCTTGCAGCTTACACATATACTTCATCTTTTATTAATAACAGACTAAAGCAAATTACACTAGAATATCTTTTAAATTACACTGAGAGTTACGACAATATATGAGTTCATTGCTGCACAGTTTGAGTGAAGTTAAATATTTCAGTCATTTTTTGCAGCTTTGTGAGGCACAGTTGTCGTCAGGCTGTTGGCATGTGGAAACTCGTGGGCTTCTTTAGGACCAACAGCATCACATGCGAGTACAGTCAGTTTCATTTCTCGTTTTATTCGGCTTGATGACAACAAATTTTTCCTTTAAATACACTTTGCTTTTGCAAAAGGGAAGATTAAAATACAGTTTCCCATCTCTTCTGAACTGTAATCTAGAAAAAAATGCTTTGACATTTAAGTCTCAAAAACTCTCTTTTTCTATTCACATTAAAATGTTAATTGCATGTTATGCAATTAATCTACTGTTGTTACTTTACAGTAAAAATTAAATCAAATGAATTTGACATTTTTACAAACTTGTAAAAAAAGTTATGTTATTATGTTGTAGAAATAAATTACAAATTATAGGACTATGAGCCAGATATAGGCTCCTCACTGTGTGGATTATATTTAATTATATTCTGTATCCTTATCTGCAAATTGGGAGAAAGATTATAATTTCTATACAAAATTACACTTTGTATCTTTATCTGCTAAAGCTTAAACACTTTCAGTCTTAATTAAATCTTAGCTTCTTTTTAAAATCTGCCCCTCTCTTTTGTAAAGTGCCCTTACCTGAAGAGTTCAACATGTCCTGAGCTTGGCCCCGGTTTCTGTGGTTGAGATTGGGAAGGTGGCACCCTTAAAAACAAGCCTGCAGGGTGAACCACTGATGCCTCCAGCCAATGAAACCAGCTCTGTGTTTTTCTGACCTTGCCGTACCCCTGCACTGATAGCTTAGATCACCAGGAGGAGCTGAAGGATGTGAGCACGAGACTTATTTTTGTTCCAGTTTTTAGAGCACTGTCATGTCTGTTTTATTTCTTTTGTTTTAAATTAAGTCAAGAAAGGTTTTGACTGCATCCTGATCGGCCAAATAATTTGTCACCATTAAACAGATGCTTCTATCATCGTCAATGCAGCCATGTTACTATAACTGCAAATTCATTACAACCTGTTTTAAATCTGTTTTAAATTTAAAATCACATTTTTCATTTGCTATACATTTGACAACATTTTTCTGTTCACCGATACAAAATATTCCAGCAAGAGACAAAATTCAGAGAAAAGCACAGAATGAGCTCAGCTGTACGTTTGATGATGGGGCGATGGGGCGAAACATGTCTGGGTGGGACGACTAACCTGCACCAAATCTAGTTCACCACTTTTCATTGACTCCTTTTGAGGTGATGTGATTTGTACAAGAAAGAAAAGGGTGTAACTGAAAAAGTTCAAGTCTAGAGCATCAGTTTTCAAACTACCCAGATTGAGAACAAATAGCTCTCATTTCAATTTAATCTAAAAATTAGTTTACATATCAATTCATTGTTCTGTCTATAGTATGTTAGAAAATTATAAAAATTTCTATCGCAGCTTCCACTAGTTCAATGCAACGCCTCAAAAAATTTAAAAAACCCAAGATTCAGATTCAGTTTGCAGTGATATAAAACTGAGAATCTGAACATACTGATGTGGGAACAAGTAACTGTTGCTTAACAAATGACTAGAAAAACTGAGTAATTATCATAACAGTGTCTGATTCATTTTCTGTTGGTCAGCTCTGTATTGCAAGTTTGAACCATCACATGACAAGTCATCAGTCATCAAACAATAAAAGCATTCTCACAAACGTTATAAATTATCAGTAGGTTGAATTTAAAAGCCTGCCAGCTTTGCAGTACAATGCACAACACCGGAAACCAGTCAGACTCGGTTCAGACGTGATAAGAGGAACATTAAAGTTAATCAAGCTTGATCAGATCTCATCTTCATTTCAGTTCAACAGAGGACATGAAACCTCTCTGGCATGGACTTCTAAATAAAAATGTAAGCATGCCCTCTAGATGTCAGAGATATCTTTTTTATATAATTTACAGCTGTAAGAACAGCAGTAGAGTTGATTATTGAAAGGTATGAAACTGCAACTCTTAATGACTAAAGGCTTAAGAGTAGTGGCAGCTGCGTGAGCTTAAAGCGTCTCTAATCCAGACAATACGACTGATTGTACAATCGTAAACAGGAGAAACAAGCTGTGTTTCTATGTGAGAATTCAAATCGAATTCAGCTTTACGTTAGGTTTTGAAAGTGATAATCTGCTGCTACTTAACTGAATTCTTCGGAGTACAATGCTGAACTGTACAAATTTAAATCCCACTCAGAGCAGGATGGAAGCAGAAACACTGCAGCTTCATGTCCTGTGAAATGAAATCATTGTCTTTTTGGACTTTCAGGGTTTAAAACAAGCTCAGAAGAAATAGAAGCAGACTGTAACCTGGAAAAGGCCTGTCTAGTGACAGGACTGATGGTCGTTTCATGGGAATTACTTTGTATCTCTGTGTTTTTTGCTGTGATTATCACACTGTGTTTTGTCTGTTAAAGGCTGATCTCTAGAAAACGAGTTTGTAGAAAAAATTTGTAGGAGTATGAATACTGAGGATGTAAAGTTTCCATGTTTAACATGATATTAAACATCCTCAACAGAAATGCTTATAAAAAATGTGGAAATAACAGTAAATGGCTTTGTTTACTTGAAATCATCATTTCAAGTAAACCATCATAAGAATCTCTGAGATCTTTTTATCTGTCAGTGCATGTGTGTGAACCATGGAGATGTGGGTCTGTCAAGCTGAACCTCAAGAAGGATGAGCAAAAAACCACGTTTGCTTCAACTGGCTGATGTGAAACAGTTGTGCTTATGGGAAATGTCAAAAAGTTGACAGCTGTGCTCAGATGTTGACAATCCTTGATCAACAGTGTGGTTTTTTTCTAACCGCCTGCTGCCACCCTTCTTGTTTGCTTGCGACCGCTGTTCGAAGTGGCAGAGGTGACCTACTATTCAACCTCTGACTGAGAGGTGATTTGTGGCTTCACATCTTAGCTTCTCTGTTCAAAACAGGTTCACCTCTGGCTCAAACTATTTCTTTCAACATTTTCAGTTTTTCAATTATTGATTGAGATCATTTATTTTTACCTTAAACTGCAGACAACTTTCGAGACTTATTTCTCATCAAAAATATATCAAAATTATATTTTTTAAATTGGATCATTAAGATTCTTGCTTATGCCTAATAAGGTGGAATTTTGAAATGGATTTGTAAGTTGTATATGATGCATCTTTTCACATTTTGTCAAAGCTTTGCAGATGAATTAAATTCCATAATGAAAAAAAATGGAAAGGCTTTCTGCATTGTGCTGTTATAATCTGTTTTATTTTAAGTTACAGAGAAAGAGCAGACAGAATCCATGCAAAACTTTCAGGGGCTCAAAATATATGAATGGATATGAAACACTTATATTTTTTTAAAAAAGGACAATGTGGTGCTGCCATATTTTTTTTGCTTTTGTGTGTTCATTTTTTCCATTTGAGTATTTTAAAGTTATTTTCTTGTTTGACTTTTTTATGTTATTCTATTCATTAAGTTGATTTTTTTATTTGTGTAAACCGGGCTGAACTATCATTGCAGAAATCACTTCTTTGGCCACAACAATCAATCTTTAGATTCTTCCTCAGAATTTCTGTTGTTGGGCCTCACAGATTTTAAGTCTGGACCGGATTGAAATCAGTCAGCTGGAAGGCTGATGTTCAGAGCTTAATTGTATGTAAAGGGAAACGGTTTCAAATCTTTTAAATATTGTTTGTTTTATTTTCAGGGGACATTTTTCTTCGTGACACCTGCTCCTGCACCTTGTGAGCATTTGAATGGAAACTGATGGACTGAGAGGTAAGAAAAATGACCCAGCTTTTGCAGTCCGCCCTAGTTTTTACTGTGGCAGATAATAAAAAAAACGCTTTGACAGTTGTGTCATTCGGAAACAAGAAAAACTCAAGGTGCGTGGAGAGAAATAGAGAAATTGGGGGTGGGGGGGAACAAGGGGTTTTTGTGCAGAGATGGTGAGAAAATAAGGAGTTTCAGAATGAAAGATGTGGGCAGCAAAAATTACATTGAACAAAATAAAAAATACTGATGGCCAGCTACTCCTCTCAACCACTAGAGGGCGCACCAACATTTAATGATTTCGGTACTAGTGTCACTCAAACAAGGTCTCAGTTTGGAGAAGTTTATAAAAATTATCTGTGTCCCTAAAAAACCTAAACATTAGTTGAGCAAATAGGAGGGTTGGATATCAGTCCAAATTCATTTGGTGTGATAAATTTAACATCACTGTAAGAAATATAAACATCTCTTATTCAACAAAAGAAGCCAAAGTTATAGAGTAATAAATGTTGGACAAACAAAAGTGATTTTTCAATAATTCTGCCTGACTATCACAGTGTAAAATTGGCTAAACATTCATGTTAACTGGAACTGTTGGATCACGGAGGGTAAACAAGAATATGATAGCATTATGAATTATTGATAAGCTATCTGTGCTACACACACACATTTCAGTCAGTACAAATAAAACCCCGATGCTTCATACACAGCAACGGTAACTAATTTCACTATTACATAATGGTGCTGTGATAATATGCAATTTATATTTATGTGTTACTTTTAGTCTCAAAATACATTTGAATTCAATTGAAGTTTAAAACGTTGTACAGTCTTTCAAAGGAAAGTTTCTGTCTCACTTTTATACAGTTGCAGCAGTTGCGTATCTGGTGGTTTCTTTGATGTGTGTTGTGCTGTTGTTTTTGTGCCTTCAGTCATACAGTTTCTCTCAATCTGGATCAGGGGAATAAATGTGTTTTTAATGTGTAAACAAATAAAGAAATGTAAATGATAACTGGATCGTGTTTAATATCTAAAAATTGCTGAAAGTATTTTACTACACACAGACTTTAACTCTAATAAAGCATATTATATTAAAGAAAACCCTTATATAGAAACTCGGTCCTGACCTCTTTAACAAAGTTGTGCTCTGTCATAAAATATGTATTTGTACATTTACAGCTTCCACAAACAAACAAACAAAAAAAAATCAATGAACACAATCTAATCAAGCCTGAACCCTGTGTGCACAATTATGAGAGGTCAAAGTCTGTCTAATCAGTCCCTCCAGGATTTCGCAGGCGTTTTTCATGATTGTTGCGGCCTAAGATGCCTGAATTCGCAGCAGCTTTTCTAAAAAATTGCGACGTAAGTTGCGATGTTTTAAGCGTATTTGTTGCGATGAAATTGCGGGAGAC
>JAPZDY010000014.1:2339086-2357499 GCA_029783645.1 Ctenochaetus hawaiiensis | reverse complement strand
AGTTCCTCACATGTAATTCAGCAAATTAAAAATCTTCTGTCTGTGGAAGCGACACAGTGAGGCAGCTGTGACTCGTTTTAAAGGACTGAGAGGTTTGACATGACATGATTAGCACAGTGACCACATTACATCACATTTCACTGTGAGTCACATGATAAATGCGTCTCATTGTTCTCTTTATCAGATAACTTTGTCTCTCGGCGTAGCTCTTTGATGACCGCAGGTTCTGGTCACATGGTGGCAGCATCGGCCTGGATTACGCTCAGGAATCTTGCTGGTGATTCACTCAGTATAATCAAATCTTCACAGGATTTTCCACTTGTACTGTAGAAGCAGGAGAAATGAACATGTGACAGAAACTCACAGCAAAGATTTCCTCACTTTTATCAAGATGGTTCAATCATGCTGTGACTGACACAGCAGAGCCACAGGTCACGAGTCCAAAAACATCCGCAAACAATCAAACTTGCAAGTTTCGGCTCATGTTTGAACACAAAGCATGTGGGAGGCTGCAACCCTACACTCCTGAGCTCCTCGCGGTGGTTGCGGTGTGGGCTCCTCCCTGTGGTTTTCTGTGCAGGGAAGGGGAGGGCAGTGATTGTGCTCAGGGGGTGTATCACTGTTTGCCGGCCCGCCTGCTCATGTGTGAGTGTTGCAGGGGCGGATAACATTTAGACTGAAACTATGAGCTTTGACTGACGTCCTCTAGGTGTGGCTTCTCCAGGCTCTTCACTGTGATCCAGGAACCAACCGGCTGACACAAAGCGACCGAGCAAGTTCTTTTCAGAGAGCATAAAAGAGCGGAGGTGAGGCTCGGCTGGCGCAGAGGGACACGCTGAAGACATGGCAGACACAGCGGCTGAAGAAGCAGTGCTCATCAAAAACAAAGAACGTCCTGAATGCCCTCAGAGCCCTGTGGATGGTCTCAAAGAGAACGGGGCTGTAGAAGATGCTCCTGTGATCAAGAGCAAAGAGGAGCAAAGTCAGGAATCGAAGGCGGCGGCAGAGGAGATCAAAATCCAAGAAGATCTGAAAGAGTCTGAAGATCCCAAGAAGCCTGATGAGGAGAAGAGAGAGGCTGAAAAACAGACAGAGGAGGAGGCGAAAAATGGAGTCAAAGAGGAGGTAAAAGAAGAGGAGGTGAAGGAGGAACCTTTGGGCCCCGACGATGTTGTGTGTGACTCGTGTATCGAGAGCCCCTGCAGGGCCCTGAAGTCCTGCCTCACCTGCCTGGTGTCCTACTGCGAGGCTCACCTGCGGCCTCACCTGGAGAACCCGAAGTTCCAGAACCATCGGCTGGTGGAGCCCCTCAGAGACATCGAGAGGCGGACCTGCGAGAGCCACAAGTGGCCCCTGGAGCTTTTCTGCTCGGCTGACGCCTGCTGCGTCTGTCAGGACTGCGTGACGGAGGAACACAGGGGCCACAACACCGTCCCTGTGGTGGAGGCTCGCAGGCAAATAGAGGTGAGTGAAACTTTTCTCTCATTCTGTGTTTTGTTTTCTGTTCAGCTGTACTTATTAAAACTACAGGTTCATACATCCAAATGGATCCTTAAAGGTCAAATATCCAGTATTTCACAAGAAAAAAGCTATAAAATCAGATAAAAGTAAACAGATTTCTGTTTCTCAGGTTTGAAACAAACTCGTCTGTATCATTTATTAAGCGAAATGTCAAACGTTCACTGGTTTTCCAAAGAAGAGATTTGCTGCTTTTCTCTTTTCTTTGTTATGGATTTAACATCAGTGACTGTTTGCTGAACAAGTAATCCGGAGACTTCACTCACAAAACCTCGGATAATAATGTTTCTTCTTACAGTTGAAGCGGATTTGAACAAAGTCAAATCAGCACCGAGCCTTTTGTGTGGTTTTCTTATCTGACAGCTGTTCGGTTTCTTTTGTTATTTACTTTTCAAGCCGACGCTGAGAGCTGAAAATAACCACCGAGGGACAAAATCCAATTCAAACAAAAAGGTTTCAATATCGAAAGAACCAAATATGGCAACACAAAAGCCTTTAATTTGTCATTTTAGCTCCAGAATGACTCTTAAATTAATCTGCTGCTTTCAAATATACTGAAAAGGTGTTTACTCTATAAATAGTGATGTTGAGCTGAGCTGAGGGGCTTTGATGGATGAAACCTTCATCACCAGTGAAAAGGGGATGAACTGTATCTTCCAGAAGCATCACAGTTGCTCTCTCATGTCACACAAAGCAGCTCTGATGGCTTTAAATCAAATCAAGACAGTAATTCTCACTTATCCACCGTAAAGCTCATCAAATGATGTATCACCAAGACTGTTTGGCATTCTGGAAACTTAATCCTCTGATGTATTTAGCCCTTGTGATGCAGAAAAAGGCTGAAGTGTCATTTGTCTCAGGTTCAAACATTCCAGTCCAGATTCCTGCAGAATCAGCTCACACCTGTTAGTTGCAGAGTGTGTTGTTGCAAAACCTTCAACACTTTTGTAAAGCAAACACTGCAGGGAGGAACACAGTGTCAATAAAGGTGAACACACCACAAAAGCTTCGTGCACACTTTAAACCTTTAATTTGTGTTTGCGCAGAAAACAAGAGGGGCAACAACCCCGACCATAAGCCCTCCTGTGGTTTAAACTCAAATATTTCCTGAAGAGAGAAGAGATTCGTTTCAACAGGATGACACCGGCAGACACAGAAACATGGAGGACAGTAGAGCGAAATGACTTCCTGCTCAGAGCTCTTGTTCCACATCCTACACAATAAAACCCATTACACAAGTCACACCTCTGTTGAGTTTAATCTCACTGTCCTCTGCTGCTTTATTTCCCCTCTCATGGATTAGCATTGCATTCGTGTCGCAGATAAACACTTTGCAGTGTTGGAAAACTCCAGAGGGTCATTTAACAACACTAACGTCTGTGCTGTTATAAAGGTATTTCCAGACTCCTTCAGGACTTTTAAACATCCGAATAAAACAAATGTCCCTTCACTGCATGTTTTTTTTAAGTCGTTTGTCGAGTTAGGACTCTATTTCCAGGTAGCCAGAAATTGCAGAAGCACCTGCTCTTTTGTACATCAGAAATATGCAAGTTAATTAGTAACAAAGACAAACAAAACTGGTAATACATGTTTTAATTGTACTCCATTATATAAACTGAGCAGACGTTAATTTCTTGAAAAACGTGTTAAAAATCCTCTTTCACTGTGCAGTGGGTGGAGTATTTTTGTCATTCAGATTAAAAGGGTGGAGGATCCTGAATTTACCTGCAGAGAAGTGGTGCATGTCCTAAAACGACCTTCTGGGGTTTTCAAACATCGTCTGGTCTTTGTCTTTTAGCATCTTGACTAGAATCTGTTGCTAACACGCAGATAAACCATTTGTGGCTGAATCCGCCAACAATGACAAACATCTTTACTGAACCTGCATGTCACTGATGCCCTCTGGACACAAAAGTTTTTACATAAACAATCAGTGACAGATTTTTGTCATAACGCCACTCAGCCGATTCACTTGACCTGTTCAGATTTGTTGTGTTTCTGGTGACGTCAGCTGCAGCTTGTCGGCACAAGCGCTCGTCTTTGGCCTCATGTCAGTACTAAGTGTCTCGAGCTTGAAGTGGTAAATAATTTAACTTTGTCACAGCCAAGTTTGTGGCCTTTTAAGGTGCATACAGGTGTGATTATATAAAGGTTATGTAAAGATGCTAACTGAGATGCTAACTGAGATGCTAACTGGGTGTGTGAGTGGAACATTGAACCTCTGTTCAAACTTAAAAGATGAAAATATTGACGGGAAGATTAAATTCTGAGACATAATTTTTGCTAAATATGAATTTTTTGTTTAAATACTTCAGAGGATCATCTGCGTATCATTTTAGCCGATATGCTGTTTGACCTGACCAAACTTTTTGTATACTCATAAATCCATGCGGGCATTAGTGTAAATGACACAATAAGCAACAGAACTTTACAACAAACTCACAATTCTGACTTTGGATCCAAATATTCCTGCAGGCGTTTGGTTGTCGATGTAAAGAGGAGTGGGGTTTATCCCACATGATGAAATTCCTCAGTGACTCCAAAAAAATTTTTGCTGTGGGGTATTTCTGTTATAACTTCACATATATGTTGTTTTCTTTTTCTTTTTTTAAATCACATGCTTTATGCCCTGTCATATTGTCTCCAGCAAAAAAATATAGAGCGTTCCCTCAGGGTCTAAACTTTATGGAAAAGACTTCTCCTGGAATACCAGTTTCAACCCCAGATTCGCCTGAACCTGCCTGAGGAATTCAGACTGGAACATCCCCCCCACACACACACCTCCACCTCCTCCCCACCCCCCCACATCGCTCAGGAGTAGAGCAGTCATTGTACATGCTGAGATCATAGAGCGGCTCTGATCATTTGAGGAAATAAAATCAAATACATCCACATTTTTATCAGCCTGAACAATAAACTTAGATGTTTATCAAAGTTTATTGTTAGCATGTGACTTAGCATGTGTAAAAAGAGGCAGGAAAGAGGATTTAGTTTCTAAAGAAAATGGACAAATAATTGAAATAATAAGCTAAAAGAAATAGATAAATAGTTAAAATAGATCAGGTAAAGTAAGGGAGAATTGGTGAAAAAGTCCAGCTCTTCCTGTTTCATGTGGTTGCAAACTTGACACAACTCAACCAAACATTTACATTTCATCTGCATAAAAATATCACATCCTCTATCAAATCCACTTTTATATAATTAATAGTTCAATTCAAAAGAACACATTTGAACATTAACAGTGGCCTGTGAGGTTTTGACTGAGATGCAGCAGAAAACAGGCCGGTTCAATGTTTACATGCAGCCCATGAATTTACCCTCCATCTGTTAGGATCCTGCATTTTTTCGCCATGACAGCGTGCTTGTGGTTTCCAGACGTGCTGAGGTCTGTTCTCTTCTGCTCCTCACAGAAAGAACTGAGGGGGAAGCAGACTGAGATGGTGAAGACGGTGACAGCAGCAGAAAACGCCATCAACAAACTTCAGCTCAACACGGTCTCCATTGAGGTAAACACACTGCGTGACTGATCACTTTATGGATGTCACATGACTGCCAGAGCACCTCGTTAAATGTCAGTCAGGTGTTTTCTGGGCTGAGAACCCACCAGCCTGTGAGCCCTGAGGTCACGGAGCCTCCCAAACCGGACAGGTTTCCCTGAGGTGAGGGAGGAAATCCATGTTTTTGTTTAGTTCAGAAAGGCGGTGAGGCAACGAAGCATTCCTGCAGAGAGCATGCGGTTACGTAACATCACCATGTGACCTGATGCATTCCCGACCTGAGATCTTTCCGTTCATATCTCAGAATGTAATCTGTCTGATCCGTTTCACAGAACTCAGTGACGGAGGTGCGAGCAGTGATCGAGAGCCAGTTTGAGGAGCTGCAGGCGGTGGTGGAGAGGGCGAAGCGGGAGGTGACGGAGATCCTGGAGGGCGAGGAGAAGCAGGCGCTGAGGCAGGCGGAGGGCATCAGGGTCCACCTGGAGCAGAGGTGCACGGAGCTGAAGAAGACTCAGGCGCAGATGGAGAAGCTCTCGAAAAACAAAAACGATGTGGATTTCTTGCAGGTAACATCAGCAGCATCAGGACAGACAGCGAAGCCTTCAGGCTGCAGCAGACCTCACGTTGTTCTGCAATAATGGAGCTGTGTTTGGTTTGCAGGAGTATTCAGAGTGGAAGAAAGAAGCCACTGACATTTCTCTGCCTGGGGTCTACATCGGCCTGATGGACTGTCTGAACTCCTTCAGCCGCGTGATCGTCGACTCCACGCAGGAGCTGTGCGCCATGCTCGTGTCCTCATACATAGAGAAAGTGAAGGAGACGTGCAAGAATGGTAAGAAAAAATAAAGCTCATATGACACTGCTGCTGCTGAAAATCACACTCCGACACGAACTCACAGATGTGCAGATGGTTGTCTGCCTGGGCGTGTTCACACTTGTAAAGAATTCTCAGTGTGTGTGTAACAGCTTCAGAGCTCAGGTACGCAGAGGTGGCCAACCAGAGTGATGACATCTGCCTGAATGTGCTTACAAACCACCTGTTTGCCCGATGACTCACCTGTTTTGTGTGCCACCGACAGAAGCTGACAGACTGAACATACTTGTTTCCCTCTGAGGGAGTTTTTGTTCCAAATGAAGTCAGAGTTCATGCAAATAAATCTAAATTTGGACGTGTTATCTAAGACTGAGGTATATTTCCTTCCTCTGCAGACAAAATGGGAATCAAGACAACAGTTCAAGAGATTGTTGCAGCGAAACAGAACATGTCCATACCTGATCCGGTGACGCACGCCGACTTCCTCAAGTGTAAGTGTTTAATCTGTGCCTTTGTGCTGAGATTCTGCACTCACTGTTGATTTCATGATATTAGAAGTGATGAGACTGAAGTTTGTTCATTTTAATGCGTTTTAAGAGCAAAAATCATCGACAGTTGTTTCTAGATCCAACTTAGACAGAGATATCAATCTAAACCTCCATCCAATCAGCTTTCAGCTATCTGCAAACATGTATCCTGTTCAAACACACGGAGAACTAAAGAGCACAGACGTCTCTGTCATTATCAGAACTCAGTAAACTAAAGTACAGTATTAAAAACAACAACAACAACATGGTGACACTGGTGACTGCGGTGGTATTTGCGGTGTTGACTGTTACAACACAAGTAAATTTAACTTCCGTGATCTTCTCCCAGATGCCGCCCACGTGAGTTTCGACGCTGACACAGCACACAAGTTCCTGCGGCTGACAGAAGAAAACAGGAAGGTGACTAACACCACACCCTGGCAGCATCCTTATCCTGACGTACCTGAGCGCTTCGAGAACTGGCGCCAAGTTCTGGCAACAGAGAGCTTTTATCTCGGGCGGCACTACTTCGAAGCAGACATCAGCGGCGAGGGCACTCACATCGGTCTCACCTACAAGAGCATCGACCGCAAAGGCAACGAGAGCAACAGCTGCATCACGGGAAACAACTTCTCCTGGTGTCTCCAGTGGAACGGCCGCACCTTCTCCACCTGGCACAGCGACGTGGAAACGCCTCTGAGTGTGGAGAAGTTCACTCGCATCGGGGTTTATGTGGACTACACGAAAGGCCTGCTGGCTTTCTACGGCGTGGATGACTCCATGACGCTCATCCACGAGTACCAGACAGAGTTCCTGGAGCCTCTTTACCCGGCTTTCTGGTTGTCCAAGAAGGAGAACATCGTCGCCTTGGTGGCACCAGGGGAACCATTACGGCTCAAAAGCCCTTCTCCTCCTACGTCACCTTTAAACGGAGCCGTTGTTACAAAAACTGCTGCATAGCAATGATTTAATGATCAAAGTCAGTTTTTCAGGATCATTTGAGTGACTGTTCAACAACACAAGACTACTGCTGTATGAAATGTTTGTCTGCTAGAAACAGAATTATCATGTGAAACTTCAGGTGAAGCTATAGAAAGTCTTGCCGTACTGTTCTGTCAAACTAACACGATAAATTGTGGATATTTATCTTGTGTACATTTGGGCTTGAGTCGTTTACACTCCTGTGTACGTTTGGGACTATTGTTACTTTTCCTCACTGTGAATTCAGAGCTGTTCTATATTTTCTTTATGCAAATAAAAATGTTTATCTTTATTTGCCAACAGAGGGTCTTTTTTTCACCGTTCAATCACTTTGACTACATCAACTTTACAAGCTGTTGCATGATATTACTGATACTGAGAGCCTTAAGAAAAAATGTAAAAATTATATGTATCAAATTATCCCATCACTGAAATATCACCTTTTATGTGATATCATACTGACATGAGATGTGTATTCACATCTTGCCGTGGCCTCTAACATGTCGGCATTGCATGTGTAGTGAATTCAGAAGCTTTAGGTAGACTTTAATGTTATAATCTGACAGGTTCAGCAGAAACAAGAATAAAGACAAAAAATGTCCAAAAACAGTAAAACACACTAAAATAAAGGAGTATAACTGAGAAAACTGATAATAATTCGTGATTCGAGTTTCGACTGGAGTCTTGCACATGATGTGCTGAGTGATAGAGTTTTGTCAAACATTTGATCCGATGCTGTTTTGCAGTTCTTCCCATTAAAATAACAGTCCAGACGTTTTCCCACTGTTTTATTTTGAAAGCTGTTCTCTCTTGTAGACTGGTTGCATCACCAGCTGTGTTTCTGTCACTTGAGCTTTAAAGCACAACAGATGTCTTATAAGGCTTAACATCATAGGTGTACGAAGCACATCAATAAACCTGCACAATTATAAAAAATATCAGTAAAATACCAAAATTGACCATTTTAATTGTCATAAAACAGTACAGAAGTGCATTAAATTTAACAAGGTTTTATGATTTAAGTTTAAGAAAATGCAAATTCCCTGTTAAATTGAATTAAACTGAATTAATTTCAATATTCAGCCTCTTAAATGAGAACGTACCTACTGCAGTGACGTAAAAATGTGCGTGGGCACGTTTTGGTCACCTGACCGACTAGTGACGTGTATTCCAACTGAGCATGTAACCAGGAATTGGCTGCTCTAATTTCAACATGCTAGCAGCAGACGTAAGTGATGACTTTTGATGTTAATCTTTTATCTGCTTCTTAAAATATGTCCAACAGCTGATGTCGTGTCATCTGAAGGGGCTAAAACTGCTGAAAAACTAGTTCGTCAACATAAAATGCCTCTCAGATGAACATCTGTCGTGCTAATGTTGCTATGTAGTTAAGTTAGCTTTGCTAGCAGGCTAGGTTTAAAAACTTATCTGATTTCTACAAATTTCTACATAGCTGAAAACCACAAAATGGTGCATTTGCATTCAGACACACGTCAAACGGTGTGTAATCGGCTTTTTTTTACCTGCATTCAAGCTTTGTCGCTGATAGCCAGCTAGCTAGCAAATGTTAGCTGACAGCTGAAACGTTAGCTGAGTTGCCTCATCAATATATTCAACAAAGACAGCGTAAAAGCTCGCATTTTTATCAACAGCACACGTATAAATGAGAAACTTAAGGTCGGATTGTTGTCGGTACAGTTGCCATATTTATCTAAAGCCAGTAAATGTGTCAATATAACCTATCATTAGACAGTTAGCAGGTCAAATAATTAGCCAGAGCTAAAAGTGAGTAGCGGTTAACTCAGATTTGTGATGTTAGCCACTAATTAAACTCGCTAATGTAATTCTTTAATGTATATCCAATTTTACTTATTACGGGTGAGTTTCTGAACAAATCGCTGGTTGTGAAATAATTTAATTAAGTAAACGGTTTATGAACTCGTTACATGATTTTTTTACGCCCAAGCCCACGTGATCCATGATTCGTCAGTGTGTAAACAAAGATGTGGCCGAAGTTGAGATGATTTTTTTTTCTGTATTGATCCTTCGAGAGTTGAGCCTCTTCCTTATTGATCCCTCAGGATACCAATGATGAAGATGTGGCTCTGTTTGATGCGGAGGAAGATGCGGGGAGAAGGTCAAAGTCGAATATCAAGTAAGTTAACAGATTACTGATGGCTTTAACTGTTTCCTAGAAGATTTACAGCAGAGCCATCAATCTGTTATTTTTAACTAATTGGTTCAGTCAACATTGGCTTGTTCCAGCTTCAGATGTGAGGATTTGATACTTTGCTTTGTCATATTAATAGCAGATAACTGATACATAACTGGGTACATGTAGGTTTACTCCAGTGACAGTAATCATTAGTTGCACCTCTGCAGTACAGCATTAATATTCTTAACATACAGCTTAAACACACTCAGCATTGCATAAACTTATTGAATATCTGTTGCCAGGCATCCTGTGGCCTCCTTCTTCCACCTTTTCTTCAGAGTCACTGCCATCCTGGTGTACCTGCTCTGTGAGATTTTCAGCAGAAGTTTCATCGCCTGCATGGTGACAATAATCCTCCTGCTCTCGTGTGACTTCTGGGCAGTAAAGGCATGTCTTTACTTTTTTTTTTGCAATATACATCCTCTTCAGTCAACAACAGGAATTCTTGTTATGGTACTGATGTTAAGTTAAGGTTGAAATTATAATGTGTCCTGACAGAACATCACAGGCAGATTGATGGTTGGTCTGCGGTGGTGGAACCAGGTGGATGATGATGGACGGAGCCACTGGGTGTTTGAGTCCAGGAAGGTGAGAGTCACAGTAGCTTGTAACATATTTCTTAGTGTGCTGCTACAGTAACTGCTCTGTTCCACATGTGGTCTTTAACCTTACATAATACTGACCTCTTGTTCCGTATGGACTTTTTGTATGAACTTTTTCAACGTCAGCAGGCCTTATAGTATCTGCAGCTGTTCTAACTGTGAGAATATCCTGTTTTCTTCAGGGTACTGGGAAACAACAAGCGTCAGATAATGAATCCAGAATCTTTTGGCTTGGACTGATTGTTTGTCCGATCATCTGGGTCATCTTTGCTTTCAGCACACTCTTTTCATTCAAGATTAAATGGGTGGTAAGTCTTAAACTTTAAAGGAAGAAAATGCTGGGTTTTTTAAAAAAATTCTATTAATGTCAGCAAATCCAATGAAATACCAAAATCATCGCTGTTTTGTTCTGTTTCTCAATACTTTCAGTCTACATTAAGGAGTTGGTTTCTAATTATGATGTAAATGTTTGAAAAGAAGTAATAAATGTGTCATTTAATTTTTTATACAGTTCAGTAATTTGAAAAATATGTATTTATAATAAGGACCTTTGCTGCGGACTTTCATTAATGGTGGAGTGATCTTCAGTGTGTGTGTGTTTTTTAATATGCAGGAACATGTCAGCCAGGGAAACAACATGTCTCGTTAATGGTTTTTCTTAATTGTCTTTGGGTGTCAGGAGCTCTTTAACAGAGAGGACACATGGGACAGGCTTCAACACACACAATACTTGTTAGTAAATACATTCATTGTAGGTTTCTGTCCTTTAAAGGATATTTATTGACAGCCAGACAAACAGAAAATCATGAAAATCATGTTCATGATGATCCTTTGTGTCCAAATCATTGATGTCAAGTTGTCGTTTTCTTCACAGCCTGTAGTGATCATGGGTGTGGTGCTCCAAGGGGCCAACCTCTATGGTTATGTAAGATGCAAAGTGGGAGGCAAAACCAGCTTAAAGAACATGGCTACAAATTATTTTGGACGACAGTTCCTCAAACAGGTGATTTAAATTTTGACTATAACACAGTGAACAGTCACGTTTGTCACACAAACGCTCATGCATGTCTTGTTTTTATCTCCAGGCGCTGTCCAAAGAAGAGGAATCGTAGAGCTTTACGATTTAACTTATTTGCATTATTCTTAATGCAATTGTATGTATTCTTTTAGCAAGTAATACACAGAAAAATCTTTTTGCAACATAGATTGAAAACAACAGTTTTTGATACTTGCAATAAACCTTCACAGACTTTTAACTGATATGGAAACGTGTATGCATGAGTGGAAAAAAAGGGTGTAAGGGCTTGAAATATTGAAGTGACTGATGCGTCTGCAGTCTCACAACTCCCTGAAATAGATTATTTAGTTTATGTTATTAAGTTTTTTGTTTCCATTGCCTCCTAACTTTAACCTGTAGTTCATAAATAATGTATGTTGTTAGTGAGAGGTATTGTACAAACATTTTGTTTGTATAATAGCAAGTTGTAAAGTAAGAATGCAAAACACTCTTGGAGATTTGTAAATATGTATGTAAAGAAACTGTGGAACATCTTTTGTGCTAATACATTTGTAACATTTTCTGAACTGTGTGGTTGTTTTTATTTCTTGCATGTAGTTTTTATTCACTGTACATGCTGAGACAAGTAGAAGTCATAATTGATTAGTTACATTCATTGTTGGTTTGAGGGAAAGTTAAAGATTCTTACTGTGGAGACCATGTGTCTGGATCTATGAGAAAAAAGACATTTTGGAGAAAAAAAAATATAGATTTTAGTTCAGTATCTCCAAATGACCATTCATCCCATAATTCCTTTTGAAATGACAAAAAAGGACTAAATAAAAATTATACCTGCAATTAACCATAAAAACGTGGAAAAAGCAAAGATCTCATAACATTAAGGAGGTAATATATATTTTTAAAACGATATAGTTTGTGTTTGGCACATGTATCCTTATGTGATTATTCTTTTTTTAATTTATATTTTAATATTTTATTTTTTAATATTACTGTCATATGCGTTGGTCCTTCGGTAGACTGCAGCGATCTCCAGCGGTTGTTTGGGTCATTGCATGTAATTGTTGTCGACAGTTGTCTTTGTAAACGTTCACAATTTCTTTTCGGAATATAATATTTTTGCCTTTTACACAAATTAATAAAAGTAGAAGTGTAATCATGAATGTCCAGATAGTTAATAACCATAAATGAAAAAACAAGATTCTGTTATGTGCCACAACAAACATGGCGTCCATTGTGTTCCAAAGTCTCAGGATCACTCGACGGACCCGGAAGAGAGGCCTCGCCTTCTTCAAGTTCAAATACGTACCGGAATTCTGGAGATCATACTTTCAAAATAAATGTGATTACCTGAACACATGAAAGATTATCGAATTAACGTTATATTTAGAGGTGATTTTGTGGAAGGAATTCAATATATATCATTACATATTACTCTTAAAACATTTTATTCGTAATTAATTACATTGTCACTGTTGTATGTCTGTGTTTAAAGGGGGGAAGGATCAGTAACTTTGATTAAGTATGTAACGTCAAATCAGTTTAAATTTTGATGTCTGTTATCAAATGTTGGTAACGAAACATCTTGGAGAAAGAAACGATATTCTAAGTTACTTCTACTTGATTGTTGGTAGTTTTTTTCCCGTAAATATGTTGCTGTGTACCAACATATTTTAAGGCACCAATGCAAACCCGACAAAAAGGTGTTTTACGTTGAAACTCTGAACGGAACACGCTCCTGGATCCGCTAGCTTGACAGCGTTAGTTTTAGCTAACCACAACAGGGTTCCTGGGTCGTCGTTGTTGTCATTTTATGCCCTAAACCGGCCTGTTTATCCGTTAGATTCCACCGGTGGCCGTCCTTTGATGGGAATTTCCTCCAGGATGATTCCTACCGAGGATGCGTCCGCCAGGAAGCGGGAAATCGAGGAGAAACTGAAGCAGGTCAGACACGGCTGGAGAGGAAGGAAGCAAGCACCACAAACCACATTTTCACGGAATATTCATGGAATTGGCTTCACTTTTTGATAAACTTGTGATTTGCTAACTAATAAAATGTCACTTTTCACCGACAGAAGCGAGTCATTGCTTTTCTGTGTGATGTTACAGGAGCAGGAGACGCTTTCATTCATCAGGGAAAACCTGGAGAAGAGCGATCAGCTGACTAAGGGCATGGTGGGATGAAAACACACACACACACACACACACGTGTATCAATCTAAACTTTAATTTAAAATACAAATCAAGTCCAGTCACAGGCATAGACGGTATTGATCGAGACCTGCTATGTGGTTTGGATGATGAAACTGAAATAGACCTTTTCCGTTTTCATGGATAAAATATTTGTTTCACTAATCTGAGACTGAGATTTAAATCTAGCTAGTTAGTGTTTCTTTTTGTTTTAGCTAGACGTGTATGTAGTGCTGATGGGTTGAAAAAGGCTTGAAGTCTCCTTTATTTCAGTTTTCACAAAGGAGAAAATCCTTAAATGTGAGTCCTTAGTCTTAATGCACTAATGCATGTTTATGTGAAACCTGGTGTGGTGTGATGTGGTTTGGTTGGAGAAAAAGATAAGAACTTTTCTCCCCTTTTTGCTAATTTGACTTCTGTGATTGAGTTTGTATATCTGAAGGCTAAATGTAAATCTAAGTTTGATCAGTCTTAGTACAATATGTTTGTGGCTGGATAACCTTTGGATGGGCAATAAGCACTGGAGCTCCATTTTTCTCCATTTTCACAAACAGAATAAAGATTCACAGTGTTGAACTGCGTGCTAACTAGTTTCTGGAGTTTCCATGTTAATCTGGTCAAGGTTTGGTTAGTTGAAGTGCAGTATTTTGCAATTCTCAACATCTCCAGTTCTTAGCCAAACACAGATGGGTTCCTGGTAAAGTTAAAACTGCCTGTATGCAAAACTTATTGTCAGTTTCTTAACATGTGTTTAGGAAACAGTCATGAGATGCTGTGATCTTTCTTCTCTCCTGTTGTGGAAGCTTTATTGCCATGTGTTTGCTGCAGTTTGGTGTCCACGTCTGTCTCTGACTTCTGCTGCCGTCGTTCTCCTTCTCTAAGGTCTCCATACTGTCTTCGTTTGAGAGTCGCCTGATGCAGCTGGAGAACTCCATCATCCCGGTCCACAAACAGACGGAGAATCTGCAGCGTCTGCAGGAGAACGTGGACAAGACTCTGTCCTGCATGGACCACGTCATCAGTTACTACCATGTGGCCAAAGACACGGACCGGATCATCAGGGAGGGGTGAGGGTCTGACCTTTCTCTGGTGTTGGTGGTTTTTGATCAAATGCAGAAATCGTTCAGTGTGTCATGTTTTTACATGTTTCTGTTTCAGGCCGACAGGCAGACTGGATGAGTATCTTGCTTGTATTGCAAAGATTCAGAAAGCTGTGGAGTATTTTCAAGACAACAACCCCGACAGCCCAGAGCTCAACACAGTGGTACAGCAGGAACCTTTTTCTTCATATTTACAAACCTTCTTACAGTAATCGCTTGACATTTTGTAAAAGTATGCTTTCCAGCCTTCTTTTAAAGAGTCTGATTATGGGATGGATGCTGCTCTAATGACTGTACAGAAAGTGTGAACAACTGAGAAACACACCAGAAAATACAGAAAATGTTTATTCTTTTGTGCAGAAAGCGCGCTTTGAGAAAGGTAAAGAGCTGCTGGAGGCCGAGTTCCGCAGCCTCCTGACCCGCTACAGTAAACCCGTTCCCCCCATCCTCATCCTGGACGCCATCAGTGTGGATGACGAGCTGGAGGTCCAGGAGGAGGTGGTGCTCGAACACCTGCCTGAAGCTGTGCTCCAAGATATCATCTGCATCGCCGGCTGGTTGGTGGAATACGGACGCAACCAGGGTACGATTTTATTCTGAAGGTTTTACTTCCTGTCCACCGCTGCTCCTCTTTACTGCTCCAATGCTAGCTTTGATTTCTTTTCTGTGTCTCACAGGTTTCAAAATGATGTAGAGATGTAGATTTAAAGCAAAGGATTTAAAAAGGATTTGAAGCAAAAAACAAATATTTTCTTTAATTACACTGTGGAGATTTGATCAACTGTAAGAACTCTTGCTTGTCATCAAAAATTCATATAACATAAACTCTCAGCACCACTTATACAGCATCCATCACAGAGGAAACAATGAATATGTGTGTCTTCCCTTTTTATTGTGGCCTCTGCAGCTCCGTTGATGATTTCCAGCCCAGTGAGATAGATGATAAAGTTGAAAGTATTCTGTATTTTATTTTTGTCAAAAAAAGACTTAAACCTACAGATTTTGAGTGTGTATCACAGCCTGATGTATGTTTTGACTTAACACTCTCATCTTCTCTCCCCTGCAGATTTCATGAACGTTTACTTCCAGATCAGGTCCAATCAGCTCGATCGCTCCATCAAAGGCCTGAAGGATCATTTCCGTAAGAACAGCGCCTCCTCTGGGATCCTCTACTCGCCCGCCGTCCAGACCAAACGCAAGGACACGCCCACCAAAAAGGCTCCCAAGAGACCAGGTCAGCATCAGTCGCGTCCTCTCAGCCCAAATCCGTCATCAGGCCACTTCGGTCTGTGATCTCACTCCAGCACACGAGCTGTTTTTATAGACGAGTCTAACAAAGAGCATGATTCTGCAAAAAATGTTGATTATTTAACAACAGCAGCACCTTTCAAACACAAGAATCCACATCTTCACCACATCGTGTCTGTCTGATAAGATCACCATCCAGCCACGTTGTTCTGTTTCAAATGTCCTCCACAATCTTGAAATGTAGAGACGACCAGCCGACACTGTGTCTCCCTGTGATTTGACTGTCAGCCTGAACTAATCCTTCACCCTTTCCTCTTTTATAATCCCTATGTTGTGATGACAGTCTACATCCCAGGTAAACGGAAAGCTTTAGTGTGTTCGCCTCGTGCTTGCTTCTGTCTGTCGGACGCCACATTTCACAGCAAATCAGTGACAGCATGAGTCTGTAGGACCGCTGAAGTTTAGACTTTTGAAGTTTATTAGTTCTCCGGAGTGTCGTAGGTTGCTTTCAGTGCAGATGTTGGCCTCCAGTTTCACTGTGAAATGAACTGCAGCGATGGTGTGAGTGAGAGACGGAAAATATGGAAAAATATTCAACAAACAAATCAAGTTTATTTGCAGGTCACCACAGAAAATTTGAGAAGCTAAAACATGTCAAATCTTCATATTTTTGCTTGGAAAATTACTCACCTGATAGTTGCTGCTCTTCACAGTGGAGATACACGCTCAGTGTCCACTTTATTAAGCACACCTGTATGTTTTCATACAGTCTAATATCACTGCTCTGCTCTTAAGTCAGTTTTCATGATACCTGCTAACATGTAGCTTTTATCGGTGACTGTATTTCTGTTTTAACAGTCATCCGAGATGTGACAAAGATGAATCAAAATAGCAACAGTTTGTGGATAAAAGATGCAGTTTGCAGCTGCCGTCACTTTGTCAGCCGCAGTTTGGCACCATGAAACTGGAGGCTGCAGAGTTTCAGTGTTGTGTGAATTAGTTGTGCAGTTGGACTTGTGTGTCGTGGCAGGTGTGTGTCCTGGCAGGTGTGTGTCAGAGCTGTGTGCAGTGTTGGTCAGAGGTGATTCTGGTTCTTCAGGCACAAATCTGTCGACACAGCTTGAATTTGAATGAACTCCAACAACGTGAGCTCACAGCTTGTTTCTGCTTGTGCTGAAGTGACACAAAAACTCTCCTGCAGGAATAAAAACATAGTTAAGAAGGTTTTTCTGCCAGTGGAGAGGAAGGATGGATGTAAACTTGTCGCTCCAGAATAAATATTGACAGATTTTTTTAAACCAATCTAATCTGTGTTAAAGCTTCAGTGATCAGATTATTTTTTTGTTGTTAACAGATGTGTGAGTGTAATGTAAAGGGAGTTGTTTGCAGTGGTCAGTGGAGGTCTCAGCTCACATGGTTCCTCTGTGATTCAGTCATTTTTAAACATGTGTCTGGTGGCCTAACAGGATAAAAACTGTACTTGTGCAGACTTTGCCTGCGACTGCTGCAACCTTTAAATGTTAGCGTAGCTGAGGACAGAAAACATGTGTAGAGTCACAACAAAAAGCTTTACAGATGCAGCCAGCTGCTGGTTATCAGGTAGCAAAAGCTGCCGGTTTGTGAGGAAACTTGTCGTTGCTTTGTGTTTGCTGCATGTTTAAACGGACAGGTTTGCTAAAGTGCTAAAGCTACGAGCTACAACAGCGACGAGGAGCTTGTGTTTTGAGCTTGTTGCGTGTTCTTCTGCCCCCAAGTGGCAAAAAAAAAAAGACTGAATGCAGCTTTATGTGTGCCACGTACTAACTAACCCACCTTAAATGTTGTGTTTTGTGTCCCTGAGAACATGAATGTACTGTAGATTTTGCCTGTTTTTAACCATGTAAAGGTAATTTAAGTAATATTAATGCTGGAATGACTGTTAATTGTGTTAATTGTAATGGCTGTTTTGTGTTTACAACATCTGACCTAACCTGTTTATTCTGCTCTTACATGACCTTACATGACCCTGGGCGGTGTGTGTTCGAGCACACGCGTCCCGCTGTGTGTTCATGACGTAGCTGTAGTCGCTCTGTCTCTCACCTGGTCATCCTGTCGTGTAGCTGTGGTGCTCGGCTGCAGTCCCCGCCCACATGCAAACCTCTGCTGCCTTCCTCGGTGGTGGTTTCTGTGTTTCATCACTCACTTCCTAGCTCTCCCTTCTTCTTCTTCTTCCTTTTCTTTCTTCTTCTCTTGTTTCTTGGCTGTCTGGACCTCGCTGCCCCCCCCCTCCTCTGGACTCTGTCTCTGTGTTTATGGGACCAGGGACCATTCGCAAGGCTCAGAACCTTCTGAAACAGTACTCACAGCATGGGCTGGATGGGAAAAAGGGGGGCTCTAACCTCACTCCTTTGGAAGGTAACGCACCTCGGTCTCGTCTTCGGTGTCTGTTTCTGCCTCCCTGCTGTCAGTGTACTGGTGAAATGTTGTGCTTCATGTTGTTTCTCATGCAGAGCAACAAGCAAACAGAAAACTTTAACAGTCGCAACAGCTTTAAGATCATGCAGATGTTCACTGAAGCAGAAATTCAATAGTTTTTGAGAAAAAGCAGTTAAATTCAGTCAGATTTCTCTTCTAAGCCCTCAACAAAACCTACCGTAATTTCCGGACTATTGAGCGCACCTGAATATAAGCCGCACCCACTAAATTTAAAAAGAAAAAAGATTTTGT
>JAPZDY010000014.1:2309677-2320257 GCA_029783645.1 Ctenochaetus hawaiiensis | reverse complement strand
GTGCAATATTGT
This sequence comes from Ctenochaetus hawaiiensis, assembly GCA_029783645.1. Taxonomy (NCBI): domain Eukaryota; kingdom Metazoa; phylum Chordata; class Actinopteri; order Acanthuriformes; family Acanthuridae; genus Ctenochaetus; species Ctenochaetus hawaiiensis. The sequence continues at coordinate 2,320,245 of JAPZDY010000014.1, read as the reverse complement.
GGTGGAACACAAACGAAAATCATCGATTGACAAACACTTTTCTACCACAAAACATATTAGGAGAATGGGTGAAACGAGCGGAAAATGCAACTTTTTAGCAATTTTCACTGTCTCCTACAATTTCATCGCAACAAATACGCTTAAAACATCGCAACTTACATCACAATTTTTTAGAAAAACTGCCGCGAATTCAGGCATTTTAGGCCAGAACAATCTTGAAAAACACCCGCGAAATCCTGGAGGGACTGCTTTTCTCTGATTCCTGTCACATCTGTATTTTATTCTCTCAAAGATCCACTTGACTGGATCAGTTCAGGTCGACCAGATGAACTCCAGTCGGAGTTTTCCTGCACAAAGTCACCTCAGCGGAGCTCCGGTGAAACTTCAGACCGATTAGCAGCCAGCAGCTCACGTAACAGCACGAATGAGCCGTAAACTTTATGTTTGGATCCGACCGTTGACCCCACTTTACCTGATTTGACTGTAAAGTTTCATATTTGTGTAAAAAGCGTCTCTGTGGGTTACGTATACAACCGGTGCCACCTCCACGGTCATTAAAATGTTCCAGCGTTCACCTCAAACCTAATTTTGGGTGATTTTGCCGCTGTGGTGAACCCCCCCCCCCTCCATGTGTGTGTTTGTGCTCAGAGCTGCAGGAACAGTGTGGTTTGACCCGTTACATGAGAACGCTGCAGGCCGACAGCAGTCGTGACGTTTCGGTTTCCTGTTCACAACCTGAACTGTGATGCAAAGAGTCACCTCACACAGAAGAGATGCAGAAATCAAAACGGTTTGTGATGCAGCGCGGATAAACAGGAACCTGAAGTTTATCCCTTTTTCTGAGAAACTCGATCAAAAGGTTTGTGAACTGACAGATCCAGAGCTTGATTAAGAGTCTTAAACGAGGGCAAAAGCTTGAATAAGAGTGTTTGTGTTTCTAAAGAGCTTCACTAATGTGAGAGTTAAAATACTCCAAGTGGTAATTCAGTCAGAACCTTTGTCGGGTCGGTATAATCAGAAAATGCTGTTTGCATGAGTTTCTTATTCAGGGTGTTGTCTTAATCAAGTTATTACTGGAAATATTACAGTCCATGTAAATGTTATGTCTGTGTACAGCTGCCAGCAGGCCTGACTTTTGGCCAGGCTTTCGTCATGTCCAAGTCAGGCTATGGGAAGTCGTAAAATAAGCACAGAATATGATCTATTACATGTAGAAAAACCTTTGAAAAGGGCAAACAGAGTCTCGCTCGGACAATGAGACAATAAAAATAAAATACTTAGAAGAAAAATGTTTTGGATCTCGAGGACAGAAAGCCTGGCCCGCCATGTTACGTTATTCAACACATTTCCTCCTGATCTCACAGCTGGGCTGGTCATTAGCAAACAGTTGCACGGGAACCGCGAGCTCTTGCCAAAACCTCCGCTGAAACTCCTGCTGTACATCCTGGGGTCACGGCAGGCCCCTGGGCTCCGATCCACCCGAGGTCTGAGACTCGAGCCGGACACTCTCAAACATAAGAGCGATAACGAATCTGCGAGGCCGGACACGATCAAGGCTGCTGCTCTCTGACCAGACGTCTGAATGGCAGGACGCCGACGGCACGCAGCGGCACTTTGGTACCAACGTTGGCCGAGTTCAGCCTGAAGTGTGTGAAGCAGAGCTGCAGAACTGAAGTTTGGTCACAACAACGAAGACTTGAGACTTGACTTAATCCAGACGCCCCTTTCTGAAAAAAACTGGAGAAAAAACATTCAAGTGTCAGATTTTGATCCGTAAAAATCGGAATCAGATGGATTCATGCAGGCCAGACCTTGAAAAAATAATTATGTGGCCAGTGGAAAGACTTTAATGGTTAACATGTCCTCCATCTTGGTCCAGCGTGTTAACATGCTAAAATTGCTAGTTAGCACAAAACATGAAGCACAACTGAGGCTGAAAGTCGGCTTTGCAATTTTTTGGGTGATGAACCAAAACGTTGCACAAAAAGACCGACACATTCGGACCTGATGATGAGTCAAATTATTCTTTACATCCTGGAATTTGAACTGGATCTCCTTTTTGAGGTTCAATTCATGCACATTGGATTCACCACAGATCCGTTCAAAGAGGAACTACACTCGATCATCCACCTCAGTGATGTTTGTGCAGACTGAAGGCCTCCGAACTCAAAGTCCTGCACGTCGTTTTTCCACAGAAAGCTTCACTGAGCTGTACATTAAGAGTAGATCTGCCTTTGAGAAACATGAGAGAAGCTCTTTTTGCTTTCAGTTAGCCACAAACTGCAGGTAGAGGCAGCAGATCTCTTAGTTTGGCTCCTGCATGAATAACTTCAACATGTCACTAACATGCCTGACACAACACACACTCATCACGTGTTACCAAAACACATCTGCAGTGTCGGATGAGCAATGCTGCAGCTTGTTGCCACAACATGAGGAGACTTTCATTGTCAGGCTGAGTTTGTTTACCAGGCCAACATGCAAGTCTATTGTCACCATACTACCCATGATGCAATGCTTTCTTTTGAATATATAGAGGTGTGGCGCTTACGATTAAGACAACGACCCCCCCACTGATGTTTAAACTACAGACATTAAAAACTGGATGAAGACAAAAAGGCCACGTTAAGAAATCCTGTTGGTTATAAGATGGATGACGTGACGGATCATCCAGAACGTCTCTGTGTTTTGTTGGTAAACAAAAGCTTCACTGTAAGAACCAGATCAGCTGTTTTGTCTTTGAACCAACATCAGTTTCTCAGCTGTCGAACGGCTGTCTGACTAATAACTTTGTATTTATATAATATGATGAAGATTCAAGTGTTTCCAGCCAAACACTTGATGTTTTCTCTTACTTTTGACTTATTTGCCCCTTTCCACTTTCACTTCTGCACGTGTGCGGCTCAGAGCTGCAGCGTTTCAAACGTTCCCTTCAGCTCGCTCTGAACTCCGTCTGCAACCCGGACAAACTTCCCCCCGAGGGCCAAAGTTGTTCAGCGTCTGCTGTTTGTCCCTGTGTTTGCTCGATGTGCACAGTCGGCTCCGGTGACCGTTCGGAGGGGTCTGTGTGAACGAGACCGCACGAAGCCCCAGGTCGTGTTGATACAGTTGCCTACCCCGAGGCTCGACAACAGCCCCTGAAGAGAGGGGCCAGAGAAACGGATCGGGCCCCTGGCACTGACCTTCTTCCCCGTTCACCTCCCTCCAGACTGAGGAGGTCACGGCTCTCACAGCTGAGCTCCGAGTCCTGCTGCTTCCATCCTCCCGGCCCGTCTCCTCCAAACGCTCGATGATTATTTACCTGCTGCACAGGCGCCCGTTTGATCTGAACGTCGCCCCTGAACGTCGTCCTGGAACAAACCCAGCCATGTGACGGAACCGGATCCCATCGGACACGAGGAGGATCACCTGAGATCTGCAGAGCGCTGACGGCGTGCACCGCTCCTGCACGGCACGGCACGGCACAGCACAGCTCAGCTCAGCTCAGCACGGCACAGCACGCTTTACGTCATGATAATTATGTCGAAACACAGGAACTAAATCCAAAGACATCTGGGCGGACGCCATGGAACTTTCTCACCAATCAAACGGATTTGCACAACACACAAGACCACCCTTCTGCAGAGGAAGTACTGTAGATCTCTCACACATGAAGGAAAATCTGAGTCACTGCTCACTTCCAATAAATCTGTTTCGATCAGCGTCCAGAGCACATGCCTGCCGTTGTGCTGCACAATTTAACACAATTTCATAAGTGCAGATTCTTTGTGCGAGTTACCTGCTCTGCTGTCGGATTTAACGGGTGACTGAGGGGCCTGAAAAGACGACGGCGATGAATTTAAAAAGACTTTTTCCAAACCGTAGAACCGGATCGAAAGCTTCTCTCACATCAACAATGAAAAAGAAAAACAACTCCACTCAAACACCAACACTCCCCCCCCCGACGTCCTGATGACAAACACTCAAACTGGGGCAGCAGTTTATTTATTTAGCGAAGTCCTCGAGCCAAGCTGCAGCGTGGACGCTGATCTGAAGCAGCGGTTCTGGCTGCGGCTCAGACATCAGCTGAAGGTGTTTAGTCACATGTCCAAACAACGTCTCAAGACGAAGCTACTGAGAGTCATCAGGTCTCCTCTCGGTCTGATCTGCAGGTTAAAGACAGCAAACATTTGGCTTCTGCTACCGTTTGTGAAACCCAAAGTGTTTCTGGTTCCGACCGGCGACGCTGCTCGAACCTCTGAGGTGAGGAGGCTGAGATTTGACTTTACATGGAATCATTTCAGCTGTGTATTAATTCTGTACTGTTTAATGTATTTTGGTATTAAAACAAGGAAATTAAAAAAAAAAGCATTCAGAGTCCAACGGGACATTTTTTCCACTTGGCCAGTGGATCAGAGTTTTACTGGCCCCTCTGTGTGTTTTTATTGGCCCGCGAGCCAAAAAATGAAAATAACTCTCTTTTTTTTTTCCATAGCTTAAAAAATTTGGACATTGGATAAATATTTTCATTTTAATCCAATCAGAGACAATCATAAAGTGCGTTGTGGGGATGCCATCAGCGTCATCGTTGTAATTTTTGATTATTGTGTTTGTTTTCTGTCGATGCCAGGAAGCAGCGAGCATTCGCTGACGTCGCCGCCGCCGCCGCCGTCTGATGCCAGTCGCACGTTGCTCGCACAGAACCACGATGCTTTGTTTTGTCCAAACTTGGATGATTTGTGCAAGAAAACTGCTGCCAGGGTTTGTTGAGATAATCACCCAACAGACTGGTGACACACTCGTCCACCGGCGGGGAACGAAATCATCAGCGTTCTGCAGGACAGATGGGAAGCTTCGCTGGATCGAACGAGGCCAACAGGCAGACAGCAGAAGATCACTGCTCTTCATCAGATGATGATGCTTCTCAGACGCTGAGTTTAGTTTCTGGTCTTCATAAAAATACTTGAACTTAGTGTCCCGAGTTTCTCTGCCAGTTTATGAACACACTTATGTACCGATGCCGGTCACTTTGTTTAAAATATGACGCTTCCTAAGTTCTTCAGCTCAGATTGCAATTTGTTTCATTTCTGAGACTCAGATTTTGCAGCATTTGCAGATAATTTCACGCCATTTTGCTTTTGCAAACCAAGTTGTGGCACTTTGTGATATTAAGTCACTAAATCTCTTCCCTTAATGTAAAAACACATTTTTCCTGCTGATCTTATTCATTATTTCATACCAGGACGACAAAGACACAAAGATGTTTTCGGCTTGACTTATTCTTTGTGTCTTTGTTTGCTTCGAGTGAAAAACACATTTTTTATGACAGATTTAACAATCTGCAGAGTTCAAACTGGAGCAGAAGAGCTCAGATTCACTGAGTTTATCACAAAAAAACGAGTCCAGTTATCATCGGCGACGAAGACGCGACGCCACCTGACATCACGTGTCGCTGCTGCTGCAGTTGTTGCCGTGTTTGTGTTGTTTCTCTCCTCCTCGTCTTTATTTTCATTCCCTCCGCTGTTAAAGGTCGTAAGTTGATTTCCTCTTTCTATCTGGAAAACAAGGGCAGCTTTTTCCACTTGGCCGCCGCTGCTGCGTGTCGTTAAGTGTGCGTATGGACAACATGAATCATGTTTTTGATACTGAGGAGCTGCTTCAGTCAAGTTAACTCTTCTCCTTCTTGACTTATTGAAAACAGCCCCTCGGGTAAAGCGAGGACATTGCAGCATTTATTGTTCTGTCACATTCTGCAGCTCACACGGCTGCATGCGAACCGGAGAGGAGAGCTCTGCCAATCATGATATCCACAATTTATTCATTGAAAATGTTCTTTTTGTAGAGAAAACACACTTCAATCTATGCATTGATTCAGTTGTACGGTAGTTTTAGCACACAGATAAAAAAATGCATCCATTTAAAGCTGCTGAAGTCCTGGAAACTCTTGATTTGGATTTTATTTTTGCAGGTTTTTACATTATTTAACGTTTCTGATCTTTGTCTCATAAAAGTTCTCTGTTTCAGAAGAAGAAATGCAACATCTGAGTCACTGTGACGGGTGGAGCACAGAGAGGAAAAACTCTCTCCACTGAAGTTTATTTGTTCAAACAGCCTCAGAAAACTCCAGATGAATAGGTTTGCATCATGTGCCGTCTACAGGAAAAAGCCCTCAGAGCTGTTGCATGTGGCCACGCCTCCCGGCTGCATCACGCTGACATCATCACAAAAAAAAACCCTGTTGCTACATTTTCATCCCCTTACTTTCAAAAGATTTATTCCTCAGTAGACACAGAAAGTTCTGCACGCTGGTCTGCAGCATCCTGACAGGCCGGACGAGCAGCTGCAGCGACAGCTCATCCGTCACTGCGAGCACGTTAGCATGCTGATTTCAGCAGCTCGGAAAAGCTCCTGCTGTCCCAGAGTGCAGATTAACAGAGTCAGAGTCCGGATCACTGCAGTGAGCTGAGGAAGCTTCAGGGTGGAGGCAGGAGTCTCAGAGGTGGAGGAGTGAAAACTGGGCTCAAAGTAGACTGTTTTTTAAATGAGTGAACTGCACTGGGATGCACCGATGCAGACTTTAGCTGTTAAAAGCATCGTGGGAACGTGAACGTTGGGTTTCCTGCAGCGCGTTAACATAAAGCTGCATGCGTTGCAAACACGTGTCCTCGGCAGCACGTGCAGCTCGGCCTCCTGGGACGTCACAGAGCTCCTGAGCAGGTCAGTGACCCAGTCCCCGAGGCCGTGAGCCTTAATGTTGTACACTGAACACACACACACAAACACACACTCGCCTCTGTTTCCACTGAGCACAGCCTCAGCGAGGATGCTGGCTCCTCATTGGCTGCCGTCTCTCATCGACAGCCGTCCATGTTGGCGCGGTCGATGCGCGTTAAAAGCCGGAGGGCAGACTCGTCTGTGTGTCCTGCTGCTCGGTCCTCGTCTGTCAGGCCTCACATTGTCTGCAGGCGGCGATAGGAAGCTGACGCAGAACTTCACACATTCTTCTGCGGTTTGTGTGCTCGTTATTTACGATCATTTGCTCCATTAAAAAAGCTCATTAAGGTGTTTTTTTTAACACTCCGCCTTTCTGCTCGGGACCTCTCCCCGGGGAGGGAATGAGGTCATGCCGTTCAGGAACAGACTCATCTATCAGGACAATGGACCACTCGCAATTTCCCAGGGTGCAGTGCTGGGCTGCACCAATCAGATGCCTGGGAATCGATGCCCTCACTTTCTTTTTATTTCCTATGGAGTCAGAAGGGCAGAGCGAACATCTGATACCATGAAACCGCTTCCTTCCTTGGCGAGTGCTGAGGGAAAAGCAACAAAGCAGAGTTAACACCCGAGAGCGAACAGTCCCACCCTCCTGTTACAATAAAGCAAGAAACTAATTATACTGTTCTGATGTTTGACGCTGATTCTGGAAAACTCACTTCAGCAGAAACGATTCTCTGTGAAAGTGGCACAAACCTTCTGACTGGCTGCTATTTTTAGAAACCAACACTTTCAGAAATCCATCAAAAGTGTTGAAAACAGAGTTTTTTTTTCCAGTGAGAAACATTTTGTCTTCACTTAGAGACTTTGGATGGAGATGATGGAGAGCTTCGTCACATGATGCAAAAACAGTAAAAATATGAACATCGCTGCGAAAGGAGACACAGCTTCTAAAACACAGCTGCTTCACACACACGTTCAAGCCTGCAGAACTGAAGATCTGAACAGTCAGCACAGTTTCAAGGTGGACGGATGAGATTCATGTCACCACTTCAGTTTCTGACCAAATGTGAAATGAGTTAAAAATCTCCTCTGCTGTTCCTGAGACATGATGCTGATTAACCGGAACTGTCTACGTCCTGGTGCACACAGAAACACGACTTTTTAAGTTTCACCTGGCAGGTTTTCAGCAGCGTCCTGGTTGTTCTCTCAGCTGTAACGTGTTAAGTTGGTTCAGTGGAACTCTGAGTAACAAAGTGAACAATACTTTCCAAAAAAAAAGTTGAAATTGTCCTTTAATGAGCCCCACAGACTGATGCTCTGTGTCTGTATCACAGTCTGAGCAGCATCACTGGTGTCTTCAGCTCGTGGACGTTTTCTGACTCACATTCAGTGTTGATGAGCTCACAGACAGAAGATCTGAAGACTCATCAAAGCAGCGTTTTCTGCCGCCGCTGCGACTGAGAGGGTTCAGGACGGATGACACATCACTCAGGTCCTCACAAAGTGGCTTTAAATAGACGGAGTGTTTCACCTCTCGCTGACCTGACGCGATTCGTTCTCGAGGTGCACTTAAGAGGAACATCACTCACGTCCTCATTCCTGAGTGGGAAAAATGTGACATGTGGTTTCCAGGTTCATCCATCAGCGAGGCCGATCTGGTCGGATTGAAAATATCCGTTTCTGCCTCTGACACTCGTTCACTGTGAAAGTTGGTGAGTCACACTTGTTGCAATGTGCAATTAAAATTTGCTGCGATGATTCAACCGAACAGAATCTGAGAAAAAAGAAACAAAGTGAAAACACTTGATCGTTTGTTGGTTTTTAGTTTAGTTTCTTCAGTGTTCTTCAACAGTGACATTCAGGGATATTCATGTAACTTATTCAATGATATTTCAGCCTCTAAGAAATGGAAAAACATCAATTCTGAAACCTAATCATTTAAAGTGGCAGATTATTTTAATCTGCATCATAACACAAACAATGGAAATCTATTGGAAGCATCACATTTTATAAAAATTAAATGCAAAAGAGGAAAATACAGGACAAATCCCCACTTTTATTTCCTTATATTCATGTTTAAAAGCTTCAGAAAATGCTTGACTGAAAACTTTGTGGACTGAGATTCTCCAACGTTCTGCTAAATCTAATTAAAGCTGCACTAACAAACATTTTAACATATATATACTTGACTTGTGTCTGTGTGTAAGGATGTTAATCAGGTGAAAGAAAATCTCGACTTTAAATTTTAAAAAAGCGTCGCTTTGCCGTTAAAACTCCGAGTTGAACTTGATTGTTTTGCACCTTTTGGCCTCCTGACGACCAGCACTTCTGCTTTAAAACCAGACAAACACACAGCAGCTAAAACCGAATCATAACGGTAACGTAACGGATCACAGTCGCAGACCTGAGCCGCACACATGATTCATAAACCACACACACCCACGTCTCTGCCTGCACACCACACACATACCAGATGGGTCTAATTTGGCTGCTTTTCCCCCCCGTTTTGTACATTTTTATTATTATTTTTAATCATAACTGTTTCCTTTTGGGCTCATGTTAATATGTGGAAACACACTCCTGCTGCCTCAGATCACACACACACACACACACACACGAGTGTTTGCTTGGTGTGTGTGATTAGGGGCGCCTGGCGAGCCCGGAGTCCAGCCTTCGCTCGGGTAGGCAGAGACAGCAGCAAATGGCAAGACTTTCCAGGAATATCTCAAATAAATCAGGTGTGATAGCTGAATGGAAAAAACTCCCCTGCTTTCCATGTCCACTTTCCAAATATTCCTCCCACCAGGAACCTCGGGCTTCTTACACCTTTTGTCACATCACTTTCTGCTGGTGTTTTGAACCGGAGACAAAGAAAAAAAAGAGGTTTTTGTCTGCGAGTGTGAACGTCTTTTTCCACAACTTTGTTTGTTTTATTTTTTTTCCAGGCAACAACAAAATCATGTGTTTACACACCTCCGTCATGCCCCCCCCCCCCTCATCCTCTCATCCTCTCCCAGCTTTTCCAACAAATTCTCAACAACACTCTTTGAGTAATTGTAGTGGTTAACGCGGCAGGCCAGATATCCCAAACAGGAAACAGGAAAAAAGTGCTGAAATTATTCCGATCAAGTGAGATTGGATGTTGGAAAACAAGAGGAGAGGAGACATGAAAGGAGGGTCAGAAAGTCCACTTTTCCAGAGTTGTTGGCTTCACGTCGCCGCTTGTTTTGATTGTGGTGATTAAAAAAACGGACAGCTGAAGACTCAAAGTCGCACTCATCTTGATTTTATCACCGTCCACATTTAATCCACCGGAATTATTTTTAGCCGCGGTGCAGCCGTGTTATCAGAGGTCTCCCGGTGACCGGACTCAGCTGTGAGGGATTATGGGTGAGGTGAGAGACGGCGGTCTTTGCATGCAGACGGGCCCAGAGTGCGGTCACGCAGAGGTCTCCACATCCACGCTGGCCGGTCACACCGCCGGCCGTCATGCTCTGATGGTGTCTGGACGGAGAAACGTTAGCGCGGTGTAATTCTTGGATGACAAATCTCTCCTCTCTCCTCTTGTCATCTCCTGCCAGCGGCATCGGCTCTGCAAATTAGTAAATATTGTCTTGTGAGGCTTTACGAGGGGGAAGTGGATGAGATCATCCTCCCTTCATAGCTCTCCTTCATGTCTCGGTGCACTTGACCGTTCTTTGCTTTGCTGAGAGGCGAACGAGTTATATAACTTTCTGAGGTTCGGACGTCGCGCTGCTTTCAGGAAACAATATCAGGAGATGAATGGAGGTGAAACAGAGTGTCTCACCTGCAGGCCTGTCTGTCTGCTGCAGGCCTTTCTGCTGCTCACAGGTCTGTCTGCTGCTCACAGG
>JAPZDY010000014.1:2271362-2282956 GCA_029783645.1 Ctenochaetus hawaiiensis | reverse complement strand
CAGGAAGGTAAGAACTGATCTGTGAAATCTGTTCAGAAATCAGAAATCACAACGTTGAATTCAGGGTCAAATCTGGAGAAAATCTGAAAAGTCTGAATTTATGTCGGAAGCTTTGTTTCCATGTTCATGTTGGAAGTTTTATCAGAAATTATGATCTCAGATGCTGAAAGTTGTGTTTGTTTTACTCTTTACTCAAATTAATAATTGCATTTTCCTTAACTTAAAAGCACCTGATGAATGATGTATTAACTTGAGTAACAGATTAACTAAATGCATTCTGTTTTTTCTGCATGAAATCTGAAGTCGGTTGTTTGAAGTTTTAACATTAAGCTAAAAACAAATCTGAAGCAACAGTTTGTAAAATCTGAGGACGATCAGTAATCTGAGCCTCAGTGTTAAAGCAGTAACACAAAGCCTGAATGGTTACAGAGCAAAACAAGATGCAGTCAAGGTGATAAGTGATGTTTGGGTTCATGTTTCACAGCCAGATCAGGAGAAAACGGTTCAAACTGCTTGTGTTTGAGAAAAAAACATCATCTTCTTTAAAAACACTGAATAAGTCCCACGTTCGTGTTCAATATAACTCGATAAAAAGACACAGTTGTTGTATAAACATGATGTGAATGTGAGGCGGCGTCACTGCTGACACAACAGGACCGGCTGTGTTTCATAAATATGAGACTATTGATCTTTAAAACAGAGAATCATGCGACACTGAAGGTCGCGTCGGCCTTCGAGACGGATCATTCAGCCGGAGTCACAAAGAAAAATTAAAAACTGACGGCCGACAGGAAACAGAACAACGAATCTGATTCGTTTGACAGGAGACGCTGCAGGTGAACAAGGTCAAGATTTCAACCTGTCACAATGAAAACCTCTGGTTTTTATTTACTTTAGGAAAATTTATGACAATTTTGTGTTCAAATGAGAAAAAAAAGAAAAATCTGATTATATGTATCTTAATTTGAGTTGACTTTGGAGCAGAAATCTTAATATTTGATAAAGAAAGGCTCAAAACTCTCATTTTGATTAAATTGGGCTCTGATATGTCAACAACCCTGCAGAATATGAAGAGGAATAAATGTGGAAATTTTGGTGTTTGTAAATGCTGCTGAAGTGGAGATTTATGGTTAAAATGAAAGAAAAAAAATCAAAAACCCACTTATTTACTGTAAAAAATGACCCATTTCTATTCAAAATTAAGGCAAAAATTTAACTGTTACATAAACACAAACTATCTGTCTGATTACTTACACTCTGTATTATAAGTTTCTGATAGTTTATATGTATATATGCAAATGAGTTTATCTAATTAAACTTGCGCTGATTTGCATAACTTTCCTGAACAGAAATCTGAGGTAAACAAACACAAAAGTGAATTTTGGACATTTTTTTCCCATTAGTCCGAAGTAGACACAAAAGCAAAAAAGTCCTAAACTTTAAAATTGACCAGTTCATGAAAACATGTTTTCATCTGTCGTGTCTGACTTTAAACTCAGCGGCTCTGAAATCAAACATCAACCTGCTCGGACAGAAAGAAAAGGGACAGACATACGCAGGAAGAGACACTGAGTCGTACGAATCTACGTCTGCGAGGTTGAACCATGCGTCCGGCTTCAAGTGCTTCCTCTTTAAAAGCAACATTAAGCTGTTTCTGATGATGCAAAACCAAACCAAACATGTGCTCTGGTCCGCTTGGCGCTTTGAAGGTTGAATAAACCATTAACCTTCAGGAAGAAACCGCTGAAAACCAAGACAGCTTCTAAGCCCAGTGTGTGAAAACAACGTAAGAAGCTCCGGCACTCCGGCCTCTCAAGCGGCATTTTTAAACAAACTAAAGGACATCAGGAGATCTTCCAGTGCAGATCAACATTAACAGATATGACAGTTGTTTCTATAAAAATTCCTGAACCAAGTGGCGTGATCTCACCACAGCTGCCAAACGGTTCATTTGACAAACCAGCAGGAGGCTAAGTGACTTGTTAAGATGGAAATATTTTGCCGTGTTGAGGTTTTGGAGGTCATTAGAGGTGGCAGAAAGCCTCGGGGCAGAGCTGAAACTAGCCACCCGTGTACACAGTTCTGTTCCAGTGAACCACAGATGGGTGGCACAATGTCATTTGCAGTAAGTGAGCATGTAATGGAGTTGTATGCGCCTGGAGCGGCGGAGGAAACAAGCCAATTGCCTAAGTTGTTTCCAGAGTTCATCCTATTGTCAGCGGCGGATGACAGACCTGCAGACCAACTCTGAACACAAAGGGACACTCTTCGGAGGATGTTATTGAGAAAATACAGAGAGTGAAACCTCAGAAACATGAAGTATCGTGTCTTTGTTCGCAGAGAGTGCAGTGGAAACTTTGGGCCAAAGGTCGGCTGTGTTCGCTTGTAAGTGGTTGTTCTGTCTGATGTCTTGTTTTGTACACAGAGCCGCTAGTTTCAGGTCAAACGCTCCACAAACAGGCTGAGCGAATGTGCAGAAAACAGCTCAACCTAGTGGGTCAAAACACACACACACACACGCAGAGCTCAGTGAATAAAACCACTGATACAGAAACAATGCAAATGAGTTAATTGGCATAACTTCTTAATGCTCAGCATGACGACTGTTATTCATTTGATTGGGAAACAACATGAGTGTGCAGTTCATTAGGACTGAATGTGGTGGAAACTCCTCCTCAGTGTCTTTATGCATTTAAAAAAAACATTTAGTGTTGATTAAAACAACACTGTTAAATAATCTGCTGGTCATCCGTCAAAGAAAGTCTTAAAAAGGCAAAACACAGCTCTCAAAAGGCCACAGTGACGTCCTGAAACTGCTCATTTTGTCTGACCAACAGTTCAAATCCAAATGATGAGGATGTTGGTTACAAACTCAAAGGTTGCAAAGCAGCAAATCATCACAGCTGATGAGATAAACTGGGAAAAGTCCTCATTTATAATTAAAAACATGTTTAATGTCCCTGTGAAGCTGCACTCAGACGCAGCTGTATTGATCAATTAATGTCTGCCATGTTCACCGTCTTAGTTTAGCATGTTAGCATGCTAAAGTTTGCCAATTGAGCAGCTGAGGCTGATGGGAATGTCATCACTTTTACCATCAGGTATTTGGTCTTAAAAGTACTGGACAGATTCAAATTCTGACAGTTTTGGTGCTAAAACATTAAAAACCCTAACCAACAGACCAACAGACCGAAAGATCGACAGACCGACAGACCTACAGACTGACAGACCGACAGACTTACAAACTTACAGACTTACAGACCGACAGACTTACAGACCGACAGAATGATAGACTTACAGACTTACAGACCTTAGACCGACAAACTTACAGACTGACAGACTGACACACCGACAGACTTACAGACTGACAGACTTACAGACCGACAGACTAACAGACCGACAGACTTACAGATTTACAGACCGACAGACTTACAGACCGACAGACTGACAGACCTACAGACTGACAGACCGACAGAGTGACAGACTGACAGACTGACACTCGACAGACCGACAGAGTGACCGACCGACCGACAGACTGACAGACCTACAGACTGACAGACCGACAGAGTGACCGACCGACCGACAGACTGACAGACCTACAGACTGACAGACCGACAGAGTGACAGACCTACAGACCGGCAGACCGACAGACCGACAAACTGACAGACCAACAGACCGACAGACCAACAGACCGACACACCGACACACCGACAGAGTGACAGACCGACAGACCGGCAGACTGGCAGACTGACAGACTGACAGACTTACAGATTTACAGACCGACAGACCGACAGAGTGGCAGACTGACAGACTTACAGACTTACAGACCGACAGAGTGACAGACCTACAGACTGGCAGACCGACAGACTGAGAGACTGACACTCGACAGACCGACAGAGTGACCAACCGACCGACAGACTGACAGACCTTCAGACTGACCGACCGACAGAGTGACAGACCTACAGACCGACAGACCGGCAGACCGACAAACTGACAGACCAACAGAGCGACAGACCAACAGACCGACAGACCGACACACCGACAGAGTGACAGACCGACAGACCGGCAGACTGGCAGACTGACAGACTTACAGAGTTACAGACCGACAGATCGACAGACTGACAGACCGGCAGACTGACAGACCGACAGATCGACAGATCGACAGACTGACAGACTGACAGACTGACAGTGACAGACGGCTTGTGTCATTGAACAATTGAGCCAAAAACGACTGAAAGGGCTGTCAGATAATTAAATAAGTTGCTGAATCATTTTCTGTTCTTTCAGCTCTGCCGAGCCTGAAAATGAGCCAAAGTCATTAAAGCAGGGAAACAAAAGGATAAAGTGTCGGTCATTTAAACCACAGCAGCAGCTTTTTAACACACCTGCACAGTCTTATGTCTTATTTTCAGGAGAGTAAAAAGTCAAATCTGCATGACAGATGGAGGTTTCGATATGACACTGATAACCTTTGAACGCTGCAGTCAGTCAGCGTCTCTCCGTTTTCCAGTAGGATGCTGCGTTTTTCTCCCCTTGCCCGTATCAGGGTATTTAGGAGGGGATTATGGGAAGCTAATAGGACGTTATTTCTATGACCTCATGGAGTGAGCTCCAGTCTGGCAGAGGGGACGTTCGCTGTAGCCAGGAGAAAGTGGAGTCTGTGACTGGAGCCCAGTTCACTCAGTCAGATAGCGGTGATTCAAACCCCATTTGTTTTGGGCGTAGAGGATGCTCTCAGTGGTTTGGCTGTGATTGATCCTTCCTCTGCCCGTGATCGCACCATGACACTATTCCAGTTTCCACATTAATTTTTCCCCTGCTAACTTAGACCGGTTCAGTCCCGTGGCGCTTCCTTTACTGGCCCTCTGACAGTTCTTTGACCTCCACCCAGAATAAAAAAGGGTCTTGGGCCGCTGCTTTGGACCACAGCAAACCTTCGCATGGAAATCTCATTGTGTGTTTACAGAGTTTAACGTTACAGGAGCGACGGACATCCCACCGTGGCACAAAGGATTTCTACACCTACTGATGCCATTTCAGCATTTTAGCTGTTTTATTCACTAATGATTAAGTCCTGCAATGATAAAACTGTAGAAAAGTGACTTTTTGTGTGCTTAGTTCAGTTTTTATGAGATGCATTTAAATGAAGTAGAGATAAAAATGTGATGAATCTGTGGGGTCGAGATATGTGCTGCACCTCAGGTGACCTTGGTCTAATGTACAAGCAGAAAAAACAGTCAGTAGCAAAAAAAGTGGCACATCGGCAGCAGGAGAAGAGCAGCAGCACTGTTGCAGTGGGTTTTGTATCTCCAGGCAACTGTCCCATTATGATTAAATGTATTGACACAGTACAAAGAGGCAGGAAAAAGAAAATCATACATGGTAAACATTCCCAGATTGCTATCTTAAAAACAGACCTCCAGAGCAATCAAAGCACAGACAGAAAAAAAAAACTGAATGGGAGACAAAATATGAAAGAAAACATGTGAATGAAATTAAGTAAAACCCATAATGGAAAAAAAATAGAAAAAAAATAGAAACCGGCAAAACAACAAAGACCCCTTTTTTTTCGTCAGAGATTTTTTTTGTCCTGTCTTTTCTGTTCTCGCTGTCAAACGGAGCTTTGTGCTGCTCATTATGTATTTATATTAGATGCTACAGGAGGGAGCACAAGAGGTCGGAGGTTTCCACTGATCAGCAAGTTTCCTGATGCACGAAAGACTCGGCTGTTAATTGTTTCCTCCGACAAAAGCAAGTGAACAAAAAGCTGGAAACTGAGCATTACTGGTTAGCTATTTACTGTATGGAAGCAACAGGGAAAATCCTTTGCAAATATAATGAATGATCTTTGTAAATGCTGCAGCATTTCACACATAAAATATATAGAAGATTTGTTTAAATTTTACTCCTTTTAAAGTCACAAATTGCCCTTCATAACTCCAGAGACATGCACTTTATTGCTAATCAGCGTCAATGCATGCACTAATCATTGATTTAATTCGTTTCTTTGATATAAATTATACCGAAGAGCATCTGCAGTTTTAAGTTTCCTCTTGCTTTAAGAGCTGAAGAACTAAATAGCGTGTGTTTAATGCATGTTTTTTAAATGATCTAATTGGTGCAGAAGCTTCCTTACAGATCAGGATCAGGATTTGTGTTGCAAATGAGGCCGACTCCTGCAGCCTCATGTGGGTCAGAGGTCAGACAGCTTTCAGCGGCTGTTTGGGCTCGTTTGCACTGTTTTCTGTCTGTCTGCTGCTGCTTTCATGACCTGCATTGCTCTACAGACCTCGACTCAATGTTTCGGGTCAGAACAAAAACAAGACAACTAGTCACAAAGCTCTAAAGTCCGAAGCGACAAATGTTAAAAAGCTGCAGATTTGGTTGCAGGAACATTTGGGTTGAAAGGCCTAATTGTGGTTGATTGAACAGATAAACGGTGAAACCTGTGTGGCCTTTTTGAAACCCAAATGTAGTCCCACCGAAACCTCTGAAATTAAATTTCCGATGACTGTTTAAAGCCATCATGTGTGGGATTTCTAACTCTGAAACCCCCCAGTGGTTTTGTCAAAAAGTATGTTGTGTCAGAGAGCGATGCTGTCTGAAAACACGTGGGTTTAATGTAAAGGCTCAAGGTCAAAGTGTTAATGTTACTTACGTAGAAATTTCTC
Source organism: Ctenochaetus hawaiiensis (assembly GCA_029783645.1). Classification (NCBI taxonomy): domain Eukaryota; kingdom Metazoa; phylum Chordata; class Actinopteri; order Acanthuriformes; family Acanthuridae; genus Ctenochaetus; species Ctenochaetus hawaiiensis. Next base: position 2,276,285 of record JAPZDY010000014.1, on the reverse strand, counting down.
AATGTTCTTTGTTATCTCGTCTACAGATTCTTGAAGATGCATAAACAGTACTTATCAGTGAGCCCCTCAGAGGACTTCAGCGTGAAGACTGAGAACGGACCTCGGTCAAAGAAACACCGCTACGTACGGAAAGAAGGAAACTGTAACGTCGTGTTCCGCCATGTTCCTGAGGAGTGGCTGCTGTTTGTGACGGACATCTTTACCACCTTGGTGGAGATCAGATGGAGGGTGATGTTCCTGATCTTCGCTCTGTCCTACATCCTGTCCTGGCTCTTCTTCGGCATCCTCTTCTGGGTCATCGCTCTCGCTCACGGTGACATCAGCGACCAGACGAACGACCCCTGCGTTTACGAGGTGCGAAGCTTCACGGCTGCTTTTCTCTTCTCGCTTGAAACTCAAACCACCATCGGCTACGGTTTCAGAGGAATGTCCGAAAACTGCATGATTGCCATCATTGTCGTCACCGTGCAGGACGTCGTCAGCTGCTTCATCGATACGTTCGTCATCGGGATCGTTGTTTCCAAAATGGCTTCGGCCAGAAAGCGAGCACAGACGGTGGGTTTCAGTAACTGTGCCGTCATCAATCTCTGTGACGGCTTCTTGTGTCTTTCCTGGAGAGTCGGGGACTTTCGCAGGAACCACCTGGTGGAGGGGACGGCCCGGGCCCAGATCGTCCAGTCCACGATGCACGCCACGGGGAAAATGGACGTGACCTATGAGGATCTGGTGATCCAGCAGAGGGACATCGTCCTGGTCACGCCCACCACCATCTTCCACAGGATCGAACCCGGCAGCCCTTTGTACCAGATGAGTTTGGCAGATCTGAGGAAAGCCGACTTTGAGCTGGTGGTGTCTTTCACCTACACGGACGACACCACAGGTATGCTCCATCAGACCCGAACCTCGTACACTCCGGCTGAAATCCTCTGGGGTCAGCTGTTCCAGGAGATGATCAGGGTCAGCAGGAGGCACTACAGGGTGGATTACACCTTGTTCCATCACACGGCGAAGGTGCTGGTGCCTGAAGTCAGCGCCGAGGAGTACGAACACAAGAAACAACTGCAAATCTCTTCCCGACATTCACCCAGATCTTCACCCCGACCTTCTCCGAAGTCACCGCGGCAAAATCACCACGAAAAACTTCTGAAACCCCCGATGGTAACTGTGGAACTCGTGAACGACAGTCGCCCTGAACCAACCGTTTCAACGTCTCAAGAAGATAATCAACATCAAGACACTTTAATGTTACCAAGTGACCTCACGAGTCAGGAAATATAGGCAGAGCCGTGATGTTTGAGGAGGCCAGGTTTTCTGATGATTTTCTGTTTCTTTTTAGAGGAATGTTAAAGATCCCCGTCATCCAAAACATGTTTTTCATATAATGTCTGAACTTCGTATGCTGACTCGAATCTGTGCAAAACTTTTTACTACAGAGGTGTTTTCATATTCCTCTACTGAAGAGGGCGATGTCTGTGCACTTCCTTAAAATCTGAGATTTGAGAAGTTAGATTAGGTTTGTAACAAATTCAAAAGCCAATCAAAGAGAAACCTGAAATCCTGCACTTACTATTCTAATACCTTTGCCGTCCAGTGGTTGAATCCCTCCAATATTTTTCCTCTATGCTAACGTTAGCCATCTTTATACACACTGTTCTTTTACCAGTCTTACACAAGCAGGTGGATGCAAGATATAGAGAACAAACTTTAATCATAGTATTTTAATACATTAAAATGTGTTTTTAAAGTAGCCCAGAATGGACAAACCAAATTATGGCTCTCAACAGGGACTTTGGTGTTAGCTTGTTAGCTTGTTAGCGGCCACCACAGGCTCTCAAACACACTCAAAAAGGACGGGTGAGCAGAGAGTTTTTCATGTGGTTGCAGTACATAATCTGACCACTAGATGCCTCTAAATCTGACACACTGGTCCTTTAACAGATGTACTGTTTAAAAAAAGGTGAGTTTAGGGGAAAATGCTCTTGGAGCTGCAGTGCTACAGTTTGCTGCCGGCAGAAAGTGACTGACTCACCGCGTCTTAACTCAGCTCCATTAAATCCACGGTCGGCTTGAGCACAATGGAGGACACACCTCACTTATACACTCGGCAACGCTGTGGGCGAGGATATGACACAGAACAAGTGCATTTATGCAATTATGCTGCAGGGGGGTTTGAGTTTTTATAGATGATTTGATAGTTTTTTCCTTTGTTAAAGCTGGTTACTCAGAGCTCTGCACTCACTTTTCCAAAGAAGTAAATCTGCTCCTGAAGGAGTCAAATTTAGAAACATGCAAAGGAATTCAGGAGCAAAGTGAGAAAAGTTCAGATACACATTTAACACTTTATTACACATACATTTATTCTGTGTGTGTGTGTGTGCTGAGGGACACACATCTGTGCAGACGCATTTACCGCCAAAAACACACATCGACCCAGTTTCTCAGTGTTTTTCACCTCAGTCTCTCCTGACGGCGGTTGTGGAGGGAAACTGTGATTCGTGCATTGAGGTTTATTGAACGTGGGACTTGTAGTTTTTGCCTATAGATTTCAGTAGTTTGTATTCTCTGCTCGCACACAGCGCTCTTACATTAACATCCTATCAGCGTTTAGATTTACTGTTACTGACGTGGGTGTGAACGCACCACAGCAGCTCTGCTCATCAAGCTGGGAAACTACAAACGTTAACGGCCAACTTTAAGTCATCAGGCGCTCGAGATGTGAAACCTAAATATGAATTAGAGTGTCATTTAAATCCTGTGATTGGTTTCTTGCACGCCAGCCTTCAGAAGCCACGAGAGGTCAAACCCTTTACTCATAACTAACGAAGAAAAGGTTAAATGTCTGTCCTGCTGATAAACATCACTTCATATGTTTCCTCTGGTCTTTCACAGCCTTTAACTGTTAAATGCAAAGACACAGAAAAAACCCAGAAGCTGTAATTTACAGAGGTCAGTTACTTTATATATGAATAGAAGTCTGTTTGGGGTTTTTGTGGGACTCAGTTTAAAGAAACAACTGAATTTTTAAGTGAGTAAAAATCTGCTGAAAATCATTTTAAACAATCAGAAGCTTCAAACGTCTTCAAGATGGATCTCATGTTGGACTTGTTTGGTCAGCAGTTTTTTTTCCGTGCGTAAAAAGAAATTATGTTAAAAAAATACAATTCTAAAAACTTTGAGTGTTAATGTCAATTACAAAAACATGTTTCTACATTTCATCCTTTATGTTGTGTGACTGACTCATTATTACTAAAGTGAATTAAAATGTCATCAGGGCTCCTACAGAAATGTTTATTGATATGAATAAAGTCAGAGTTTATATTAAAAACATGTCAAACGTTTAGTTTTCTTTGTGTTTGTGGTGGTGGAATCTCTTGTGTGGTTAATAGCAGGATGTAAAAGTTTTACACTAAACTTAAGTCCTTCAATTTCTGTAAATGGCAAAAAATATTTAATATTCTTAAATAGTTTATAAAAACAGGAGTAAAATGATCAGACAGACCAAATTTCTTAATTTGTAGACACAGAATTTATAAAATATTATAAAAATATTGCTCAGAAGGAAACATGAGAGTGGATAATTTGAATAAAGTGACGTTTTAATGTCTGGTTTGCGTCTTCGCTTCCTCTGATTGTCCGTCCGTCTGAGATGGATCATGTTTCCTGTCGCAGGACAAAACGCTCTGATCAAGAAAGTCACTTTGATGTGAAGAAACCAGACGGACAAAAGTAACCAGACGCTGTTTCACAACGAGCTGCTGTGTGGCTTTGATTCGCATCGACGTTTAATCCCATTAAAAACATGAATTATTTTTGTCTTCTTTCCAAAACAGATCGGTTCAAAGCTCATGACGGATCAAGTGATGTATCAGACACGACGTCATTTATGTTGATTTACTTTGTTGTCTTTATTTCTATCTGTATGTTCACCGACTCGATGGCTCAAGTTTGAGGTTTTGATCCTGCTGAAGATGCTTTTTGCTAAAGGATGAGACTAACTTTGCCAAAACAAGGTATTTAACAGTAGAACTTCTTACAAAGTACAACTACTCCAGTAAAAAAATGCATTTCTTTCATATATAGAGGAGCTTTATCACAATAAAAGCTTCAATCCTGCTGATTCACCAGTGGGCAGTTTTAAATGTGAGCAGCTGCAGGAAATGTTCAGTTTGCATCAACAGAAACTTAACAAAACTAAAAAAAACTGCTTTAGTGCAGCTGGAGGGAAAATTAACAGCAAAAAAGTGCAATTATCACTGAAAAGAGTTGTGATTGGGGTCAGTGTTCAACCGCTTGTTGAACCTTCGTTCATGTTTCTGATTTGTTTTCAGTGATGTTGCTTCAGTTTCAGGTGAAATGTCACTCTACAGATAAGAAAAATGAACAAATGCAGTTTAATTAAGTCATTATTTTAAGTACAAGTTACATTGAAAACTGCCATGTTAGTAACAAGTCACATGAATATGACTTTGCCTATTTAAAGAGCAGAACTTCACTAAAATCTGACGTTTTGTCTGACAAAAATATCAAATTGATTAAACTCCCCAGCTGACCCACCGGCTCACTTTCATTATCTGTAATAGATTACTGTTAGAGTACAGAGTTATGGAAAGAGTCTGAACATTCGGAAATCCCTGTGATACTGAAAAGTCCAGCGACCAAACAACATAAAAACCCACATAAAATCACAAACTTTAAGCGTTTCAGGCTAAATATATTTGCCTCTGCTGTCGTCACACTGACTAAACATCTCACTTTGACCTTTTTAATGTGCAAAATGCCATTTTTTCAGGGAATTGTGTGTCAGACTGTTTCTTGAGCGGGCTCAGTTATTTCCTGGAAGCCTGAAAAATGCTCAGAGCCAAAAAAAGAAAAGAAAAAAACAGACATCCCAGCAGCAGTCATTCATTCATTCATTCATTCATT
>JAPZDY010000014.1:2256827-2271262 GCA_029783645.1 Ctenochaetus hawaiiensis | reverse complement strand
AAATGCTCAGAGCCAAAAAAAGAAAAGAAAAAAACAGACATCCCAGCAGCAGTCATTCATTCATTCATTCATTCATTCATTCATTAGTCTAACAGTGTAATAACAGTAATTTGTACTCAAATGCAGAAGAATGTGTGATGATATCTCGACTGTTGATAACATCGTTATTCTGCCTTATTAACACGTTTCGGCTCAGTTTTCTGATGCTACAGTGACAAAAGCTGCATGAAAGTTCAGACTCGGTGTCCTCATCTTCCTCATCCTCCTCAGCCTGCTGCTGCTGCTGCTGTGTGTGTGTGTGTGTGTGTGTGTGTGTGTGTGAGGGAGGCAATCACTGCTCATTTCCAGTCTCCAGTTCTCCACCTTGTGGTCCACACACAGCACTGGCTACTGCATGCGTCGCTCTCTTTATTGCTGGAAATTGGGCATGGAAAGCAAACACACAGAACGCGCAAAGTTCACTGACACAGGTGGTTCGGGCTAAATATATGTGCTGCTATAAATAACCGGGACTAAAAATAAGAACCACAGAGGAAAAAAACAAGAAGTTCAAAAGCCTTTTCTGCAAAACTTGCAGTTGCGGGTTAATGTTTATCATGAATTAGTAAGCAGGAAGAATGATTTAGTCAATGGCTTTAAGACAACACGGATACAGCCTGACCTAAAATTATAGGGCAACAGATGCATAGTCTAAACATCCGAAGCAACTTGATAGCTCAGTGGAGAAAGACAGTCATATCATAATACAAGCATGTAGGTCTTTATTGAGTGAGTCATTCTTTCCGACAGAACACATTTTCCATACCCACATTAAAAAATAAGATCTATAAAAACAGTGGATATCTCAGAAGTGAGGCTGATGGGCAGCTGGGTTGCACACTGTCAGCAGCAGGTGGTAACGAGCACAGGAGTCACATTTTTTTTAAGAGGATTTTAATGCTTCTGCACAGAAACAATAAATGATTGTTTTGACACAGATCTCTGGAAAGATTAATGGTTTTTTTTTTTTTCAGATTGTCTCCACATGAAAAGCTGCAGTTTTTCTGCTTGATGACTGCAAAGTTTTCTTACAACTTTTTTCTTTGCAGAAATATTCAACCTGTGCGTTTGTTGTAACCTTGTAAATGATACTAATTTGAATAAGTCTTCATCATAAAGCACAAAACTTAAACTGATGCTTTCCTGATATTAATTTGGGTGAATGAATCACTTTCAGAGCAGCAACATCCGTCATATTAAACTCTATTAAACTCCAAGTTGAGATTAAAAGTCACCGATCAATTAGTGTCTAATTACTCTCCATTACTTCAGTGTTGCGCTCTGATCGGTCCTGTTGCCCAAAACACACTGAATTGCACAGAAACATGGTATAATTGCGCCTGTTTGACAGTGCGGGCTCCCCTCCTCTCTCCATTGGTCCGTGCGTAAAGGGGGCGGGGCGTGCCGGTGCATGTTTAAAAACGCTTTGGGGGAACTGAACGCAAGGCACATTTACCGAGACCGGTCCTCCGGAGATGCGAGGGAAGTTTCACACTCGATCGTGATCGGGCCAAAACAAAAAAATTAAACGAGCGCGCAGAAGCGACGCCGCGGATAACGGAGGTCCGAAACCCGTCTGGATTATATTTCAACACGCTGAACCCAACCGGTCCACAAATGAGCAACAGGTAGAGCTCGAGCCACTCTTTTATCAGACTAATCCTTTTATGCTTCAGGCTGACATGTGATGCCCTGAGCGCGAGCTTCACGCGCCGTTAACAGCTTCTGTTCGCTTCTGATGCTTTTTGGGTTTTTTTTTCCTCCGTGACGCGCTGACTTCCTTTCCTTTTTACGCACCGCTTCTGCTGCCGCAGCTGACAGATGACCCGCCAAAAGTTTCACTCAGTCCGGCCGCATTTTCTCTCTCTCCTTATATAAGTGTGATTTTTTTAATAGGAAGTCCTGGTGTGATGGCGTGGCTTTGAAATGAAACGTGAGTCTCTCGGTGTTCACGCTGCGTGCGGATGGTTGAAGCAGAAGTCAGATCCTTTTTTTCCCCCCCGCACCTGTTAACATTTGTCGCTGGCATTTGGTGCAAACTGAGAGCAGCTCTGTCTCCCAACAGTCACACACTGTTTGATGGTCCCGTTCAGAAACACAAGGCTGTGCGGGCCAAATACAGTCAGAATGAACAAAAAAAAGATTATAATGAGCCTGTAATAATTTTTATTGTGTAATTATTGTGTTTCTTTCGGATGAATGCTCATTTTAAAGAAGTGTAGCTGTATAAAACAAACCTTAAAGAAATGATCAAAACCTGCTGCTTTAACTGTTATTTGAACAGATCAGCCATCATCAGAGCAAAGGCAGGACTCAGCTTTTAAATGCAGCTTTCTCAGTTAAACAGGACCAGTTGTGCATTAGATAATAATCGTATAGATTATATTGAACTTATATTGAACTTGATGCAAATGTGAGATTTCATGCCATTTGTTCTGTATGAAAAAGCTTTGCAGGATTGCATCAGCCAGATTTACTTTTTGCAGGTATGAAACCACAGAATGACTCAGCAGGTCTGAGGAACTTTCTAGTTTCCACTACAAAGTTTCTGTTCTTCTTTAAATATTAATTCTCACCTCAGAAAATTGGTGATTCATCTTTACAAAAAAAAGAAAAGAAAAGAGAGAGCAGAGTGAGACTGCAGCAGGTCGATTTAGACTTTTGTTGCCAGGACAGCCGAAACTAATGAGTGGTGTTTGAGTTGTGCCAGGAGAATCCTCTGAGGACAGCCGTTACCGCCGCGGTGAGAAGGAGACCCAGAGGACTCGGCGAGAGTCAACAAGCTTTGCATCTCTTCTTCACAGCAGAAGACGAAGCTGACACTTTTCCCTAAAGCTTATTTAAAATAACAGACAGAGAACAGCGAACCTGCGAGGCCGACATGATGTCATTCATAACCTGTTGTGGTTCACTGCTTCTGTTCTGCAGCGTTCAAAGTGTTTTCAGCAGCTCTTTGATAAAACTGCTCATAAAAACTAAAACCAAAACCCACGATGACACTCTGTTTGTGATTGCAGCAGAAATAAAGCTGCACATGCAGAGCAGCCTCCGCTTTTCCTGATTCTCAGAAAGTTTTACATGAAATGTGAGTTAATGACGAACCACTGAGCAATGAAACGTTTTCAGGTCCTGTCATAAACTGTCAGGCTTGAAATCCAGACTGGATGTTGCATCGGTTCAGTTTGCTCATGTTGGGGTTTCATTATTCAGAAGATGATAGTTAGAAAATGTAATTTCTCGTCTCAGTTTGACTTTTAACTCGATCCATCGGTTGTGCAAAAAACCATCAGCTCATGGGATCCCGTAAAAACGCTGAAACCCACAATCCAGCGAGAAACGATCGGATCCTTGCAGGCCGGCCAAGAAAAACAGGAGGGATTTTGAAGTGACCAGCAACGGGACCGGAGAGCAGCTCCAGGGTGGCCTCTCTCAGCCAGAGTCCAAACGTCAGATCGGGGTTAAACATCACTGTTGTTGTTTGTCATAACTGGATGAAATATTGTTGGCACGAGCTTCGCTGACGCTGGCTATGAAGCCTTTTTCTCAGGCTGCTCGAACGTCTGACTGAATAATGCGGAAGTTGTCAGTTCTGTCGCGTCACGTTCGATAAGTAATCACTAAAATGTTGAACCATGTTGTCATTAAATGTTCTTTAATTTTAGTTTTTTTTTTCATTCGTCCGGTTCGACTAACAGTCTTTCTGTCTGTGTTTCCTTGCAGATGAGCTTGATGAGGTCCAGTCAGCTGATGAGAGAGGAGTGACCACTTCATCCTCCTCTTGTTGCCGTTCGTCTCGGGGGCCAGTGAGGCTGAAGAGCTTCAGCCCGCCTCATCTCGTCACCATTTCGTCTCTGAGTTGGTTCCCCAGAAGTGTTTCAAAACTGTTTCTCCAACGCTTTTTCCAGAAACTCAGACTGTTTTCCAAAGCAGAAGCAGCACAGCCCTCCCAGACTGAGGTGATGGGAAGCGTGCGAGCCAGCCGCTACAGCATTGTGTCATCAGAGGAGGACGGCATGAAGCTTGCCACTATGGCGGTACCCAACGGCTACGGAAACGGCAAGGGCAAGGTGCACACGAGGCACCAGCCGCAGAGCAGATTCGTAAAGAAGGACGGTCACTGCAACGTGCAGTTCATCAACGTGAGCGAGAAAGGTCAGCGGTACTTGGCTGACATCTTCACTACCTGCGTGGACATCCGCTGGAGGTGGATGTTTATCATCTTCTGCCTCGCCTTTCTCCTGTCCTGGTTGTTCTTCGGTTGCGTCTTCTGGCTGGTGGCCATCTTCCACGGGGACTTAGAAAACGAATCCCCGAAGAAGTGCGTCTCCAACGTGAGCAGCTTCACCGCTGCCTTCCTGTTCTCCATCGAGACTCAAACCACGATTGGCTACGGCTACAGATACGTGACAGAGGAGTGCCCCGTCGCCGTCTTCATGGTGGTTTTCCAAAGCATCGTGGGCTGCATCATCGACGCCTTCATCATCGGCGCCGTCATGGCCAAGATGGCGAAGCCCAAGAAGAGGAATGAGACTTTGGTTTTTAGCCATAACGCCACGGTGGCTATGAGGGACAACAAGCTGTGCCTGATGTGGCGCGTGGGCAACTTGAGGAAGAGCCACCTGGTTGAGGCGCATGTTCGGGCGCAGCTCCTGAAATCCAGGACGACGGCAGAGGGGGAGTATATCCCCCTCGACCAGATGGACATAGACGTGGGCTTCGACAGCGGAGTCGACCGCATCTTCCTGGTCTCACCGATCACCATTGTGCATGAGATCGACGAGGACAGCCCCTTCTACGACATGAGCAAACAGGACCTGGAGAGCTCAGAGTTCGAGATCGTGGTCATCCTGGAGGGGATGGTGGAGGCGACCGCCATGACCACGCAGTGCCGAAGCTCCTACGTCGCCAGCGAGATCCTCTGGGGCCATCGCTTCGAGCCCGTGCTGTTCGAGGAGAAGAACTACTACAAGGTGGACTATTCCCGCTTCCATAAGACATACGAGGTGCCGAGCACCCCTCTGTGCAGCGCCAGAGACCTGGCAGAGAAAAAATACATCCTCTCCAACTCCAACTCCTTCTGCTACGAGAACGAGATGGCGCTGGAGAACAAAGAGGACACGGACGAGGGAAACGGGGGCAGCGTTGGGCCCGACGGCACGCAGACGGACAACATCTCAGAGACCGAACACAGCCAGGCCACCGTGCCGCTCGAGCCCCGGCCTCTGAGACGGGAGTCAGAAATATGACTGTTCAGACCTCAGATCTCACGTGAGAGATTCTTATCTTTTTATAAAAATCACATTTCTGCCCCGAACGGCTCGGCGAGTTGAGCCGGGCCTTCGGTGGACGACAAGCCGAACGGTACTGCTGTGGCAAGCGGCAAAGGTTTAGGACATTGTATGTAGCAGTATGTTTGAACTTTGACTGCATACAGTATGACAAGAACAGCACTACGAACCCACGTGCATCATATTGCAGGAAGAATTCTCCATTTAGTCCCCATGAATGTGTGCTCGGTGTCCAGTGACTGCAGGACGACAGAGAGGAAGGAAGGAGGATGACTTGAAACTGGCAGGCATGTGTCAGTTCCTCTGACCGGCATGAACAAGCTGCTTTCAGAAAGGTGCTCTTTTTTTTTTTGTAGTTTGTTGTAGTTCTTAAGTGCTGCTAGAAAATAGTGGAAGTTAAACTTTGTGCTTTTCTCGAGTACACAAAAAAAGGTGGATGTCTGAAACAAAAAAAGGTACAAGTAGAGTTTTTGTTCACGAGCTGGTCTCACAGCAGACATCACGGAGGTTTGAATAAATGCACCGAAAACTTCTCACATGCAACAAAAAGTAACACGACTTGTGGGAAAAACGAAGGGTTTTTTTCCTTTTTGACTTGACAGCACTGATTTCTGATTCCTGCTTCATCCTTTGCAGTTATCGATCTGAGAGACTGTTCATGGCTGGTCAGACAGCAGACACATGCCTGCTCACGTCAACACAGAGCAGAGAAGTATTAACAGCATCAAACTGACAGAAAATCACTCATTTCAACAGAAACCGGGGTAACATGAGAATCTGAATGTTCTTACAAGTGCTGCTATGACGTTTCTCCTTTTTTTTTCCTCCTTTTTTTTTTGTAAACGGTTGATAAAAAATGCCAAAGAGTATTATTATCATAGTTATGTGTTTCTTAAAAACAAACACCTGGTTAGATTTTGGTACAGAGAAAAAACTAGAATGTTTAGGGAGTTTTAATAAGGTTTGTTTTTCAAGAATGTGTGTACAGTTTCTCTTTTTTTTAAAAAAAAAAATTCTTATCTTGAGCCACTTCATCAAGCCTTAATCTGAAAAGTCAGAAAGAGGGAAAGCGAAGATGTAAAGAAATCAAAAAAGTGGCAAAAAGACTTTACTGTAGAGGACAGTAATCAAGAATCAGAGGTTTGCTGAACTAAAACAAGAACTCAAGTTGAGGCCTGTTTGTGTTTGGAGGATTTTTTTAATGTCAACTTGAACCAAAAAGTTGAATTTTTAAAGACAAACCTGCTTTATGGGTTTTAAATATGAAGTAACGTGGTTAAAGAGCTCATTTGCAAAGAGAAATGGATTTCCTCTCTAATTTTTGAATCTGATAGAGTAAAAAACTGTCTTGCAAAATGTTTTCTTGCAAAAATATCAGATATTTTTAACATTTTTAAAGCCACTTTTCCCTTTTGTGATGCACACAGACGACAGATCAGCCCACTTCACCATCGACACTACTTGAGTTTTCATTCTCTGTTGTAATTCCTCTGTTTTACTTGAGAATGTAAGATTGAAACACAGTGTCATTCAAAGCCAAACGTACTGTAACGCCGGCATATGAAGGTTTACTGCACAAGAGTTTGCCTCGACACAAATTATCTCCTGTATCTTCTTTTTGTGACAAAAAGAAAAGAGAAGCAGTGACGGAAAGCCGCTGGGCTCCACAGATCCTACATGTGTAAATACCTCCCTCCCTGTTGCAGTTATTTTGTATCAGTCTTCCAAATGTACTGCAAAACCACGGAATGTACAGATTTTTGTATTAATATTATTATTATTATTGTACATGATATTATATTGTTCTTTTTTCAATAAAATGTCGATGGACAGTCAGAATCCTGCTGTGTGGCTCATCATAATATAGATATTACACATGTTACTCCATTACATTTGTCTAGTTCAGCACGGATTTTACATTAAAATCTGTTTTTAGTCAAATTAAAGTGAAATAATACACTGTCTGTGATGAAATACTGAAATTAGCTCCACCAGTGACAACATTAAACTGTAGCTTACATGTTAATAGATGAACAACAACAAATCATTTCTATGATCAACACTGACGGATGTCACTCTGACAACTGATGCAAACTTCTGTGTTTGTAACTTTGGAAATATTTGTGCATTATTTCTTTAAAGTGCTTTATTTGCACCTTTACTTAAATGCACAAGAAACATTTCTGCATTTTAATATATAAAAATGACTCGAGATGTTTTTTTTTATTTTGCTAAGTTGTGTTCTTACTTTCATCCTAAAAGTTTTCAAATCCAGGAGCTCATTCAAGGTCACATGGAGTCAAAAACCAAATCTCTCCCTCTGAATTTCAGATTTAAGCTTCATCAGCATGAATTAGCATTAGCATCAAGCTAATGTTAGCATGTTGAAAAGATAGTAAACAAATTTAGCATTATACCTGCTAGCACGCTAGCCCCGTGACATTAGCATTTAGCCCATGTTTAGCCTCACATAGCTGCTAGCAAACTTCATCTTGGTGTTTTGGTTCAGTGTCAGAACTTTAATTAACTTCACTAATTGGTCAAATAAGTAAATGAATTCAAATTAAAAGCTCTGACAGCCCTCACCTTTTGTTTCTGGATAGTTTTACCTCTCAGTTACCTCTCACTTTTATTTCACAGCCTCAATAAATGTGTTTATCATCAATCATAAACATTGGGATTTTATTGGAATTCATGCTCAATTATCAGTTGATGGAAAGCAGAGAGAGAGGAAACGTTTTATCTGCTGGTTTCTTCCACAGCTTCACTTCACCACAACAGCACAGAAAAAAAAAAAGAAAAAGGAAAAGAAATCTGGACATGAACCCGACTCAATGGAAAATTCCTCGGTTTACCATTAAGGAAGACTGACACTAATGTCAACTTCTGGAGTCAGAACTCAAGTCATAGCTCCAGCTTTGAATGTGATGCTCCTGTGTGTGTGTGTGTGTGTGTGTGTGTGTGTGTGTGTGTGTGTGTCTCATCTCATCTGACATAAAGCAGTTACCGTATCATCTCGATCATCTTGAGAGAGGAAGGCAGGGAAAATGAGTCAGTGTTGTTTCAGTTGCTTATTATAATCAGGAACTGTCTTTCATATTTCCTCTATGAGACATAATATGAAAAAATCACATTCATGCTTTGAACCACAACAAAAACTGCCCTGCAGAGTCAAACAGAAAATTACAGAAGTCGAGCATCCAGAAAATACAAAAGAAGAAGAAACTCACCCCTTTTTTTTTGTAAACAGAAGTTTTTTTGTTTTTTTTTCTGGAGCTCAGAAGGTGGCACCAGCTTGTCCCCGAAGGCCGACGCTGGTGGGAAAGTAAAGCGTTATTTTCCGGTCACACCATTTAATTTTGCATTTATTTATTGAATTATCAATTTAAAGTTGTGACCAGGAAAGGCACATTGAGGTTACTTCCTGTCCTGAAGGAAGAAAAGTGGCGCATTGTTGAGCTGCGAGCTGTGAAACGGCTCGGCAGCTCGTTCTGCTGAAGGTGAACGTCTGTGTTTCTATTGTGCAGCTCGGCTCATTCCCTGTTTATGAAAACAATAACTGTGTGTATCAGCCGAGTAAACATCCAAAGGTAAATGTTAGGCCAACTCCCATTATTTCTGAGTAAACCCCTGAGATATCATGTATCCAAACAGTTTACTTTTTATCACTATTTATTTGTGTTTTATACATCATGCTGCACAGCTAATTGGGTCTTGTTCAGACTTTCAGAGCTAAAACTATAATCTGGAAACAACAATGTCCGAGTGAAAGAGCTTTGGCCCTGCAACACAAACACAATCTGTGCTCCTGAACTATAACCGGAACCTCTGGCTTTTATCGAAGCTTCTGGGAACCTGACGTTCAAACGGGCTCAGCTCTCGTCCAGACCTGTGATCCTCAGCGTGTTTTGTCTTTGGCTGAAGCCAAGTCTTCCTGCTTCACACGGACCCCCGCTTAGCCAGACAAAACCATCCACACAGAAAGAGGACCGAGCGAAGCTGCTTCAGTTCAGTGGTGAAAATGAAATCCAACAGGCCGGTTCACTGAGAGTCGGTGCACATCAGATCCTGATGCATCAACAAGGACAACTTCAGCTGCTTCACGTGGACAGTTTGATAAATACAGCCTGTAAAACTTCCCACGACACGAACAACACAATAAGTATGATACAATTATGTTTAATCTGTGAACAAAAAGAGTTAAGGACCGGTTATGGACCAGAACTCACCTGCATGGAGAACCAGCATGTTTCCTCACAAACTGACTAAAAAACCTTTGCTAACTGCTACAAACTACAACTTTCTGATGAACACCAACACTCATGTTGAGTTAATGTTGAGTCTCAGACAAAATCAGACTGTTTTCCTCTCAAACAAGCACCAAAGATTACATAATTGATTTAAAATAATATTTAAAATGTCCCATCATGTCAAACAACAAATACATTCATCTCTATAAATATCTTCTGCAGGCCTGACAGTGATCTCCTGAGCCGGCAGCACTTGTTTTCATTTCAGTGATAATAATGGAAGTAATAATGGAGTAGTTGACGGTGTACCCGACCACGCAGGCCTGCAGAGAGAGACGGTGGAATTTTCCGAGGAGCTGACCATCCAGTGGACTTGAACGCCTCGCTGCCTCTCGTTGGAGCTGCACTTTGAAGCTCTGCCAGCTGCCGCCGACCCGTCTTTGATGTGACGCCAAACGCTGTCACCGACGGACGCGGACCCCCCTGACATCAGACGGCACATAATCGTTTTCTCCTGGACCGAAAAAAAAAAGGAAAAAAAAAAAAACAACTCTTCTGCATTCGTTGAAATTTTCATCTCATTGTTTAAATTTTTTTTTTGGTAGCAAACTGGTCAGAATTTTTTTCAGATCCTCCTGCATGAGTCTTCGGTGATCTGGCATCCCGTCGAGGTCTGTTTGCATTGATGGCTTCATTGGACCAAACTCAGAGCAGTGAGGTTGAAAGATTGGCGCTTTGTTCCATCTCTGGCTTAAATCGTCCACAGGCAGGTCGCAGCCCGTGTTAAAGGAATGTGTTGAGAGAACGAAGCAGAATAAAACTATGTTGAAAATTTAAAAAATAGTGTTTTTAAGAATTTCTGAATAGCATTTGTCCAGTTAAATAAAAAAAAAAGTCTTGCAGATGACAAGAAACTTCTACGTCAGATGGTTGCATATTCGGTCGGATGTAGCTCTCCACTTAAAAATAGGTTAAACAGAAGGTCAGGAAATGATACGTTGCCATTATGTCACATCCTGAATAATTCATCGGACTTCCTCGTTTACGTAAAAGATCTGCTGACAAACATGAATCATGTCCACAAAGGAGCATCTCTGTTTCCGACATCCGTCACCGACACACAAACTTTACACTTTAAATGCACAATGTGTCATTTCTGCCACTAGGGGGCGCTTTATCAAAACATCGAAAAAACAAAACACGTAGTTTAATGATGTCATGAAGCAGTGAAGGATCATGGGATTTGTTTCTTGCTTGTCAAACATCCTCCATTGCAGATGTAAATCTGACTGGTGTTACCGCGGAAGTTACGGACAGGAGACAAAATGAAGCGCTAGCTCGAAGAAAATGACGGAACATTGATGGAAACATTTGGGATGATGGAAGAACAACAACGTCATATAAAACAATGTTAGAGTCATTTTTAGACGTTTTAATGCAGAAATGTGTCCAGTTGTTTCTGAGTAAAAGCGATAATCTTTAGAAGAAACCCCACGGGGATCAGCTAACGAACCAAACGCTTCTTCATGTCAAATATAACTTAAACACACGCCGGACATAGCTTGCATAGTTTGGTGATAATTTTGGTCAGAGGTTTCCCCCCGTGAGGTTTATGTCTGCTTTGAAAACTGTGCCGGGTTTAGACCCACATTTTGACCCGGCACATGCAGGCTGACCTTGACCTTCCCGGAGGTCGGTGGTATCCGAGGTTAACGGGGCACTGGGGGGGTTTGAGGGGTCATGTTGGGTGCAGCCGCCTGCAGCAACCTGAGCCCGGTGGTGGTGGTGGGGGCTTTATGTTTGACGGATGAGTCGTCCTCATATTTAGCTCGGAGCCTCGAACAGAAGAGATGAGCCTCATCTTCACGCTGACAGACGAGGAGAATTTAAAAAAACACGTCAGTCAGCTGTGATTTGTGACGAGTCGCATCAGACAACAAGCAGAAAGGAGACGTGACGCCGCCGACGGTGGACGTTATATATGTCAAAGAGGCCGTCAGAGGGAAATATGAGCTGGTGGTTTCTAGGTTAAAACACTTCCTGGTGTCAAAGTTCAAATCTGGCTGGATTTGGTGCTAAAGTGAACATGTTCTAGATGTTTGTGTTACATTAACGTGCCGCTGCATTTCAGAGACAACTTTTGAAGGTGTGAATAATGTCTGCTTCACATTTGAAAAAAGCCACAGTTTCGATGCTAAAACAAAGCAAATGAATTGAGAGAGAAACTTGGGGATGACATGAATGAAAAGTTTTACTATTTTCTCCTTCAACTTTGTTTGTCTTTAACATTTTAACCAATAAGATGGAAGCTGTTTATGACATCACTGTTAGAAACTATTCAAAAACACAAACCCTCATCACTGAGTTCAAGTAACTGACTGAGTTTTATCTTCCTTCGTCTTCAGGTTTGTGTTTTTCTCTCTCGCCTGCACACCATGATGACAAAACCTCCATCTACAGTTTGTATCTGCGCTGTTTTTCATGCTCCACCTCACAGTCACACAGCTTAATGAAGAAATCTCTCCATATTTCCCGTAACTTTTAGAACTTTTTTTAATCTCACTTGTCTAAAGGGATTTTTACATAAAACGTCCCACATATCAAACCTTCAGAAGCACCAAAATAAAAGCAGCTCTACGTATTCTGAGCCACACAGGAGTTAAAGCTCAGTGTGAACGGTGTCCAACACAGTTTGGTGATGCCTGAAAAATCTCTTAAAAATTCCAGCCTGAGCCAAACTTCTTCAGCTCCGTGTTATGAAACAGACATTTCAGAGTCTCCAGCTGCACTGAGACACTTCAGGCTTCATTCATACAACGAAATCTGAACTCTAAATCAACACTCAAACGCTGCACACCCTTTTTTTTTTTTTTTTTTTGCATATCTTGTTCCTCTGTTTACACCAAACATTTCTGCACAGCTGCAGATGAAGAATAGACTAAATAAATCTTAATTTCATACTATTTGTAGAGTTAGATTCCAGTGATGGCTGCTTGGGATTGTTTTAAATTCGTGTGATCCAGTTTCCAATAACTCTTCAATTACAAAAGCATTTAGAAAGTACAGTTTCCAACATGGCAACAACATCATGAGTTGCTTTTCTTTCCTTTATTTTCGCAGCACAGATGAAACGAGCGATAAAAGTGTTAAATAACCTCCGACCTCTCTGCTTCACCTGAGTGAAGAATGCAGCGTTATGGACTCTGCGGACCCACAATGAAGGTTTCCGAGTCAAAGCGCCACAGTTTGTTCAACAAATTCCAGTTCTGATCCTCCTATTATCCGCCTATAAAACGCCCACTAGAATGTCAGGTTGGCAAAAAAGCCAAAGAATGTGAGGGATGTGATTGGCAGCGTGATGTAGCTGCGCAACGCCGCAGCCATTCGCTCTTTTGTAACCGACCACAACAGGGTGACAAAGCTTCAGAGCAAGCGACATGAACGCATCACGGGTTAATTCACCGTCTGTGCTGCCTCATCCTGCTGATAACCACACACACACACACACGCAAACACACACACACTCTGTAACGGCCAATTAGGAAGCGTTCCCATCACCATCATCATCATTACGAGGCAGAATCATTTTTTTCAGTTCAATCTGGCCTCACTTGTTCTTTTTATAGACCGTGACACGTTAAACAAATCAAGTCAGGAAAAACAGACTTTGTCTCGCGGCTCTGCAGCCGAGGACGAGAGCAGAAAACAGCACAACATGGATGTTTGCAGCACACGGTGACACACACACACACACACACACACACTCAGATTTATGGTGTTTGATTGAAAAAGTGTCAGCAGCTGAATGAATCACTGCGTCTTCTTCGGTCCTGGCTAATTAATGGTGATAAATCATGTTGTTTGTGTGTCTTTTAAAGTTATTATCGTGACCCAGATTTTCATTTAATCAAACCCTGTTTTTTTTGGGATTATTTATGTTTATCATTTTTCAGCAATGACCTTTTAATAATTTCTCCATTTAGCTGTTTTCGTTGAACTTTGCAAGAATCAGATTTCCTTCGAACAAACGAGGGATTTACAAGAAACAGGTAAGCAGGTGATCCAGTGTCACATTTTCTGGTTCGATCTCGTTGCAAAAGAAAACAAATCACTCACTGTTTTTTTGTCAATTGATTGAGTCTTTACTCACACAAGAGTTTGATCTATTTCTGGTCACAAATGCGAGTTTCGGATGCTTCTTCTGCAGGAAACTGTGACTGTTGGTGGAACGAAACAACACATTTGAAGACAAACCTGCTGCTGTGGGAAACCGATGAGCATTTTTCAGCAGTTTGCTGTGTTTTCTGCCTGTTTCCACAAAGTGTGACGTTCAGCAGCCTGAAATTTTGCCTCATATGAACAACATGTTTGATGCTCAGTGGTACTGAAGCGAATCTCTGGGTCTGATAAAGTTTGGCGTCCAGCTCGGGGTATGTTTGAGGTCGCTGGCTGACGAACTGCGACGGCTTCGGTGTTCATTGTCTTTGCTCTTTGCTCTTCCTAAATTTAAACACCGACAGTCTGAATCCAACGCGGCAGCTGCTGGGCAGATAAATCTTATTGTGTAATGTTTGATGGCCGGAGATGTGAAGTGAAGAGGCCTTTGGCACGGACGCGACTCGTCATGACTGTGAGGCCGGCGGCACCCAAAGGAACGAAGCCGTCCGCCACATTTTGACCGGTGACGTCAGACACGATCGAAGCAACCTGCTGCTACGTCCGTGCAGCTTTAATTTTTTCTGCTGTGAACGTGAATTTAAATAATCATTGGTTCATTACTGATATGGTGACATTAACCAGTCCCTCCAGGAATTTGCGATGTTGTGATCGCAACAATTAACGAAAATTCAACCAATCT
>JAPZDY010000014.1:2235950-2255908 GCA_029783645.1 Ctenochaetus hawaiiensis | reverse complement strand
AGGTTGTTACAAACTCACAGCTTAGACCAAATGTAGAGAAATGAAGAAAACTGGTGCAGCCATTTTTCACCCAGTTTGACCACTTGTGAGTTTTTGACCCACTGGATGAAATTTTTTAAGCAAAGTCTGATAACTTGAGTGGCTTTAAAATGGTGTTTGTGGGGAAAAAGTGTTTTCTCTGCCTCCAATAAATCACAGCTTTCAGCACGGTGAAATATTTCATCAAAACTTTGGATAACAATATGATTTCTGTAAGGGTGTAATTATCTTTGTCACCTTTTTTCTTGCCTGCTTGCTGTAATCTGCCTGACAACAGCAGAGTTACACAGACATGGGAAATTTGAAATAAACACATGCATTAAAAGTTGAATTCTGCTTTTACTTTGCATCAGTGTCATTGATCGGTTGATTTATGGTTCGTCACATCCCTTCTTTAAGGCCTTTTTTTAAAATCATGCTAATTTATCCAGTTTTTTGGTTTATGGATCCTGCAAAGCTTGCAGCGTTTCCATCGTCCATTCAGTGGATTTTTCCATCAAAGTTTTTGTTTCCTGCAGTGAAGCTTTAATGAGTCGAATGACACAACAGGAACCTGTGAGACGTTTTCGAACAGAAGCGAGAAGCTTCATCCTGTCACAGTTCCTACGAGCCTCACGAGTCGAAGCGTCGGACCGTCGCATGCCGACCTGCTGGCTCCTATTTTTCTGGCCTCTCGTCACGATTCACACTTTTACACCGGCTCCTTCTCCTCGTAGAAGTGTCAGCAGTTCCGGTGTCAGTAATGAGAGGGATTACTCCGATATCCTCTGAATCTACTCGCTGTTTGCTCAAGGTTTACAGCTGATATGTGACTCTTCCTCTGCTGGACGGTCAAGTAGTTTAACTCTGAGCCGTAAAAGGGCTTTTTGACATGAACATGTGTCAAAATGAACTTTAGAGTCCAGTTAACATCACACTGACTGACATATTTGAGCTGAAAGTGATTTTTTTCCCCTGGAGATCCTGGTGTTGACGTGAGCTCACAGAGTTTTATAGGTTTAAGATGGTAAGAAAAGGGTCAGTGTTGCTGTTGTCTGGCATCGAAGGTGCTATTATGGGAACAAAAATGTGATTAACTGTGAGTCTCTTCATCCCAGAGCTTTTCGCAGGGCTCCTGTTGCTGTCAGCCTCGGACTTGGAAGGATGTTATGTGCTCAAATAAAGCCTGCAGTCTTATTTGACTTTACAGAGACACATGATACGACTGCAGGGTTAATTCATCAGAGCTGCACCGTCCAAAAGCTTCATTTATTATACATGTGGAAATAAAAACGAGCTTTTTAAAATCACAGGATGTTTTACAGACTACAAATTTAAAAATTGTGCTGTGAGTTTTAATGAATTTCAGTCTGCACAAACATTCATTTCTTAACATTTTTTACGTATTGAGAGTCTGTTGCCTGCAGATGCTTCTCAAATATGTTCATCTACTTTGCTTCACCGTGAAAATGAATTTCTTGGTTTTCAAGTTTGTCTGACAGGACGAGACATCTGAAGACGTCTTCCAGGGTTCTTAATAACTGATTCTTCATTGCTTCTTAACCAATTAATCAAGAGCACAAGCGACAGATTAATCAGAAGTGAAAATGATTAGCAGCTGCCTGAGGACAGAACATGTTGTGATCGAGTTATTTGAGCAAACAGCGAAGCCACTGCACGTTAATTAAAAACAAGCATTACTGTAACAGCAAATCAAGCATGACGCGTTCGCAGTCCTCTTTCCCCCACAGCACAGCACACACAGTCAACAATTAGCAGTGAAAACAGTGACCGCCGAGCTTCATGTACACTGCCGTTCGTTTTCATTTTGTCAGGAGGGCTCGTGGCTTTGTTAGCATGGTGGTTTTATCGCACAGGATGCAAGATATACAAAGACATTGTCAATGATTAAATGGACACCACAGAAGCTCGGGATAAGGCTGCATTGCTGTGTGTGCCAGATATCTGCAGACAAACAGAGAGAGGGATTAACCATTCAGAGTGAGGGAGGGGGGTTATTCACTGGTCAGTGTGGTTAATCAGGGGACTGGGGCAGAGTGGAGAGAAAACAACAGCTGTGGGCAGGAGAGCGAGCCTCAAACAGGCAGAAGTCTGGCAAGCACTTGACTTTTCTCACCTTTTCTGAGAGCGGCAGCATCCTGGAAACTTTACCGACCTCAAAGCTGATCAGTTGTGAAAAAAATACAGTCAAAATAGACAGACAACTGGTGTGAAATGTCAGTTTAAGTGGAGGTTTTCACCTGAGCAGAGTGCAACCCTGCAGCTAGTTTGGGTTTTTTATAGGCAAAGGTTTTAATTTAACCAGGACGCTCAACAGAATGGAGGTGAATGAACTTTAACATGTGTTGCTCAAAAGGTTTGGAAAGTTAAATTAGCAAAAACTCAACATGCACGTGTCTCTTTTCAGAAAGATAAACAGGTTCTCTGAAAAATCCAACAACTTTGACCCAAAAAATCTGCACCACCTGCTGATGAAGTCGCACCAGGACTGACCTCTGAGGAGATGAAGATGAA
This sequence comes from Ctenochaetus hawaiiensis, assembly GCA_029783645.1. NCBI lineage: Eukaryota > Metazoa > Chordata > Actinopteri > Acanthuriformes > Acanthuridae > Ctenochaetus > Ctenochaetus hawaiiensis. The sequence continues at coordinate 2,253,355 of JAPZDY010000014.1, read as the reverse complement.
AAGACACCATCCTATCGAATGAGTCACACCATCCCATTTGATTCGAGCGTGACCGACATGAAACTGTGAAAGCCTCAGAGAAGGTTATTATTGCTTTTAATAAAAATTCATTATGCTTCAAATCATAAAATCTATCCAGATACCTCAGGGCTTAAAAGAGCAAATGTGTCTTTTTTTAATTTGGAAAAAGTGACTGTTTCGGCTCGAGCTCGTCCCTCTAAAAATAATTGTAACTGCAAAATGTGTCTGATGCTTTTTGCATGTTTCTGCACAGCAAGAAGTCCTGCAGTTTCTTCATCTCGACATACACCAGAGATGTTACCCCCCCCTCCCCCCCTCCCTCTGCCCAGCTGTTGCTATGGGCACAGAGCAACAACCAACCACGTCAGCCGTGGGTCCAAACTCCCCTGAGAGCTGCATGAAGCAGGAACAGGTCGCATGCAAGTACACGAGCTTAAAAAGGGAACAGAATAAAATAAAAAATAATAATGTGACACAAAAAGCTGCAAAGTCTCGTGTTGCTGCTTCTTTCTTATTCACATTCTGAGAAAACGTTTGCGGTACGTTGGAGTTAAAAGCCTTAAAAATGTGCTGTGTAAACTTTCACGACGCCGTGCCAGATTATGTCATCTTAACGATTCCTGAAAACCGACTGATTTCCACTGATTGACTTTGCAGATCAAAAGACTCCTCGGTTTCACCAACGCAGCTTATTTTTTAATGATTTTCTGGTTCTTTCTCTAATTTCATCGTCCAAGAAAAACACTAAATGCTGGTTGTTGAACAGATGTGTTGTGTAAAGGGACATTCAGTAGATTCAGTTAATGTGTTTTTGTCATTATTTTGAACAAACCTGGTAAATTAATCAGTGGGATTATAAAATTATTAAATTAAATTAAATAAAATAACTAAATGACTAACACAATGAAACAGCAGTTTGGTTACAGAATAATCTCTTATTTTTTTAAGCAAAAATGCCAATATTCTTTCATTTTATTCTTAAAAACTTAATATATAAACCAAAACATTTAAGCCTCAATGATTTCAATACTTGCATAATAATCTATTATTTTTATCGTGTATTTTACTTAAAAAAATGACTAAAATTAAATCTAACTTTACAGCTGTCAGCTCTTAATGTAAATAGACTGTCATGATTTATGTTAAGGCCACTTTTATAAAAGTTTTTCACTGACAAGTAAAACACAACAGAAGAGCAGTGGGCCCAGGTCAGCGCCTTGCGGCACTTTCGTTTCATTATATCAGAAAGACTGAAAATGCAAAAAAAACTGCACTTGGATGTTTTTTCATTCTCAATAAAGTTTTAAACTTACTAAAGAATGCAATGACTTTCTGTTAAGGGTTTGATCTGCACTTTGCAGCTATATGCAGCCATTGTATAAGAAAAGTATTCAAGGGAAAACTGAGGTTTAATCAAACCTAAATCAGGAATTAAGGACAAGATGCCACTTTGTAAGTAATGAACAGATTATTTGGTGCCTTTACAGCCAAACAAGAAAACACACAATGCAAAATAAAGTGCTGCTGAGGGTCTTTCACATTCATGTTTGTAAAAAAATTTTATTAAAAAAAAAGTCCTTAAGTTTAACAGTTTTGTGCGATGAAATCTGGACTCTTCCTTTGTGATTTTTTTCCAAGCAGAGGCCAGGACAAACTTAGCCTGCTGTCCCTGCGATCACATGAGCTGTGCACACAAGATGATGAGGAGAAACCTGCTGTTGGATGTCCAAGTACACCTCCGCTCAAGAGCTCACAATAACAGGCCAGGGGTGATTAATGCTGACAAGCCCCGGCTTTTTAAGGATGCTAATGGTGCCGTGCATGTGTGTGTGTGTGTGTGTGTGCGTGTGTGTTAACCACCGTCACCTGGCCTGATGCCCCTGCTGTTGCTGCTGCCTCGGTCCTTAGTCACCGGCTCGTTGTTTCGCAGCTCTCGCCTCTCCATAGCAACCGTGGGTGTGTGGAGTCAGGTAAACACATCTGAGACATTCCTGTGTGTGATGCCGAGATCATTTACCGACGGTTAGATTTTAACCGCATTACCTCTGCTTTGACTGATGCACTGTTATACATGCATTGATTACAACGCGTCAGAATGAGCTGCACTGCTGGAGCAGAAGTGACATTAGTGAACCTGTTCGTGCATTTTTATGGCTCATTATGAAGTTATGAGTATTTTTATGAACTGAACAGCAGGGTTTTATAAAGTCCTCGTGGTTTGGATGAAAAACGCTCCACATCAGTGAAGGTTCTTGATTAAATGTTGATTCCCAGCATGCACAGTGAAGTCCCTGAAGTCACATGCAAGTCTTCTCCAACATGAGAAACCAGGGAATCCTTTGAAGGCCTCGGGGCCTTTAGAGTGGGAGGCCCATCCGTGTCTCAGAGGCATTAGCTATAGTAAACACCCAGGTCTGGTCTCTGAACGTTAGCGGAGGCTCATCAAGTTAAACATGTTCACTGTATTTATGGATTACACGACTCTCTGTAAATCAAGAACGCCATAACATGACCGAAGAGCCTGCAGCCTCTTTGGTGGCCTCGTGAGGCTTTTTTCATCATCACAAACCAGAAAAATGTTGTTTAAATTTAAAAAAAGAGATGAATTTGCTCTGCTTGGATTCTTATCGGTTGAAAAATGGCTTGATGGTGACACAAGAGTCAAAGTTATGATGTTACATAAGTAACAAAAGGTTGTTCAGCAGCCGTGTTAAGAGACGTCCTGCTTTTGTTAACAGTTTAATCCAGGCGTATCAGTTTGCTGTGGCAGCTAGTCGATGTTCTTGCATTGGTTTTGGTGCATTATTGAGGTCAGAAAAGTGCTCAGACAAAAAGAAAAACATCCAAACACTCGTCTATTTAAAAAGTAGCTCATTTAATCTCCAGACGATCAATCCACATGATGCAATTAGACGAGGAAGGATGGCAAAGAGGTTTTTTTTTTCTACATTTAATCAGGATGGCAGGTATTAGGAGAGGCCTAAGATGCATCCTGAGATAAGAGGGAGAGGAAAGAGCTCCTCTCATTCTGTCATCAATAGAGCCGTTTGTTTCTTCAGAGTCTCCTCTCAAGTGCCTTTTACACACCGAGGGAGACGAAACACCAGGAGGGTCAAAGCCCCTCGTGAACCGACGTTTCATAATCTGAAAAACAGCCGCCGATGACGAACCTGCCGCTCTGTCACTGAAACCTTTAATCATCCTGATGCCTTTCCATACAAATTTAACATGTGAGCATCACAGAAAAGGTTCAAAGTCAAAGAAAAGGTGATGTTTTTCTGTAGAAGCTGCAAAGTTCCTCCACTGAGTGAAACTCACATTGTTTTTTCTCAGCTTTTAAAAGTAATCTATGATTTTATAGTGGAAGTATTTTTATTTATTCACGCCATTTTGCAGCGCAGCTTCGTTAAATAAAAAAAAGGAAGAAATGTGTGTAGTTTGTGTTCATGTGTGCGAGCCGAACTCTGACTCAGCTCTCGTGAAGTGTGAACTCGCACAGTTCTCTGTATGTGATCGATATTTTTATGGAAATATTTCTCCGCGGTCGGCTCGTGCCATATGGCAGACTCGACTCCGCAGAGACCTGTCATCGCTCCGCTGGTATCAGCAGCTATTTCAGCATGTTTATGGAAATTAACCAGCAGGCCTTCATCAGCCGCCGAGGCTTTTGTTTGACACGGGCCGCTTGTACTTTTCCACTCGTTCCTGAGATCAGCTGATAACCTGGAAGACATTCTTCCAAACCACATGGGCTCGGCTGAAGTTGTGGACCTTTAAACACAACACTGATTCAAAACTTTTCCTACATTACAGAGCTGCACAGCCCACCGAAGCTTCAGTTTACACAGAATTGCATAATGGAATGTATTAAACAGCAGCTCTGTTTTAAGTGAATATAACCTGCATCACAAGTTTCCTTTAACAATTCAAATACTTTCCGGTGTGTTGTAGAATAAATTTGTGCAGATGAGTTTCAGTGGATCTGCTACAGCAGGAAACTTTGAAAAAGATTAGAGGTGACCCTTCAGTGATTGTTAATGAGATATTTTTTAAAAAACTGAATTAGACTAACAGATTTTATTTGATAAGTGCAGAGAAACACTGCAGCTTCAGTGGTCTGACTTGCTGACTTGCGTCTCTGTCGAGTCCCGCCGAGCCACTGAAGCGTGACGCCATGTGATCTGCAGCTCTGACGGCGGAAACGGGGTCAAGCTTCGAGCGTAAAAGGCTCCATCTTCTCTTTCCTCCTTTAAAGGGAAATCTTATCTCGCAGCTTCTTCGGTGGCTTGTACTTATCTGAAACGTGATAGTGACTCGGTGACACTGAAGGCGCCTCAGAGCTCAAAAACACACAGACGAGCAGGTTTATTTAAAGTTTGCATACAGTTTGGTTTGTTCTGCTGCTGCTGAGTGAAGTGAAGTGTGTTCTAATAAAAACCTTCTCAGGGACATGAATAAAAAAAATCAGATAGATGCTACATTTTCACAGCAAATTCAACATTTGATACAGAGGTTTGACGATCTGAGCGGAGAAAAGTGTCGAACAAACAGCAGTTTTGAACTTGCACAAGACAGCTGACCTTTGACCTCCTGATGCCTCACCTGTTTCGACCTCCCTGATCTGATTCGTTTCCTGCTTTCTGAGACGACGGGACTCAAAGATGAGCTTTGTCCGTCTTCGTCTCAAAGAGCCTCTTTTGATCTTTATGACAAATGCAAACCTGTAAGTTCCTCACAAAGCTGCTGCTCAGCAGTGACGTTCCCGCTGAGAACCAGATCCACTGAACAAACCTGAGCTGCTCGTTTTGATCTCAGCAAACTCACAATGTCTGAGGTTTTAATGAAATTAGTTTTCTATTTCTATTTCTGTTAATGTCCAATCGCAGACGAATTCATTCACATTTCCCTGCAAACAGACGGCAGCAGAAAACAACATGATCAACTGCAAAACACAGAATATCTCACTGACAAAAAAAAAGCAAAAACACGCTGCTATTTTTTGGTGTTGCACTTAAAGTCAAGTCGAGAAAGTGAAACCAGCAGATGCAAGACTTGAGTTCACCGAAGGTTTCGTAGCTTCATGTGCAGAATCAGAAGTTCTGTTGGGAAAAGTGGAAAAGCTAAAGTCTGTTTCTGAGAATCAAGAACAGGAAACAAGGAAACCATGCAGACACAAGAGAGACTGAACCTTCACAGAACACACAGGTCCCATCAGCAGGTCTCACAGATTATTCTTAACGATATTTAATCTACATGCTTTGGATTTTTTTTACTTTGCAAAGAAGGAAAGAAGGCAACAGTCTTAATTTCCCGTCTCGAAGGTTTTTCCTCTTTGCTTTGGCACCAAACGTGAACACAAGTTGTTTTAAGGTTTTCATGCAAAAGAAACCATAGACGTTCTAAATCCAAATCCTGACCAGCTCTTTTTCTCTTGAATTCCTCAGCTGTAATCATCTCACACTGCAGGGTTTCTGCTTAGTCATGGTAACAGGAGCTCCACTGGGACAATCGCAGGAAGACGGTGGCGTCTCTTCTCACTAACCTTTACATAAATACGGCTCTATTACGAGAGGATGAAAACTTTATTTTGAGAGGCTCATGGATGGAGTTTCAAGTTGCAGCGCAGTTGTCCTGCCCTTCCTGCAGCAGCAGCGGTCAAAAACACTCCTCTGGAATCTCTGGATGACACTGGAAACGGGTCAGCGGAGTCTAAAAACGGACGTCAGCCCTCCAAAAGTCATTGTCTCTCGTCCGTCGCACCCTTTTTCCCCTCACACACAGCTGTTTCACACGAGCAACATGATAGCTGGTTGCATTGAACGTGCAGGTCAGGGCAGCGTGGAACTGTGGGAAATCCCAGGACGGGAGGTTTGGAAGTGATGAGGAGCGTCGAGGGTTAAAAGCATCTGTCAGCTGTTAAAATGAGAAAGTTTAAGATAACGACCCGTTCGTTTCTCTTTCTGTTTCATTTTGAGTTTCTTGTGAGCAGACTGAGCTTTCAGCTGTGGGAGAAACCACGCTATTGTTTTTCTGTTTGTTCTGTTGCTTCAATTAAAATTTTACATGTAAAGCAATTTGACACTGAAAACTGCTTTTTAAATAAAGTTTTATTGTTGTTTCTCATCGTCATTATTAATTTCCTCTGCTGTAAACTACAAGACACACTTACAACAGTCATGTGCAGTGAATTTGACATCAGTGCTGCATGTCACATTTTATTTATGATGAACTGTTTGTCTGTAAAACGACAGAAAATATTTAGAAAAATAATCGTTGATCTTGTTAAACTTCTTGACTTGTTGGTTGTTCTTGATTTATTCAGTGACTTTCAGCTGGAAACTCAAAGAAATTTCATTTGCATAAAAATATATTTAAAAAGAATTTTCTGCAAATCTTCAAATTTAAGAAGTTTGAAGCAGCAAGTTTTACATAGCCTGAAAAAAGAATCAAATGAAATTCAAAAGGCTTTTTGCTTTTTTTTAAACACTTAATTTGATAACTGTTGAGTTGATTTCTGTCGGTTGCTGCTCTGCCTTCGTTCATGTGTTAGTTCGGTCGCCTTCAGGCCTTGAATGTTTCCATGGTGGACAGCTCGGATCTAAATATAGAGAGGACTTCCTAACTTCAGGAAAAAGACAGAAGGAAAAGGCCACATTCAGATCCTCCCACAAGTTTCCTGTAATAGTGTCCCAAAGTGACGGAAGAAAAACTCTCAGAGTGAAAACAGTGGCAACCTGCAGGCCGCCGAGGTCACGGCGGGCGGCTCAGGTTGCGTTTGTTTTCTCCTGATTATCATTATTATTCAGCTCGCAGCCTTCAGGCGCTCGAGAGCCTCCGACTCGCCTCGGCAGGCGAAGCTCTGAGCACCTGTTTGACTGACATTCCTGCGCTCGCAGCTGACAAACGACAGCTTCTGTAAACTGATGCACACACACACACTCTCTCACACACACACACCCTCACACACACACACACACACACACACACACACACACACACACACTCTCACACACACACACACACACACACACAGTGCTGCTGATCTGCTGTCTGTCAACAGTCATTTATATCTGTGCTGATGTTTACAAGCAGAGTTTCTGTTCTAAATGTTCCGACTGCGGCTGCAAATAGAAATATAAGTTGAGAATGACAGTTTGGTTTATTCGAGGTCACCTGTTGCTGCTGCATAAAGAGAAAATCCACTCAGTATTAAATACTCAGCAGTTTTAAATATCTGACTTTTAAAAGTGTCGACTCAGCCTTCGAAGAGATTCACATCCAAGACATGAATCTATTTGTTGTTGCATGATGAAAATCCTTTTAATCTGTGATGATATTTATGACACAATATAACCTGTAACTTAAAAACAAACTATGAAAAAACCTGCAAACCTCCTGATTAAAAATCTCAAACACCAGAAACTGAACCGATCAGCTCAGACTGGAGGCTCTTTCAGACTTTGATGACAAAGATGAAATAATGTGCATGTGTGTTTACAACGTGTTTGTTTGAACCAAAACAAACCAAACATCTGTGAACTTTCCTCTGCATGTCAGAGTAAAATCCATCCAGCTTCTCTCGCTCATTTCGTGCCCTCTGGTCCGTTTCGGCGGCGGCGGCTCGAGCCGAGCTGTGTGAAAGAGGTGCGCTGGGTCGCGGCGGGGACACCCTGGAGAGGTGTCGCTCTGCGGTTTGTGACGCTTTCTCCGGGAGCCGGGAACAATAGGTGGAACCAGCTGCTGTGGGAGTCGCTGTGACTCAGTGGAGGAGCTGTTTACAGGCGTTTGGCCGCCGGGCTCAGGCCGGACACCGGCCTACGTCAGCCCTCACACAGTTTATCACAGCGCGGCCCTGCAGGGCTGCAGACCTGTGTGTGTGTGTGTGTGTGTGTGTTCAACAGCTCGAGGAGAAAGGTCAGCCTTCATCACGAGGTCGACGCTACTGCTGCTGCTGCTGCAAGGTCTCCATACGACTCTGTGAACACAATGAAGTTTATCTGCAGCGTCTGTTTGATGGATGGCGGAGAAATAAAGCTGCGAATGTAAAGATGGAGATTTTGCATCTGCAGCCATGAAACTGAAGACTGAGGCCTTTTTGACTTTCTACTAGTTCAGATTACAGAAGCTGTCTTTGCTCCAAACATGAACTGTGTTTACGTCACTGAGCTGAATCCTCTTTAAAAAATGAGACGAAAATCTGCATGACATTTAAAATAAACTGCGTTCAACAGGGACTGACAAGTAATTCTAATTTAAGGGTTAAATTGAATGATGACGTGTTTGATCAGTTCTCAGAAGCTGAAAACTAGTTTTGTTGCTTGTTTTTATATTTTTTGTAAGTTTTCTCTCTTGCAGATTAACGTTTCATTAGTTATGCAAAAGGGCTTTTCTGAACTGTTCGTGGTTCACTCTGCTCTCTTCAGACGGATCGAACTTCCTTTACGGTAACTTTCCCACACAGAAGTTACAGTAAACTCTTTTGAAACCTTTTTCTTACTCAATCTCGGTTTTTAGCCAAATTAACCCCCCGATTGCAACAGCAGAAGTTTCAATTCTCTGCGTTTCTCTGCAGCCACCGAGAAACCTTGACCTCTTAAACGATCCCATGATTCATTGCTGTCCTCCTGACCCCTGCCTCTGTGTGTGTGTGTGTGTGTGTGTGTGTGTGTGGACGGGCAGCTGTCCTCATTCCATGTCAGGTAAATATTGTATTTCACCTTCCTCTCAGCGGGTCGATTTAAATATAGTTTATTTTAAAGCGTCCCGTCTTGAGCTGCGAGTAAACAACGCGTGCCGCAGATTTTCCGGCTTCAGTTACTCTGTTTTGTTTCCCAGCTCACCTGTTCAAGGACCGAAGAGCCTCTGATGGGAATAATGAGACATTCGCACCTCTCGTCGCACAGTTTTCCATCTCTGTTGTTACTTTCACACTGATGGTCAATCAGCAGGGATCGTATTTTCTTTTTCCATCGGTGATTATCAGAGGAAGCACAGATTGGTCGGCGGGTGTGTGAGTGTCGTGTCAATCACACAGAAGTGATCATGACCACAAGTTTAAACTGTGTGTCGTCTGCTGAGTCACAGCAGGAGTCCCCACAGCGGAGGAACCGACACAGCAGCTGCAGAGCTCCACCTGACGAGCTGTTTCAGGGCAGAACGCGGCACGTTTCAACGGATCAATTTCACCTCAAATAAAGCCAATAAAAATCTGAACCGATGAACTCCGCTGTGTTCGGTCCTGCTCTCCTTAATGAGTCAGGTCGGGCAGCACAAAGTACAAAATCAACTTTCACAAATGCGACCACATGCACACATGCAAGACAGAAGCTGGTTGAAGACTCTGAGGCTGCATGTTCAGAGTCAAACATCCTGTTGTGAAAAAGTGAAAAAGCTGCGTCTGTTTCTGGTCAAGAGTTGTAAACAGTGAGAGAAGCCTCCGTCTGACACACTGACCCGAGTGTTTGAGCCGCATGTGGAGGCTTTTCTGCAGAGTTTAGTAAAAACCAGCACAAAGTGGTTTTGCATCAAATTCATTGATACGCTGACAGGTGCATTTTCAAGGTGCAAGCAAGTGTGCAAATCCAAGTCAGAGTGCTTTGAGAAAAACATGCCCGATAACAGACTGTTTGTTTCCTGCAAACTGCTGCATGCACTTCTCTTGAATCCTTCTTCTTATGTCTGACTTTTTGGATTTAAATCTAAACATGCAGGGTGACGGAAACATTCAGAGTCTGATTGTGCAGTTTTTTTTTTCATTCATCAAAAACTTCACATGAAACTTTTCTCTCCAACAATCCGACGACTTCCACTTTTATGACGTCGACTTCGCATCGGTCGTTGACTCACTCGTCATCCGACACACAGAGACACAGTTTCCTTCATCTGTCGACAGTTACCTCCTAAATCACTCAGAGTATTGACAGCAATTTGAAAGCGTTCCTCCGAACACTGCGGGATGAAACTGTGGTTAAAATCATCGACCATCAGTCAGGATTAACTCGTCTCTCCTCGCTGCTATTTCCACTGCAGAAACATGCGCTGACCCCGGGCCTGCAGGAGGAGACGGCCTCCGAGTGGATGTTCCGTAAATCTAAATTTAAACCCTATGCTGCTATTTTCTCCTTAACAAGGGGAAACTAACTGCAATCAAGAAACATGATCGGCCCTGGCTTTTCAGATGGAAAAAACGTGACGAGTCAAAGCAGCAGAAGGGGAAAAAATACATGGTCTTTAGTCTCTTGTTATCCTCTGAGCGACTTCGCTCTGATGTTTCTGTTTCACTCCGAGCCACAGCCGGCCGAAATGCTGTGTGGTCTTGAGTTACAGAGGAAGAGCGAGTGGAAAGAAAGAGAGAAAGAAAGAAAGAAAGGAGGACAGGAGACACACGATACAATGAAACCACAGCAGGGAGAAACTGCCAGCGTCTCTGCTCTGCTTTGCTCGTTTCACTCCAAACATTTCTGCTCTCAAACACTTTGTCTGCGGACGTTTCGCCGCACGGATCGATTCACTTTCAACTCCGGACTGAAGCTTGAATGCTCCTCAGCAGTCCTCTCGACCTCCAACACTGTTTTCTCTCCTTTTTCTTCTAAATACGTGATGAAAAAATACTTTATTTAAATGATGTAGACATGATCTTTTATGCATAAAAACTAGGTTTCCTGTTGCTGACAATTCTGAGCATTTATGCTCATTTACCTCTCGCCTCAGTCTGAGTTCTGACAGTGTGACAGTTCGTGGAGAAATGAGCTGTCACAGTGGTTTTTAATCAGCTGATGAAGGTTGTTTAGAATTTCCTGCATTAAAAATATTGCAATTTGTCTCTTCCATTATTTTAAGAACTACTGATAAGCAGCTGGTTTCTCCTGTGAATCACCTTGTTTCACTGCAGCTCCACCTGCAAAATGGCAGAATTGGTTCCTTCTGTGTGTGACGTTTGAAACCTGGTGAGCCTGTCATCAGGACAGCTCAGTGTCAAAGTCCTGTTTCTCTCATGATAGATCTCATAAACCTGGACATGCTTTTACCTCATATTTGTATGAAGTTTTCACATAAATGCTCACATATTCAGCTGATCGACAAAAGCAAAAACTCCCAGAGAAACCAAACAGTGCACCAACAAAAGCAGTGAAGATGACTGAAACACTGATGTAAACGATGCAGGACTCAAAACACTCAGAAGCTTTTGTCTGAAAAAGTTGTGTGAAGACAAAAAAGCACTCAATACGAGAAACATTATATTAAAAAATAGATTTTTTTGTTTGCAGCATCCTGCATCCTGAGCAGCCTGCGTAAGTCACCTGTTCACATGACGACTCTTTAAGTTGTCGCTTCACACACTGTTTACGTTCTAAAGCCTGAGAAGCTTCACTGAGGCCTCTCATTGACTTCATGCAATAACAAAGAGCACCGAGCTGCAGCCGAGTCGTTCAGTGCGACCGTCACATCGTCGCTTTGAGCGGGGAGATGCCTGCTTGTTACCGGGTAGACTTTCTGCTTCAAAACAAGTCACGGCAGCATTGTGATGAATAGTTTGTCGGTGAAGTCGACCCTCGGTTCCTGCAGCGGCGGTGGCCCTGAACCCTTTAAACCTCTGAGCAGCGGCTGTAAGAGCTGCTGATCCTGGACGGCTTCTTTCTTTTCGGTATCAGGTTGGTCACACATGTTGGTCTGCGTGAAGGTCAACGCTGATGGAGCGTGTTGAGCAGCTATAGTATTAACGCAGCATTAACATACCTGTGAGATTTAAGCAGCACAGAGAGGAAACTTGCCTGGATCGCATTTGTAACGTGTGAGCTGATATTCAGCATCTCTGCTAAGACTTCTTCAATGCCAGCAGGTGTCTCGGTTTCATGCTGCAGGTATTTACATGACAATCACACTTTCTGATATGAAACAAATGCGCAGATCTCATTAAATGTTGGTCTTAAAATTTATCAAACCTAAACAACTAAACTTTTAATGCAATGCAACTTTTTGGTGGCTGAAAAAATACTTTTTGGTTGTCAAAAGTTGAGAAAAGTCAACTGGAATTTATGATGAAATGCAGCATAAAATACTCTCGTCTCCACCTGATGTTGCTAGCTAACCAGCAGATGTTAGCAGAGGAAGTCATGGCCACAGAGGCTGAAGACAGACAGATGAGGATTCATGATGTCCACAGAAAACAGCAGCAGTTATGAGAATGGTGATGTTATCTTCAGGATGTTTGACCTCAGTGCACAGCAGTGTGTGTTCACAACAAGTGTGTGCAACTTTAAACTCAAAGTTTTTACAGTTTACACAGCAACCATGAAGCTCACTGAAATGTTACTGAACCTTCTTCAGTGATATTTTATAAGAAACTGACTGAAACAACAAAAGGTCTGTTTCTGGTCTGTAAAGAAGCAGCAGAGTGAGCAGGAAGGAGCAGGAAGCAAAAAAGAAGCTGTTCTTGTCATTAAAACACATTATTTTGATTATTTTAGCACCATAAAAAAAGAAAACACAAGCTGAGCGAAACACAACAGAGATCTGCGACTGACAGCAAAACACTCGACAATATGAACCCACAGACATTCGATCTACAAGCCAACGTGCTGCTGCAACACAAGAACAAGAGCAGCTTACAAACGAGCCAGACACGATAAATGTTAAACCAGATTATTGTGACTTTAATTCAAACAGTGTCCGCCTCTTTATCCAGTAGCATCATGGATCGTTTTAGTTGTAGATAAAATCAGGACCTGCATGATGAAATGATGAAAAGTAAACCAAACTGTCAGATAAACATCATTTTAAAATGGAAAATTCTCAGAGCTTTCTGTTTTATCCCATCAAGCTGATAAATAAATCAGGAAAGTAAAATCTACATAAAAGCCTTTGAAAGCAGCAGCGATGTTGATGTTCATGCAGCCGAGAAACAACAGCAGCTCATTAAAGTTTGCATCAAAAGTGAAACTTCAAACTGATCGAATCAACCAGCAGCCGCGAAAATATTTCAGCTTCAAACAAACAAACAAACAAACAAACATCATTTTCACGTCATTTCGCCGGCAAAGCATCATAATCAAAGCTCGAATCATAATTAATGTGCCAAACATCAGAAAACACAGAATGAAATCAGCTCAGACTCAAAGACGAAACAGTGCAGAAGCAGCACTGAGAGCAGAAACGATCAGCCTGCAGCCGATCAATCAGCAGCTCATTGATCAGAGCAGTCGAACCTTATAAGACACAGACAGATTGATCATTTGATCAATACAAGCAGCAGGTCCTTACCTGGTGATGTGTTCAAGGGCCAATAAAAAGGAGCGACCGACGGCGGCAGCAGAGACTCCAAACACGATTAATTCCTCTGTTTATGGAAGTAACATGTGAGTCAACAGGTGTGTCCAGGTGAGTCCAGGTGAAGGTTTAAGGGCCAAAAGAGTGGGCGTGGCTTGTGCAGTTTAAATGACCCACCTGACTTGACAGGGTCCGTTTGATTTATGATGCAGGGAGTCTTTACATTTCAAACACTTGAAATGAAAAGTACAGCTGAATTGATTAGCAGAGTGATCAATCAAGCAGCATGAACTGATGTGAAAACAATTTTGATAATAATAATGTCAGTAATTTTAAATGTGAACACATTTGTGGTTTCAGCTTCACAAATTTGAAGATTTGCTATTTGATAAAAAGTTAAGTTCTTTAATGAGATGAAAAGATCCTGAATTTAACTTTAAATTCATGCATGTGATCTCTTGATTAAATCTGGCCTGCTGGGTCTTTTAAACAAGGAGAAACCACTCTGGGATCTGGTCTGCTCTGATGACTGAAGAGTTTCTGGGCTGCAGGATTTCACGGCTTTACCTCTCAGATGCTGCGGACTCTGTGCTCTCTGTTCTCAGAAACAAGGCTGCACATTTACTCTGCAAAGATACATGCAAGACTGCACCGATGCAGGAGTGCAGTCCTGCATGATCTCAGTGGAGAGAAATGGGGAGATGCTTTGCAACATTTGGACCAAATCCAGTCACCTCATTGTTTCATACTTAAAAAAACATAAAAGTTCAGATTTTTGGAAACCAGCAGGTTTTACACAAAAACAAATTAAATCTAGTCTTTTTGTTGGGAACATTGAATATTTTCCGATTTTTTTTTTTGAGGAAGAGCCATTGTCAGAGTACCTTAGCTGCTGGAAACCAATGTGAGATAAATGAGTGTGTGTGTGTGTGTGTGTGTGCAATTTCAGACAGCTACAGCATCCAGATACACTGGATGTTATTTACCCTGCAGCACAAATGATTGATGACAGAGTGAAAGAGTGAATAACTGAGGGTGAACCTAGTGTGTGTGTGTGTGTGTGTGTGTGTGTGTGTGTGTGTGTGTGTGTGTCCTCCTCTCTCCGCTCAGGACGAGCTGGCTGGTTTGTGCCAGAGGTGAGATTGTCACCAGACAGTTAATAACAGCTGATCCTGTCGGTGTCAATAGCTCTAACAAAAGCCAGCTGGGGGGTTGGGGGGGTGGTTTGAGGGGAAGTGGCTCTTGGCAGGGGTGGGGCACATGTTTGGCACCGGGGGCAAATCACGTATGCACAACAGGGGCACCTATGACCACTTTGGGCCGGACGGACAGGCCTGCACATGTCTGAGCCGAGCGGCAGGAATAAACACACTGAGAGCTGATTTAGGAGTCAAACAGCTGTGAGATCACAGACATGAAATCACCATCTGACCTTTTACCAGTGAGATTCTGAGAGAGACAACCTGCTGATTTTACACAGAAAAGATAAACTGACTCGTGAGAGAAACAACTCAGACTGTGTCAGAATGGATCGGTGTTATTTCATTTCATCACTTTTTAACAGAAAGTTTGCACAACGAACCGGCTGAATTCAGCTTTGAAAGTGTCTGTTTTTCCCTTCATGGTTGCATTATGGGAAATGTAGTGATTTTGTAGCATGACCAATAATTGAAACTATAAGTCAGAATATTTCTGCTGCATCTGCACCAGTTCAAACCGTTTTATTTCTCTTTGATAATAGAGGGAGAAGGAGGGGAGGTAATAGGTCCTAAATCATGTAATCTTGGAGTACAGCCTGTCTGTTCTTACTCATGGTTCTTTGCCCAAGAAACCAATTATTTTTAATGTCATTTCCTTGTTACACAATAAAGGGGTAGCATTTTGCAGCTGCTGCTTTCCTGTCAGTTTTGGTTGAAGATGGAAAAACAACACTAAAAGCAGCTTTGACTTTGTCTCGAACCTGTCAGACCTCCTTTGTTCCTGTGACTCCTCCATGTTTCACACTTCTCGTCCACTGACGATGCCATCATTATTTACCCGAAAAGTCCTGATGTAACCTTCCTTCAAATAAAATAAAAACGAAAAGGTTGGCGATAACTGAAGGGAGGCACAACCACTGCACCTGTTTGATATTTGTGCATTTCCCCTCCAGTACAGCAGGTGGCAGCATGCAGAACATTAGCTGTAACAGCTTGTAAGGAGAAGTCATGTTTTTATTATATATATATATATATATACAACATAGATTTTTGAGTATCACATGAAGGGGAAAGCATTAAAAAAATAGAGAATTTATGTCTTTTGTGTCAAAGTTCACATCATTTCAGTTTCAATCAGGTATCCGATCCCGTTCAATCGACCGACTTAATGTAGGAAGTTCACCTGAACTTCTGATGCTCTGATGTTATCGAGTGCTTTGTGGTGATTTCAGGATTCATCTTGTCCAAATAAAAAAGGGTTTTGTGGTTTGTGATGAGGGTGGGGGGCAGACCTGGGGTCAGTTTCCTCTGATATAATCTTTATTTATGTGATTTGTGGCTGCATGTTGTAAATTTGCTTCTTAAGACGATGAAGATTTCACACAGAAAAAGGGTCAAAATTTTAAATTATTCGGACTTCTGCAGGAAAACTTCTCACTGAACATGTATGAATTTATTTTATTTTGAAGGAATAAATGGGGCAGATTCTTGGTTACATTAATGTGGTCATGCATTGAGGTAGAAACAGATGAAGTTGATCTAAAATGATCTAAAACCCTAACATTTCTGTACATTCTTCTCAGAGCACACGTGTGATTAATCATGTGACCTCTAAATTTCACTTTAAGTATCACAGAATTTTACTGCTTTTCATTCTTAAGTGTCCAAATCAGGATAAATGCAGCTCGTGAGCCAAAAAACTGGACCATGAGGCCAAACTGATCACAGAGGTGCATTTGTTCGGATCTCAGGAGGAACGAAAACACGCCGCACTTATTATTTCGATTTCGATGAGCCTCGTCGGATCACTGTCGAGCCCGGTGTGTCCGGCCAGGACGTGGAGGCTCAGGTGCAGCAGGAGCCGAGCCAGGAACAGGCTTTGTCCGTCCTGCTGCTCCGCTGCATCACACGTTTTACTCAGTCATTTCATAATGTGCAGTAATCTGATGTCCTCCTGGGTTTAAAGGATCCACGCTGCATGTCAGGAGGGGCCCCATCCAGTGTGTGTGTGTGTGTGTGTGTGTGTGCAGGAATGTGCCTGCTAAAATGAAAACCATGAATTTTCCATTGAGGACCTCTATAGGAGCTCTCTCTACAGTCGGCCTTTGGGAAGTAGCTGTGTTTTCCTCAGGGCACCGTGTCGTTTCCACCTGTGTTTGGTTGTCGGCAGGTTCACATGTCGGGACGTTTAAGTTCTCAGTTTCATCCTCGGCCCACTCTGCTCCGCCCGCCCTCCCTCCCAAGTTGTTTTGTGGCATTGGAGGCAGAAGCAGGAAGCGTTTGTTGTGCACAGGATGCCTCCTGAACGCACCGCTCCCTCTCGACTAATAACTTTAACACTTCTTCTTCCCCTCGGCCGCTCACACAAACGGGACATGTTCGCTTCCTCTTTGGCAGCCACTTCCTCTGTGGTCAGCAGGCACGGCGCTCACCGCCAGTGTGTGTGTGTGTGTGTATGTGTGGTCAGATCAGTCGAGTAAAGCAATACCATCTTATGCAAGCTGCCCCCCCTCCCCCCGGGGACGAGCAACTTATGTGTTTTCCAACTGTGTCTGTTTTCATTTGTTCTCTTCGAAGTGATTTTTAACGACACAATCAGCAAAATTAACGTTTGCATTGTGTTTCTGCAGAGATACGAGATGAGATACGATGCCCACGTTTCATTATTACGTGTTTATGTCAAAGAAACGCTGATCTTTCTTTTGTCTCGGCTGATCCTTGTTTGTTCACATCTTTAACCGTGTGGATGTCACTCGGACACTGACGTCCACAGTTCATCCATCATTATTTCAGGCTCAGGTGCATCAATTTGGAATAAAAACAGGGTCGTTTCACCTACGAACAGTGGCGCCACCATGTGGTGGCCAGTGGTGGCCATGGCCACCCCAAAATCATTCTTGGCCACCACAGTGGCCACCC
>JAPZDY010000014.1:2221950-2235850 GCA_029783645.1 Ctenochaetus hawaiiensis | reverse complement strand
TTGATTATGGATTTTTGTTTGGTATGCCACCCCAAGATTTGCTGTGGCCCCCACTGGCCACCCCTAGAAATTTTTTTTGGAGGCGCCACTGCCTACAAACCTTTTAACACGTAGACAACAGGATACAAGGATACAAGGAAGTTTATCGGTCATTATACAACAGGTTGCATTATGAAACTAAAGTAAATCAATTTATAATAAAATTAAAGTAATGAAAGTAAAGTAATAATAATAATAATGAAATAAAATAAAGTACCGTCATAATGAAAATAAAGTACCGTCAACCCTTCCAATCAGTGGACGAATCATTCTTCCTCTTGAGTCACAGCTGCCTCGTTATGAAAACACTGATACGTGTAAAATTGAATTAATATGTGAACAAAAACATCATCATCTGTTCTTTCCTGATTAACAGTAAAACAGGTTGTTACTGTGTTTTTGTGTCGATAAAGTTAATCAGAATTAGAACAAACACATGATCATGACTTCAGTCTTGCATCATTGTTTTTAAATGAGCTGCAGTCGTGTTATCAGCTACTTTTTTAACTGCAGTACTTTTTTTTGTGTCTCACTTCTCGTCCTTCAGCAAAAATAAAACATAAAGGAAGGAATAAGTGCGGAAAAACCAGGAAGCGAGTGAGCTACTGTGCGGGATTCCAACACCAAGATATTCTGGGGTTTTTTTTACATTCAGGGAATTCCCTCTCCTCCCCAAAGGGACTGATGTAACAGCACGAGAACAGGATGCAAAAGTTAGTCACAGTTGTAAAATGTGTTCAATTTATCAAGTTTTCATTCATCAAAACAGGATCTGATAAGAACTTGATCCCAAGGCGACATTTTGATTCAAAAAGATGAATGAGTGGGAAAACTGAGCGTGTCAGCGGGAGATGAGTCGTACGTGAATGAAGGCAAGCAAGGAGGAAGCAGCCCATCTCCTCCTCCTCATTCAAGCCCTGATTCATCTCTCTCCCACTTTCTGCAGAGAGGAGCAGGAAAAACAGCATAAACACTTCTGGGATGGGGGGGGACGGGGGCTCACAGGATGTTGTTTTAGTTTCAGATCCTGTTTTCTTCCTTTTTCCCAAGGAGCTGCTCGAACGCAGGTGCACAATCTTCCTCCCCCACCCCTTCATCGCCACGACCTCCACCTCCACCTCCACCTCCACGCCCGCCCTCCTGCTGCCAGGCTCCGCCCACTCTCCCTCCTCTCACTTGCCCAAATAAGTACAGCTCTTCCCCCTCTTTTTTGAGGGGGCAACTCTGCTCCACACAAAGCCTTTTATTGTTGAGAACTTTTTTTTGGCTTTGCTGATTTGTTAGCAGCCTGAGGAGATTAAGGAGGACAGATGGATTAAAGATTTTCGTGCTGACTTTGTTTTTCTCCTAAAAGGATAAAAAATATCCACTTGTCAGTCATGTCGTACAGTCGCAGAGCCGGAGGCCTGAGATGGGAGGGAGTCGAGGTCAAGCGAGGCTCTGCTGGATGATGTTTGCAGCTCGTAGCTGTGGGGGCTCTGGAGGTTCAACATGCATTAAGGCCTCACATGTCTGCAGGCGCTCTTTTCCTTTTCCAAGTCGGCATTAAACAAACTCTGTTGCTGGACATGACAGGGTGTAATAGCTGCTTTTGGTTACTTAGAAGTATAAATGTCAAAAGTTTAATGAGCATAAAAAAAAAAAAATCCCCACTTGTGCCCCCGAGTCCAGTGCACAACCCAAACCTCACATCCCCCTACTTTAAAAAAAAAAACAAAAAAACTCCGGGGCTGCATTTCATTATAAATCATTCTCCAGTTTTTAAGCGCTCTGCTCAGAAGAGTTTCCATGAGATCATCAGCTGTCGGTTTGAGAAGCCAGTCGCTTATATTCCGATATTTAAACCAGGGCACGCTGCAGCGAACATGGCAGCCGTTTGGAGGCAGATCCAGACTCAAACCTGCAACAAGAAAAACTGCACGAGTTCGTGAACGAAAGCTGCAAAAAAGAAACTCCAAAAACACTGAGAGTGTGTTGAGGTCAAGAGGTTTTTTTTACCTTGAGTATAAATAAAGTTTGAAAAGGAAGTCCCAGCAGCAGGAAAGCAACACATGGCACACAACGTGTTTATTGAATCAACAGGTGCGGCTGTTGTTTGTTCGTGAAGGTCGAACCTGTGATCCAAACATCAAAAGCTCAGTGTGAAGTTACGAAATTACGGAGGATTAAAAATAAAACTTCTATCTTTTTACTACAAAGTCATTATGTGGTGCTGCACTCTTCAACTTAATCTGAAGTTCACAATTCTTGACAGTTTTCTAAATTCTCCTTAAATGTTCATTTATTTGCGTTTTTAATAAGAGAGACAAGAAAAATATAATTATTTAACAACACTTTTTACATTTGTGTTTTAAAGTCTGCCACTTAAATTAAAATTTCTTTTAATTTCAAATTTAAATTCCATGTAGACCACTATCTCTTTTTTGGGATAATAAGATAATAAAACAAAAAACTATTTACAACAGTTTTATTTTTGATTATTGATTATTATTTGATTATAGTTGATTATTGCATGAAGATCAGCTGAAAATAACCTTATTATAAAGACATAGTTTAAGCGTTATTTATTAAAACTCAAGTTTTTTTTCCACTGCTTCACACAGTTTCATTGTGATTTTGAAAGTGATGCCTAAGTATTTTATTGGAAAACATCATTTTTGGTTAGAGGTTCTTCAGTTTTTTAATGATGCTGTTGTGTTTGTTTAAAAGAGGCCTGAAGATCAGTTTACACACATAAAACAAGCTAACTTTCCATCTTTCAATTGAATTACATTAAAACCGCGAACACAGGCTTTTAAAACACAAATCGGAGCGTTGTGTAACAGTGAGACGGTAAACATAGCAAACCCGTCGCACCGTGAGGTAAAACTGCTGCATCTTTGCCCACAGAGGAAACTCAGATGACGTCGGAGGATCAAGGAGAAAACACACTGCTGGAACAACAACAAAAAAGTGTTAAAAATACAGAGAGCAAAGTTCCAGACACACCGGAGAGTTCGGATAGTTCGGACGAAGCCTCCTGGACTCTGCAGATCCTCACAAGAGTTCAGAGGGTGTGAAGGAAGGTGACGGACAATCCCTTCATTGTAAATACAAACATAAATGTCTCACAATACAGGATTTTACTAAACTTTCTAAGAATGCAGGATGGGGGGGGGGGGGGGGTGTTTCTGAACTGTAAGACGAACTTTGCCCCCAGAGGTCCGAGAGACGCTCATAGAGGGAAGGAAGACGATGTGTGGTTCAGCTTCTGACTAAAAATATCCACCTCCAGACTTTAAAGTCCTGGTCTCAGAACTGACTTCAGGGGAGGAGGGATGTGCGTCAAAACACACTGCGAGTCGAGCAGGTGGTGTGTGAGAAACGAGCGGTAACAGGTAGTTTGCTTTGTCGCGGGCCTCCTCACACACTTCGTCCAATCATCTCTCAGCGCTCTGTTTAGGTTTTCTTGGGGTTGTTTTGCTTTTCTTCGCCCTTCACTCTCTCATCTTGCTTTTGTTTGCCAGGGTATGCAGGAGATTCAGTGTTTTTATTTTCTGTTTTTTCTGCACGCAATATCCTCACGCTGTACGGAAGTTCAACGGGTCCAGTTCCTGGCCTGAAACGCGGCGCTTTAAAAGCTGCGGTGCTACGTGACATTTTTCTGCAGGAGAATTCAGCAATAAAAACACATCAGAACGAGAGGAAGGTAAAAGACAAACACAGAGAGAGAGAGAACACAAACAGGCCAAGCTAACGTACATGGTAAGAGTTTAACATGCTGACTTTAGCATTTAGCTTAAACTGCTGCGCCTGAGAACATTTTTAATTCAACTACTTTATAAATGTGCAAAGTTCTTGCCTTTTGAACATTTGTGTCGAGATTAAAGATTCGAGCAAAGTTCCCACAGTTCTTTAACCTTTTGACACCATTTTGAACGTTTTCCCTTGACCTTTGACCTCCTGAAATAAAAGATGACCTAAAACAGAGCACACTCGGAGCCTATTGTGTAAAAATACCTCTTTTTTATTGAATTTCCATCATTACAATTGCACATAATCAGTTTGAGCAATCTAAAATATTTATAGAAATTCATTGAGCTCTAAATGAACAGTCATCAGTCTTTAGCAGAGGCTTTAGAGATGTGTAAATATACTGAGAACTTCACTTCCCATGGGGCAAGGAGCTGTAGTCATGGTAACCCACCCCCGAAAAAACCCACCCGACAGCAACGAAAGACCCTCTTCCACGTACAGTAGCATCTCTGGATACGTGTTATTCTGAAACACAGACCCCCTGAACCCCGAATAAAAGAACACAACACCGCAACATCAGAAGTCACATACAGCTGTGTGTACCAGCAGTTTACCACCTGCAACACGGACACAGAAGCTCCACGGTTCACAAGTCATGTCGTAGCATTCGAACCTCGAGAACGCTCGAGAACGCCAGAAGAGTTGTGCAATAATAGATGAGAAAAGAAAAACCGAAGCGTTCAAGAGAAGAAACCTCAGCACGGCTCACACACACACACACAAACGACAGATTTACACTCCACGATCCGAGCAGAAGTCCGGCTGAACGCGGTTCGTAAAGGGCTGGAAGCGTTGCACATGAGCTTTTTTGATTTTTTTTTCTCATTCATCCTGCTGACACATTTGAAGGATGAGGAAGAAGGTGAGTTCAAATTTCCTCTGATTCTCCCCGAGTCTAAAATCTGCATCTGACCTTCAAACACTTAAAATAAGACGAGTCCTGTTCCAGTAAAACGCCGCCGGCCTACTGGATGTTGCAGCCTGTCATACATAAGGCAGACATGCCTTTTGTTGGGCGCTCAGATAAACTCAAGGGGATAAGAGGGGGATTCACGATGGGATGTGACAGTATTTGCAATGAAGGAAAGTTTCCACTCGGACGTCCTGCCCCCGCTGACCCCCACTGAGAGCGGTTTACTCAGCAGGTGAACACGGGCCACGAATAGACTCGCTGACGGGAATTCCCGCATGCAAGCAGATGGGTGTGTGTGAAGCTCATACACACCCACACAAAACACACAAAGCCTGACGTCTAAGAAAAGCCGAGACAAAAAAAACTTTTCGCGTTGCAGGTTTTGAGAGGAGCGATGACGCTTTAATCTATCAGCGAGTCGCTTCATTCATGAGCTTTGCGTCCACAGACAGGAACAGCAGGGTAAAGATAGCACTGTCCAGACAAAAACACACACGTGCAGACATGCAATCACACAGAAACACTCAGGAAATTGCCTTATTAGTGATTGGACTCAACTGTTTTCTTATTACAGCCTGTTGAACGTCAAATGTGAGTCAACTGTGACCAGAAGTGTTGTCGCTATTTGCTGAGCAGGAGAAATAAACAGCCGGTCAGGAAATACGAGGTTCTGAAGCTTTAAGATCCTCAGAAATCTGAGTTTATCATCCGACAAAACATCCATCCAACAGCTCTGTGAACGGTTTCCCTCTTCAACAATACACAAACAAGTTCATTCAATATTTCCATCTATAGTCAGATACTGTAAATTCTCGGATAAAAGCCAGAATGTGAACTGTTGGTTGTTAAAAACCTGAAAAATACATTTTAATTAGCATCCCCAAGCTCTGTCAATGTAGCACTAGCAAGAAGTTTTAGCGACCATTGTCACATTATGCAAACATCTCAATGGGGACAAAATTTTAAGCTTAAAATTATGTTTTTCTGACTCTAACGTAGTTTTTTTGTACCTAAATGTGACCAGATCTTTACCAAAAACTGCAACATACAGAAACATAAATTTGAACACATGCAAGGTTTGGAGAGATGAACAAAGCCAACATTTACTCTGGTTACTGTTTGTATTTTCATCACTTTCATTAATCCAGACTTCATGTTATATAAATTAAATTATACAGATTTCACAATAAAACTTGTGTGTGAAGCTGATGGCCTGATAAGCAGCAACAACAAACTGATATCCTTAAATAAACTGGAATAATAACTTAAGAAAAGCATCGTTAGGTGAAGAAAAGAGCAACTATTTGAGATTTTACAGTAATGCGATTTCATTGACAAAAAAGCTCAGAACCTCATGAATCCAAACTCTCTCAAAAAAAGCCGGAAACGTCCACGTGGACCTCAGTCGTCTTACAGTAACACAACTACTATGTGACTTTGTGATATGGCTCCTCGGTACAGTGCAAAACATCACAGCAACATGCAGCGTCAGTGAGTCCCAGACAGGAAGTGAAGGACAAAAACAGTGTTTGAGCATCGTTCACAGAGACGTTCACCACAGAAATGCATCGTCAGGCACTTCAAAGACCTACAGACACTACACACACCTGAACCAGCGCTACGAGAACATGCACATGGTCATGAATGAAAGGGGAGCGTCCCATTTTTTATTTTGTTTTTAGCAAGTTGGATGTCAGAGTGACTCCTGTAAGCTCATCGAACATTCGGAGGGCTGCAGACTGTCGCCCTCCTCAAACTCTGAGCTCGGCTCCACCTGAACCCTCAATTTTCCTCCACTCCTCTTTGGTCAAATTTGCTAAATTAGTGGAAATTATGCTGATGAGCAGAAAGAACTCTGGTACACAGAGTCATCATCATCAGAGGAGGAGGAGGAGCTCACGAGGCAAAATGTGACTTGATGTTGGCTGATTTCATCATGCAGGTTTAAGACTGTGAGCAGTCGGAGTACATTTCCATCCACACAGAGTGAACCAATGAGGGAGCCCCTCCTGTCATCATCACGGTGGCGGGGGTGAGTTCTGTCTTACATACTACCACCTGCCTGCTGACTCACCTTCATTACAAAGGCAGAGTTGCAGAAAGTTACAAAACGAGACGCATGTGTGAGTAAAAACGCAATCCAATCCGCCGCGTGTCACATCCTCTCTGCAGTTTGTTTGTGTTGAAACTTAAAGTAACCGAGTAGCCGGGAGGAACTCGTGGAGGAGGGTGACAGTTCTGAGCAGCGAATAAACAGAGGAGGAAGCGTCTTGAGCCAAACCTTTTGTCTGTCAGTTACACTTCGAGGAACTTTCAGTTACTTGAAGGCTGTAGGCTAAAGGCCGTGGGACCAGAGCCCAGCAGGGAGCAGATCAACTGGTGCAAAGCGAAAGGAAAGTTATGAGTGTGTGAAAAAACAGGAAACTCCTTAGTGAACATGTTGAAGTGACGGAGCGGCTGTTTGTTTTGGAGTGAAACAAGAAAAACCTGCTGTTGTCTGATAAAGACTCAATCTGTGACTGTCGAACTGTTTGTAGAAAAAATAAAGTAGGGGTATGGACATTTTCTCTGCCTTAGTGCTTTTCTGAGGTGACCAAAAGGGGGTGCCAAAGAGTAAAATTGAGCCTATTTTCTAGCATTTATAACTTAAGTTTTTGTTTTTTGGTCCAAATTTTTCCTGTTTTGGTTGATTCTCATTGGACAGTTTTTTTTAACAAAAAAAGTTTGAAAATATCTGGTGTTTGTTCGCTGTCTTCCAGTACAGGTTTACCACCAGCTGGGCAACATAAGTCAAACATTTAGTTGTCAAAGAGCTGTTGAAGATTAACTCATGAGAAGCCAAAGAGGCTAAATATTGAATTTAAATTTGTCAGGTAGCCAGAAAAAAATCCAAATTAATGATAACTTTACTTGTGCTGAATGTATAAACAGGAAAACAAAACCATTTTATGTGGCGATAATATTTCACTGAAGAGTTTCCAGCTCGTTTTGCTGCCCCCAAGTGGCCAAAAGTATATGTATTAAAGCAGCTTTAAACGTAACTTGTTGTTTTGAGTTTTTACTGTAACATTTGCTCCCCTTTTGGGTCAGTCTGTCTAAATTAAACTAAACCAGTGGAAAGTTTGGTTTTTAAACACTTGTGGTCAATTTTGGCATAAATATTTTTTTAGGATTTGTTCACTGCTGGACTGCCAGACTCTGTTCTGGAAAAGCATTGTACCTGAAGTATTTTTAGATCAGGGTATCTTTCTGAAAATGGCCACAGCGACTAAAAACACGATTCTAATCTATATAGTTTTATTTCTGTAATTTTAAATTCGTAGCACTTGCAGGAGGTCAATTTTTGTACACAGTGTTAGCATCCTGTGGGCTTCACGGTTGATGGTAAAAGGTTAAAAACGAGTCCCATCAGTCGCTTTTAAATGTCTCACATCACAGATCGAGTCTTTGAGCAACAATTCTACAACTTCAGCACAGATGAAACGTAGTGAATGTGACTGAAGACAGACACAATTGCAGAAAACATGAAGAGATCATCTTCCACATAACATTTACAGGCAAGAAGATATTAATGTTCTCCAACTGTGACAAAACCAAGTCAATTCTGCCACACACAGAATTTAAAGTTTCCAAATTTGTCATTCGAGTAGAACTGGCATAACAACTGAAGGCGTCAGCTGAGCTGCGTGTCGGCAAGCCGACGCTCTTCGCCACCGGAAACCATCATGAGAAAAACAGCCAAGAACCGAGGCAACAGCAGAGATGAGGACAAACGTGCAGAAGAAGAAAAATACTGATGATGTGGAGCTTCATCTACAACGAGGGACACGTGAGCAGAGAGAGGAAGCACGACGCCATGCAGAGTGTGAGGAGGGAGGAAGCTGATGTGACGGGGGAGGCAGACATCCCTGCACCATCCTTATTACAACATGTTATTTTCCGTAGTTGTTTTCTATAGAGAGGCACATAGAAGGCTTGCAAGTTACGGTTCAAAAGCATTCACGTGTTAGAGCCAAGAACACGACAAAAACACACACACAGCCCACACAAACACACGAGAGAAGTCTCTAATGGATCGGTCAAGTTTTCAGAGGGAAAAACAGCAGTTATAATAAATAAGAAGAACTGCAGTAAATACGTCTGGGGAAAAAAAAAAACCTGGATCTAAACAATAACAACAATAATTAATATAATATTAAGAATAATAATAATAATAGTGATAATATCCAGTTCTTTTCATGTTGAACGTGGAGTGGAGAGGGTTGTGATTGGCTCAGTACAAACAACAAGGAGAATTTGGGCAATTTTCTCCCACAACTGACCACAACGTCAACACACACTTAACTTAAAAAATGTGTGTGTGTTCAACTAGGGCTGCACGATCGGTCAAATTTAGACTGCAAAGTTCTGCCTTGTGCAACTTTATTACATTTATGTGTTTGAATTAGCAGGTTGGTCTGCTGCACAAAACTCTGCCTGGAAGTCACAGAACACCCAGAGGCTTTTTGTGATTCAACCCGAAAGAATTTCTGCCCAACAGTTTGCTCTTGAACGCTTTCTGACCGGGCCTTAAAGGCATAATATGCAGAAATATTTCAAATAGCAATGACTCAAACAAAAGTTCTCCCTCTCAGTCATCTTCAATGGGAAAGTAGAAGTGTGTTATGGTGTCTGTCTCTGCAGAGACTCTGCCTGCGTTCTCTCATTTTTCTTTTAATTTGCTGTGTTTTGGATGCTTCTGGGTGTCAATCTTTATGCATCGGTTTGTTGCAGCCCTCTAATATCAGTGCATGTTGCACTTTGTGGAGATCCCTGCAGGTCTGTGTCTTTTTTATGGCACCTTTCTGCAGAGTTCTGCAGAGGTTTGGCCATGTTTATCCGTGCATCAGAACGTTAACTGTTAAAAAAATCTGAAACTAATGGTCTTATTGTGTGATTCAACGCTTAGTTCTTGCTGATGCAGCTCCCTCTCTTGAGTTTTGCAAAAAGTAACAGACAATTGCTGCATATTATGCCTTTAAAGCAGTGGCATAAATAGCCACAAACAATCAATAAATAAGGAGTCAGACCCAAGAAAATTAACATATCCAACCAACATTTTTTAAAAAAAAAAAGTCTTACATTCTTTAGTGAGGACCTGTTTCAGATTCAAACACAATGAGCACATGCATGTGCTGTGCAAGCAGTGTTTGGACAAAATACACACCAAGGCCACAAACACTTCATTCAGAGCATCAGAGTGACGGACAAACTGCAGAGGAAACATTTCATCTGGAAACCGTTGCCCTAAAAATC
Organism: Ctenochaetus hawaiiensis; assembly: GCA_029783645.1. NCBI lineage: Eukaryota > Metazoa > Chordata > Actinopteri > Acanthuriformes > Acanthuridae > Ctenochaetus > Ctenochaetus hawaiiensis. Next base: position 2,225,808 of record JAPZDY010000014.1, on the reverse strand, counting down.
ATGAGAGAAAATCATTGTCTCAACTCTGAGCGCAAAGAATTGCATCTCTAATTTAATTTAAAATCATGCAGCCCTACGACACACACATATATCATGCACCAGCTCACACACACACACGCACACATTTTTACACTCTCACAGGCAGCCAGAGCCCAAAACGTGTAGTCGACCTCTGCTGTAATCAAAGGGAAAGTAGTTGAAGTGCAGTACCTATTTATGACCACTAGGAGGGCCGTGAAGCGAGGCCGTACATCTGCAGGTCTTCAGCCTTCAGACTCTGCAGCTGCTGCTCACTGGCCCGTTTTTTTTCACCCAGAGAAATATTCTGTACATGCAGTCAACCAATAAACCGATGCAACACTTTTGCTTTGAGTATACAAACATTTGGATTATACATTTATAGCATTATATCATTCGTCTTTTTATAGAATCTTCACCTCTTTTCACTTCTGTTTTTCAGCCAAAAAAAAAAAGAAAAAAAAGGAACCTTGAGTTTGACCACCATGACGGTTTAACTCCACACACGGTCAACTGACTAATATCAACAACGTCTGAGTAGTAGGCGGTGCACTGAGGAGGGGGGGGGGGGCTGATCAAACCAGAGAGGGAGGTTTTTTTGCATACAGACATCTTAAATTAATCCAGATTATGAGTGAGGCCCCCCGTCTCCCCCACCCGTCCTGTTCCAGGTTAATGCGTAGAGAACGTGGAGGCCAGGTGTGGGCGGGGTCTAACTCCTCCGTCTGCTTCGTCAGCTCCTCCTCTGGGCTGAGAGCGCAGCGAGGCGGGGGGGGGGGGGAGTCCTGCAGGTCTGAGGGGGCTGTGATTGGTTATTTTTGCTTGTTTGTTTGTTTGTTGTCGTTGTTGTTTTCTCCTTTTTAACAGATCCTCACTCCCTCCTGTGCAAATGTGGCGACTCAGTCCCCCAAGATGACCTTCACAAAGCTAGCCACGTCGGTTTCTTTGGCCTCGTGGGAGGTGAAGAAGGGATGTTGCTGAGGAGGAAGATGAACATCAGTTTGGAAATGATCAGCTCACATTTATATGACAAGTGATTTATCTACTGAGGCATCACAGCTCAGCTGGCCGTATGTGAGGGAGAGGACGTGCAGCCAGATGGAAATTATCTAAGTCTTAGTGCGCCCTCCAGTGTCTGATTGACAGCATTACAAGGTGTGTGCAGGTAAAACGTGCATGTTATGTGACAGAAAAGCAGGAAAATTACAAGAAACAACCCTGATTGGTTACAATAAGATGAAGGCAATGAAAAAACACAAAACTCACCATGAGTTCTGTGTAAGTCGGCCGCTCTTTGGAAACTTTCTTTAAGCTGCAGAAGCGAAAAGCAACGTCATCATTAACTCACAACGTGACACAGACGCACTGAACTGAACCTCACACCTTCAGAAACACACACATGAACATCATGAGTCTCAAAACAGGCGACACAACAGAAAATTTTATGTATTTTCTGACGTGCGTTGCTGCCCTCATGACCGGGTCACTTTTGTAAAAGAGATCGTGGATCTCAAAGGGTTAATTACCTGGTTAAATAAAGGTTAAATAAAAAAAAATGATGTAAAATAAATCAGTTATAAATAAATCTGGCAGTAAAGAGGTGGTGGAGGACAGATTCCTGTTCAAAGTGCAGCATCGTCCCCTGAGCTCACTGTTTTTAATGTTATGTAATGTAATGTCTCTTAGCTCGTGGTCTGTTTGGCTTTTTAAATTAAAATGATGTGATGTATAAATCAGGAGATGAAACCCCACAGAAAGAGTGTCATCACCTATTCAAAGTGTCTCGGGGATCCAGATTAAATCCAGCTGTGATGTGACAGACTGTAATTTACACTTTGTATCTGTCAAAAACACCTAAAGAGCGATAACTTCTGCTTAATTACTGTGAGAACAGTTTAGCGAGGGAGCTAGCAGCTAGCAACACAAAACACAAATGAGAAATGAGATTAAAATGTTTTCGTGTCACATGTTTGGTGTGATCGGACGTTTGTGAGGCTGCTTCCTTTATGAGACGGATCATTTCAGGATCTTTGCAGCTGCTTTTATCTCTGCAGTTCGGACTCGTGAGCGTCTCCTCGCTTACTGACCATCACTTGGGAGAAGTGAAGATGCATTTCCATCCGCTTCCTCTCCGTCTCAAATGCTTCTTGCCTGCTTTTACACTCGGCTATTATGGCATCAGACAGCTATCTGATCCAGGATGCATTAAACGTCTGAGTGTAAATGAGGTCACACGCTGGGAGCTGAACTAAAGGCTTCAGCTGAACCAGAACCAGCTACGACGAGCTGATCAATCATCAAAAAATGATTTGATCAGCAGACTTTTTAATGCACTTAAATTTTGGAAACTGATTAAATTGTTGAATTAGGCAAAAACAACCAACATTCGCCAGTTTGAGCCTCTTAAATCTGAAGATGAGCCGTTTTTCTCTGCAGCTCTGATCCGACAGCTGCAGCATGGAGTCAGTGTGCAGGCGGCGCTTTTCTTTTACAGACGCTGTTATTCAGTTTGCATTGCACAGATGTGGTGAAACCGTCATCATTTTCCTTCAAATTACTCCATTTCAAACATTATGTCTTATTTCAATCAATTTTGAAGAATTCATTTTCAGATAAAGAGTCTCTCTTCTTCCCGTCAGAACGAACTGTGGCCTCACAACTGTAGCGACAACTAAAGGAAGTCATAATGAACCAAATCTGATCGAGAGGAAACAAACCGAAGCCGTTCAGCTGGGATCAATACACATTTTTGTCTTATTTATTGTGGCTTTGTTGTAGGGCAAAGAGACTCTGCTGGCTTCCTGTCTGAGGAGACGAGTTGTTGTGTGGAGAAATAAAAAAATACAATCAGAAAAAAGGACCTGAATTCATCCTGAGAATCAGTTTCGGACAGAACGACAGAAAAACAGACGCACCACTGAGAGGTGAAGTCCACGAACTCGGGGGAGAACTGGTCGGCAGGAAGTTGGGGCGAAGGTTCTTCCACCACCTGCTTCAGCTGCTGGAAGGGCGTTCCCCACGAGTCGTACGGGAAGCGCAGGATGGCGAGTTCGATCTGAGCGGCGGAGAGAGAGAAGAAGAGGTCAGGAAGCTCACGAGCAGAGACACAGCTGGTTGTTCATCACACCGCATGTGACAATGATACTATGCAGGTTTTGTTAACAGCAGGGTTTCAGGTTAACCTCGGAGCAGACGTCGCCCCCTTCAGCACAGGAATGACAAAACACCTCAACAGAGACAAACTTTGAACGGATACAAGACAGTCAAGTTAAATACTGACATTTTAGAGGACACAAACTGAAGAAAATCACTTTTTATAGTGGAGAGGAGCTTTGAAAATGGGTCGAAAATAAAAATCTGCAGATTAGTCAGACTTAAGTTATCAGGTTTCAGAGAGAAAACACACTGCTTCTTCAGAAAACATGAGAAAATAACGTCATATAATGAAAAAAAAGATGATTAAGCTCCAAAACTACGTCACAATGTTTTTTTAACATTTACTTGCATAATTGTGACATTATAAGGGATATTTGTTATAAGTTTAGCCTGAGCTGTCAGGTAGAGTTGACTTATTACTAGTGAGCTGAAATACATCTACTAACTGAAATTGTTGTGTTGTTATTTGGTTGTTTGCAGCATTTCTGTGTTTGTGTTTTAATTATCTGCATCATTTTTTGAAGTGTGTGCATATTAATCAGGATGTATCTACCGTAATTTCCGGACTATTAAGCGCACCTGAATATAAGCCGCACCCACTACATTAAAAAAGAAAAAAGATTTTGTACATATATAGGCCGCACTTGTCTATAAGCCGCAGATGTTCACGTTGTAACATGGGAT
>JAPZDY010000014.1:2171141-2193779 GCA_029783645.1 Ctenochaetus hawaiiensis | reverse complement strand
ACTTTTTCTCGATATAACGAGATAATAACTCCTTAAAACAAAAAAAAAAAACTAACTTTCTTTTCTCGAGATAACGAGATAATAACTTGTTATCTCGAGAAAACGGCTTGTAAATAAAAAATTAAACCATGTCCGCTTAGGGCTTCCATATATAAGAATAAAACCAATATGTTACTTATGTTACTGTGATGTTGATATGATACATATGAAAACATACAGATTTAAGGGTGAACTCTCCTTTTTATTTTGCAGTAACACTGCTGTCGTATTCAGTAACATCAAGTCTCTGTGTTTAACCATCTCTGGTCTTTTCAGGAAGAACTTCAGGTCATAATCCACAAACAGAGAAGCTGCAGTCAAGATAACATCTGTAGTTACATACAAAGTCCACTAGAGGGCAGACAAGCTGCATCTCACCAGCAGTCATTAACAGTGATGAAGACGGGATGCAGCTTTAAACCTCATCACTGACTGAAGTCAGAATAATATTTATGAAATATGAAGCTGCATTTAAATACAAAATACTTAAAAAAAAAACTGTAACTAAATGTTTCTAATTGAAGTATTTGTATTTATTGTGTGTGTGTGTGAAGCGTGAAGGGCCATGACTTTGTGTTTCAAAATGTTGGTTGAATCTTATTTTCAAAAAAAACCTTAAACTGAAATTAACTTACATTTTATTTGAGCTCAGTTTGTTATATTTCCAATGATGTTTCAGTTTAAATGTTACGATTAAAATTTATTTATTTATTTATTTTTCTTTCAGCTAATTCTTGTTCAAAATAGAAATAGACAACATCAAAGTTGGACAAATTTTGGTGAACATGAGAAAATGACAGGATGTAGAAGGAATAAAAATAAATTAAAGAATCGATTTTAATAAGCCTGTTTGAATAAATTCAGTTTTTACATTTAAGTAGTCGGCCAGACAGTTTAGAGGGAACAAAGAGACATTCGAGTTCGGAGCAGAAAGGTGCTTATTAATTGTCATTATTAATTTATTATTTCAACAACAATATTTAACAGTCAAGGTGAGTGAAAACATCAAACCATAGAAACAGACTCAAAGACTTGTCAGAGAGCCGGCGTCTGTAGGAGATAAAGACAATAAAAATGAGCAAACACATGCAAATCATATTTTTAATGATTTATTCCTGTATTTTTTAAGCAAACAGATCTGCAGGTTCTCCATCTTTTCACTGCACAGGATCCTTTCCTGTGGTTTCTCTCAAAACCTCACAGTTCTGCATGTTTCTGATGATTTCAGCCTCCTGCTCATGCCTGCTGACTGTCGTCCATGTCAGCGGCCTGAAAACTGACTGACGCTCTGAAAACCGAGGAGTCTTTCGATCACAGAGCTGCACAGAGCCGACAGATTGAGGCTGTTATGTAACCGCTCGAGCCTGTTTGTTTTACCAAAAGCAGTCAGACGCAGGTCTCAGTGCAGGTTCAGCATCAGCGCCAGAAAAAGTCACTGCTTTGGTATGATTTTTATTTTTAAAATAACGCAGAAATGTGACATCAGTCAACAGGATAACGTTCATGTGTTTTCATGACAGAACACAGATTCATGCAACAACCATGAGAGCAAACTGCAGGCGATCAAACGTCCTGCAGGAGCTGATCGATATGTTTTCTCTGCATTCGGTGCAACGAAACGTGCAACAAAGACACAAAACAGCTGAGACCTTTAAAACAAATTTTTTCATGAGTTATGAAACATGAAAGAAGAAAATAAAATGTTGATCAGGATGAAGATGCTGAGGTTTTTCAGCAGGATTATCTCTCCACACACACGCAGCTTGCAGCCATGATGAGTGTGTGTGAGTGTGTGATGGAGAAAAGAGGACACTGTTTGTCTGCAGAGCTGCTCATGTTTCAGTCACTGAGACTCCAAACTGGCTGAAAGCTGCACAGACTGACGGTTTGAGGTTAAAAGCAGACCGAGGTGACCTGAGAGAAGAAGAGCGCAGCATCAGCATCACTTTCTCTCACCGCAGCAGCAACGTTCGCCTCCTTCATCCCCTTTTTTCGCCCTCTGGCAGCGACGCAGCTGCGGGGGGAGAGTTGTTCTCAAGATCGAAAGTGACTATAAATCTGTGTTGCCAATAGATTCTGCAGGCGTGAAATTAGTTTCATGAGTTGTTCTTCCTCCACAGAGATGCTCATGATGCGTTTGAATACAAACTCCTGGTTTAAGTCCACAGCGTGTAATCAGAGACAGGAAGCAGCTACATTTATTCAAGTTTGTGGCGTTGTTGTTTCAATTTTTCTATATAAACTATATGAATCTGATAGTTTGAGTCCATGTTCAGCTTTCGACAGACTCAATATGATTTTGTATCATGATTTATTAAGGCAGTTTTCAGAGACAAAAACCTTTTTCTTCATGATTCAGTTTTCATTTTAATGACCATGTTGTGTTTAAGGTCTGGTTGATTTTAGGATCATAAAAAAACACCTGATTAAGGTGAGAAAATGTTGTTTTTAGTTTCAGTTCTTTACAGATCCTCTTTTTGATACAGGATGAATTTCTCTGTGAGGAAAACAGAAGAACCTCCACAGGTTTTCAGCGATAAATCAACTGTTTCATCGTCTGTTATAATCGGCCTGAGCTGCAACGACAGTCTGTCTTCATTTAAAAAGGATGAAATGAGAAAATATCTGTCGCTTGGTCTCATTTTCAGAAAACCAAATACCAGCATTGGTGACAAACTTCAATGTAATTGTTGATTCACCTGATGTAGTAGAAGGACTAACTGACTGGAGGGGTTGGGGGGGTCCAGGGGTCTTCTGACAGGAAGTCTCTGTGTTTCCTTCATCCAATAAGACGCCAGGAGCCTCCTGGAAGTGCAGTGACTCACTTTGGGTTTTCTGAGGTGAATTCTGTCCATTAAAGGAAGATTTGATTTGCGATGATCGTGGTGTTGAATATCAACTGCTGCATCAGATTCATGAACCAGAACACATCGAACTTAACACCTCAAACACGGTCTGATCTGTATTTGTTCCCTCTGCATCATCTGCCCTCAGTTCCTCTCATCTGCTTCATAACAGATCGTGTCTGTGCATGATTGTCCACCGCCGAGCTTCATTATTCGCCTGAGTGACCCCTGCTGCGGAGCCAAGTCAGAGGTAGAGCTCTGCATGTCAAATAAATCATAAAACGATACGCAGCTGCAGGGTGAAGGAAGCCAAAGCGAGCCGAGCGAGCTCACGTAGGCTCCGGGTTTGCAAATGGTTTGTCAACAGACTCAACTGATGGATGAATTAGTTCTGCAAATCTGCCCCTTTAATGCACTGTTTGCTTTGGAGCCCTGCTATCGTCAACAATTTGCAGTAATGAGACGCGTTTTCTCGAAGGCTTTCGCTAAATGAAGGCTCGTACGGAACAACAGCTCGCCTCCCGTCCGCTGATCTTGTTTCCCCGCTTGTAATCGTGTTAGTTTCAACTGCTGTTCAGAATGAATACATGACATTAGCTGCTGCTGGGTGTCATTAATCTGTGTGTGTGTGTGTGTCATTTTTTTGTGACTCTCCAGTAAGTTTAAAGTCTTTGCACTGGAGTCTCAAGTCTTAAACTTTGAGTTTCACATCCTGAACAAGTGAAAATGTGTTTTCACCAAATGTAACGAAGCTGATGCAGAATGAAAAAAAATGTGTCTCATTTCTTCACTAAATAAAACTCATCATGTCTGCACAGAAAAAATGCCAAAATATGTTTTTGGTTCACTGTGTTTTGTGCATGAGATGTAATATTATACATCTGTTAATATTTAATGAAATACACTGAATAAAAAAAGTGGAAATAGTACAAGCTGCTGCACCTCCATCACAAACTGCATCTTCAGCCTCTTTTGTGAGTCACATTGTGGGGCAACAAGTCTGTCAAAGTCCTTATCGGCGTTTTTTCTGTCGTTTCCAACAACAACAACAGAGAAAAACTGCTTCCAAACTCTCTTTGTCGCGGTCTCATCACACTGCATTTAATTTTTTGCAGCTGTGAGCGGCTCCCTTCTGCTCTCTGTGCATTGCATTGTGGGAGGACAGTCGACAGGAGCTTCAAAACTCGAGCGTGCATGTTTGAGTCTGCATGGAGACAGTTCACCGTCCTTCAGCAGCTCAGAGCCGCTCAGCCTGTCTCTCAGTCTTCTGTCTTTAATAAACCACAACCTCCTCCTTTGTTTCCTCCTTCATTCACCTCCTTCTCGATCCCTCCCCCTTGTCTCTCTCTCTCTCTCTCCCCTCCCTCGTCCTCCCCATATTTTCACTCCCCTCCGCCTCATTTCTCCTCTCTCCCTCTGCTTGCTCGTTGCAGTGATGAACCAGCTGCCTGGACTCCACTTGTCCTCCTCCTCCTCCTCCTCTCTGTCCTCCTCCACGCCTCCTCAGCGGCTGTCCGGTGGTGATGTCGGGGGCTCTGTAGGAGCTTTTTGGGGAGCAGCAGAGCAGAGGAGCGGCTGTGACGCAGGTGGAGAGTCGCTGTGAGACTGGATGTGAAGGTAAGAGGGCACACGGTCACCAGACTGACGGTACAGGAGCAAACAGAGGCAAAGAAAACTCCTCATGCTCTGTTTGTGCACGAGCGTCTCAGGTGCTCTGCTGTGAAAGGATGAAATGTTTCTGTTTGTTCAGCAATCAGAGCTGTTGTACATCACTGACTTCAGATGTTGGATGTTTGAGGGAGGCGGGAGGGACGGCTGCACTCTTTCACTGCGGCTGTTTCATAACTGACACTGTCCCGAACTTTTCACGATTTACTTCAAGTGTTTTCTCGTTATTTTAACTCCTCGAATCTTCTAAGAAAGAGACGTTTGTCATCATGTTCTGTCGACAAAACGCTCCTCTGGGTTCTGTCTTCCTAACGACGCCGACCGCAGGGCACAGTTTCGGCCTCATGAATGAACTTTGAACGGCAGCTCATGATGAGGAAGCAGATTCCAGTGTTTCCTGTCAGCCATCGATTTTCCATCTGAGCAACACGAGCTGCTCTGACATTTATCAAGAACCTGTTCTCCGAGATGTTACATGTAGCTGTCGTTCTTGTGATAACATGCATCCACCGTGTGAAGCTCAGTGTGTTTGCCGTGCTGTGTTTTGCTGGAGGCCCCCTGTATCTCCCATCGCTGTTGTTTCAGGTGCGCCGTCTCTTGATGAATAATTGAGAGGACTCAGTGAAGCAGAGATAAAGTTCAATTCAGCTTCCTGGGCACTAAAGACCCTGCAGAGCCTCGTCCTCTGGCCTCCAGCTGCAGCTCAACCCAGGGAAGATCATCCAAAGAGGAGACTTAATCAGAAACGTCCCTCAGATCAGAAATCCTCATGAAAGTCGATGTTCTTCATTTTGTCTGCAGACCACATGCATCATTTCCTTTGTGTCAGAGGACTGAAACAGTCTGAGTGGATTTAATCAAACACCTCTGAAGTGAAAGCAGCTCCATTTCCACCCAGAATCTGTGGCACCCGAGAGACCGAAGGTGGCGATTAGTCTGCACAGGAAATGTGATGAAGAGCAAGAAGAAGAAGAAGATTAAAGAGAAGCTCAGTCGGTAAAAGAAACGGCTGCAGTTTTATTGATTATCCTGAGTGATTACTGCTCCTTTGTGCCGTGTTTTACCAGCTTCCTCACAACCGTCTCATTCATAACGATCATCTCCTCTGAGGAAACACATCAGGTGTCTGATCAATAACAGCATGGAGCCAAGGGAGGGGGAGAACAATCAGGAAAAAAATCTGCATTTCTGAGATTAAAGACAAAAATTTACACTTTTTTTTTTAATCTGTGACAGAATCCAACTTTTTATCTCAAAAATTTGCAGGTTTAATCTCAGAGATGTTGAGTTTTTTCATGGAGGGCAGCTTTAGTGGCTGCAGACTTTACTTATGTTTTAATTTCATTCTGGCAGATCAGATTATTTTCTCAAAGCAGTGTTGATGGAGGCAGCTAATAACTGAACATGTTTTAGAAAATTACACTAAATGGGATCAGTTTTAATAACTGATAGCAAACAATAATTGTTCTCTGGTTCAAACATCTTAAATGTAAATATTTGTTTTTTGCTTCCTTGAAACAAAAATCTGAAGTTGTGACTTTTGCATTCAGGAAATTGTGACACTTTGTTGACCAGACAAGCAAATATTTAACTCAGGCTGCACTCGGCACTGGATGAGTTGATGCAGATGAAACTGATGACAAATCATTTTAACAGCGACTCTTTCTCATGAAGACTCAGTGTGACGAGGCTGGTTCTCCTCCTCTGAGGTCAAACGCTGTGGAGATGAATGTGCGTCTGCTCCCTCTGTGGGAGGTGGACGTCCATAAATACTGAATGGGGCATCCGTCCTATGAGAGCGCGTTGGACGATGTTACATAACAAAAAAGGAAATATGAGAAGTTTTATTGATGAATGAAAAGACAACTGAGCTGCTTTTGAGTAGAAACAAAGTGAAACCAGAGCGAACTGCAAACTCTGAGCTCACATTTCTTCTACAGTCTTTTTTATTTTATTTATGGATTAAAGTCTTTGGAGGATTCAGTGTTATTACGAATATTTCACAGCTGAGACAAACACATCAGCTCAATTTACCCATAAAGGAGTGAGATTCTGCTCTGATTTCTAATCTTAATGTCAGTCTGCAGCATGAAGGCAGCCTGACGTCCCTCCTCTCATGCAGATGTTTTTCTTTCTCGACTGACTTGCTCTTGAAAAGTGGCTCAAAAGATCAAATATTTCAGATCTTTTACAAGGTAACAGAACATGATTTCAGATGTTTCTCCCACCCTGTCTGCCAAATCCAACACAAGATAACCAGGATGAATCATCTTCGTCCTGCACATCTCACTTAACATCTCTATCATTTAAAAAAATACAGATCTAACAGGTTTGAAGCTGCTGTCTGAAGGCCAGAACACCTTCTCAGCTATTTTCCAGCCATTTTTTAACAAAGACGTGAGGAGTTTCTCTCATTCCTCTCCTTTATTTACACAAGAACATGTTTAATTACACTGTTGTTTTTGGTGTTTGAGACTGGATTCATGTTTTTCTGCTACTTTATAGTGCAAAGGTGAATTAAAGCGGCCAAGCACTTAATTTTTTTTTTTTTTTATGATCAAATTCCTCCTACAGGCCATAAAATGTGCCAGTCAAATAACACACATGCCAGAATGTGACACTTAAATAGCCTTTTCAATGGCAGTAACTGAATACGAGCAGCAGATAGAAGCGGCTCCACCGATTGGGCGATCGACTCCGTGATGATGTTTATGTTGGTTCAGCGTCCACAAATGGTTTGTGACTGAGAGCCGAGGAGATAAGACGCTCCAAATATGGCGTCATGGATGAGTGGAGCAAACGAGGAGGGCAGACAGACGGAGAAAAACAGGATGAACGGCTCCCAGGTGAAAGGGTTAGCCGAGGAGAGGGGATGATAATGACTCGGGGGGGGTGGGGAGGGAGGGTGGAGGGTGACGAGGTCATCGCCGTCGCTCCATCTGTTGTTGTGAACCTGCAGTTTAATCGACTGAGGCCAAACTCGGTGGATTCAATGACTTTTGGTTTCCACAGTTTATCTGTGAAAAACACGCAAACAGCTCAGACGTGAACTCAGTCAGTGTGAAAAGCGGCTTGTCGTCTGCATAATAAAGTTTTCTGATGCTTGAAATCATCATTTTCTGACTGACTGCATGAACAATAAGCATCATTATATGTTAATATCTTATACAAGCCAAGTCTATTAATTAAAAAAGTGATTTCTTTTTTAATAACAGCTACAGAAACCAATCATAATTAAACTTCTACAAACTAGTTTTCACACGATTTATTAAAAATGGAGCATTTCTGTGTCTCAACCTTCGTCTCCAGCTGAAGCGCGGCGGCCATGATCGACTGGCCCAACGTGACGGCGTCCGTCCACCAGGAGCCGAGCCTGGAGTCTGAAGGCCATCAGAAATCCAAATGTGTCCTGGGCTTCGTCCCCGTCATCTACTACAGCGTCCTGCTCTGTGTGGGAGTACCAGGTACGCTGCGTTCAGGGACCTGTGTGCAGGGTTGGTTAACTGAAGAGTCTCACACACATTTGTGTTTCTACTTTTGCAGTTTAGTTTTGTATTAATATGATGAGGTTTGGAGATTTACAAGACAAGGACTTCTGCCTCCGTTCCTGTCAGATGGAGGTGAACTGAATTTCATTTGTGAAACCAGTTTTAAAAAATGCAATTTTAGTCTTTTAACAGGAAAATATATCCTGTACCTGAGTGAAATATATCAGTTTATAAGTTCATAATGACATGATGTCATTAAATGCAATTCATTTGCATCAGGTCAGATTAAAGTAAAAACTGAACAAAACAGAAGAAATTACATACTAGTGAGTTTGAGGTGAAGCAATGCCGGCTCCTTTCACAGATTACAATAATCAAATCATCTGATTATCAGTTTGTTGGAGTTTATGAGTGGTACTCCATCCATCCCTCCTGTATTTGATCACTTTAATGGACAGCTTCCCCTCAGTGTTCTGCTCATTGCTGTCCTTCGTCCTGGAGTCGATGGTGGTCGTTCATAATGATCCAGCAGGGATTCAGACTGACTGGTGTTCGAAACAAGCGGACGTGTCACCAGAACGTCCAGATGCGTCATGTAAACGTCCCCAAAGGAAAATAAATATGAAGGCCAGTGGGCCAAAGTCAACAGCTGTGTGTGTGTGACGGAGTCTTCAGACTGGTTATCTGCTCCAGTTTATTCTTAAAGCCATAGATTAAAAAAAAAAACCTGCTGTTAATGTGCAGTAAAAACACTCAGACTTGTTCATCTCTGAGCTGAAGCTTCCACTGAAATCAGCCTGCAACATGAACACATGAAGCAAAACAGAGACACAAACATGTTCACATGGTCATGGAAACTGAAATTTAATTGCAGATGTTGCATTTCTGCAGAGACAGAGCAACATGTGACATAAAGAGAAACCGTTAGAAAGCTGTAAATGTCCAGTTAACTGTTTTATGTTCCTTCTGCACAGACTTTTTCATGCATTTTACAATCAAGAGCAGATAAAATTATCTAATTTTCCTTTTCTTTTTTCTGTTTTCTGCCTCTGTGTCGGTCAGTGAACATCCTCACGGCCGTGGCTTTGTCCCGACTGGCGTGTCGCACTAAGAAAACTCTGTATTACCACCTGCTGGCCGTGACCGGCTCGGACATTCTCTCCCAGCTCTTCATCATCTTCGTCGGCTTCCTGCTGGAGACGGCGGTCTTCCACCGTGAAGTCCCCGCCCTCCTGCTGCACTCCATCCATGCTGCAGAATTCGCCTCCAACCACGCCTCCATCTGGTCCACTGTGCCCCTCACCGTCGACCGCTATGTGGCGCTGTGCCACCCGCTCCTCCACCGCCAGATCAGCTACCCGGCCCGAACCAGGAAGATCATCGCCGCGGTGCTGGTGTTATCGCTCATGTCGGGCGTTCCCTTCTTCTGGTGGTCGGACATGTGGAGGAACAGCCACCCGCCCACAGCGATGGACACCATCCTCATCTGGACCCATGTGACCATCATCTACTTCGTGCCCTGCAGCATCTTCTTGGTGCTGAACTCTCTGATCATCCACCGGCTGAGGGCACGGCAGAGGCAGCAGCGTTGTCAGGAGGAGAGCGGGCCCAAGTCTGCGCCTCCTCGGAGGCTCGGCAAAACCACGGCCATGCTGCTGGCCATCACCTCCGTGTTCGCCGTGCTGTGGGCTCCCAGGACCGTCGTGGTCATCTACCACCTGCACGTGTCCTCGGTCCACAAAGACTGGCGCATTCACTTGGCCTACGACCTGTCCAACATGCTGGCTATGCTCAACACGGCCGTGAACTTCTTCCTCTACTGCTTCGTCAGCAAGCCCTTCCGCAGCGCCGTGCGGGACATCCTGCTGCTGCGGGGGGAGCTGCTGTATCCTCGCCGCGCTCTGCCGCATCAGCAGGCCCACAACAACGCCTCTATCTCCTCTCTGTGCAGCGGCAACAACAAGCGCTCACAGCGGGACTCCGCCCCCTTGTCGCCCCGCAGGGCCGGAAAGGCCTCGTGACCCCGCGGCGCCCCCCTCCCCTGATCCCACGGTCCCGGAGCGCCTCGGGCCCCGGGGACGCTCTGTGGACCGCCGCCAGCCCGCCGGCTCTCTGAGGGCCTCAGATGAACTCACAAGAAGTTTGTTTTTTCATATTAAAATATGTCACCGGGTGTGTTTGTCCATGTGATTCTGATACGATGACAACATATTTATGTTTCCTCAAAAGAATTTGACCAAATAAAAGAAGGTTTTTTTGGTATTTTTTCTTTTCCAAACATGGCAGCAATGTGACAAAACATTTTTACATCATCACGAGAAACAAATTACAGTTTGTTTCCTTTGTAACTACTTTTAATCGCCTGGTTCCACATCGATCCTTCAGTGTTTTCATCTGATCAGTCCCACTTAAATCATGTCAAGTGGCGTTTAGTTTCCTTCGATCCATTTTAATTACTGTGATATTCACAAAGGGACAAATTAGAGTTTTTATTTGAACTGTCTGCAGTTTCTGCAGTTGTGTAAAGATGCCGGTTGTCCAACAGACAATCCGCCCCGCTGAACACGGCCGATCGAGCAAACAGATCACACAGATCCACGGCTGCGAAGGCCACTGTTTGTTTTTCATGAAATGCAACTCGCTGGAGCCTGAAGTGAAGCTCGCTGGTCAAGCGGCAGGAACGAAGACCCTGCTCTTCAAACAGCTCCTCTGCTGCAACGCCAGCGTGGCCTCAGCTCTGACTAAACAAACCACAGCTCCATCCGTGCACGCACACACACACTCTCTCACACACACTCTGACACACACACTCACACACTCACAAGAGGGCACACACTGTCATGCATGTACGAACACACACGTCAGCTTGTACATTTCCATTTGCTACAAAAAGAATTTTCATGTAAAATATTTGCAGTTTAATGAAGCAGAAACTGTTTCATTTGTTGTATCAGTGTTTTAAAAAATAAGACAAATGCACTTAAACTTCTTACAGCTGATTTGTAGAAATGATTTAGGTTAGAAGAGACATCTGTTGTTCACATGTATGTATTTTTAATCAGGGCCCTCAGGCAAAGTGAGTCATGTCATCATGTCATGTCAGTTTCTATACGTCAATATATGGACAGAAAACTGGTCCTGATTGTTTTACATATGAACAGTGTTATATTTCATCTGACACTGTGATGACGTTTCTTATATTCTGTCTGTTAGAAGATGACAATTCTGTAAAAGTGAAACCGAAACATTGTGACTGCCCTCTGGTGGCTGGCTGCAGTATAATTTAAAAAATTATGGTACATAGCGCCACACTTAAAAAAAAAATGTCTCCAAGATGGTTTCTGTCAGTTCAGGCGGTTCTTTTTACTCTGGTGGAGAATTTAGCAGCTGATGAGTCAGATATTTCTCTGAGGATGTGGTGGAGACCAAACCAGAGCCAGAAGAAGACTGATGGAAACAAACAAAACCTCAAATTAATGCTAGGCTAACGCTACACTGTCTGTGATTAAAACTACAAGTTATTGTTTGCTAACATGTTAGCCATGACAGCTTTTAAAGGCAGTAAGATGTCCTGGTTGTTTGTCTATGAGCTTGTTTTTTAGCTCTTTTGCCTTCAGGTGTGAACATATTTAATATAAAAAGATTGATGCAGCTTTAAGTTTGAAGTGTGTTGGCTAATGAAACTCTGTTTTAACGATAAAAAAACCCTTTTTAATGAATTTAACTGACTCACTCACTTTACTGACTCGCTTTGCCTCAGTTTAAAATGTGTTTCCATTTACCCCTCCGACCGCCCGTCCAGGTTTGAAGTTTCCAGACTCGCCACCTGCCTCGTCTCTCCTCCCGCCACGTCTTCATCGTGTTTACTGTAATAGTGAGAGTGTCACTTCCTCTGTGTGTCTTCATGTCAATCTGCTCATTTCCCTGCAGTCGTCTCACGCTGAGTTCTGAGAGTTTGTTCGCAGATGAAGACGTGAACATTTTCTTTGAAGACATCTCCTGCTGCTATGACAGTAACCAGAGGGGGGATGTGAGGGGGGCATGAGGAGGGGCATGAGGCAGCACGTTATGGCGGCGACCTCATGGCGTTTTGGACAGCGGCGGGTCGAGGAGATGACTGAATAAACAACCAAGACCAGAATGTGATGCAACAACATCCCAGCAGGCTTTGATTAAAGTTTAATGGAGGTTCCATGTGTTCAGATGTTGGGGGGGACAGGGGTGAGGTGGGACCAGAGGGGGGGGGGGGCATTTAAAAAGCAGGTAAACCCCACAAGTCACACGTCCCCAGTCCGCCTGCCACCTGTCCTTTGTGCCTGTTCAAACACCTGGTCGTGTCCCCTGACTCGGCTCCCATTCAGCCGGCCTGCCGTCTGCAGGCGCCAGGAAGCAAAAAGACAAAGTGACAAGCGTTTGCAATCAGGTGCAATGATCTAAAAACAGGAAACACTTCATGGACTGTTAACAAAAGTTCTTATAACTGTACATCAAAGAGAAGTGAAAGCATCATTTGTTTGTAAATGTGTATGACTAGTGATATTTATATTAGTCTTGACTGTAAAGTTATTCACTAATATATTAGATATATTAGTGAATAACCTTAAACTTTGAGTCGTCAGCAAAGCAGGAAGTGATGTGACTTTCTTAAAGCTGGGCAGAAACAGTATGTTTTATTTGATGTGTTTATCTTTAAATCACCTTTAAATCACAAACCATACGGATTAAGTTTTGTCAGTATTTCACAAAATGCTGTGAGTTCATGTTGGTACCAATCAGTCGACATGGAAACAGTTTTGCCCCAATAATCCTAATAACATTTATTCAAACAAAAACGACAGAGAAAGTCAGAGTCTTATTGTGAAATTACACAAAAAAAGGAGTGACAGATGGAGGAACATCTGCAGAAAACACTGTGCGCACTTTTGTAGATTTTGATTAAAAAAATGCAAAAAACACCCAACAAGAACAGCTCTTTAAATGTGTTTATTTACTTTAAAGTAAATACAGGAAAGCCTGACGTTAATCTTTGGATATTGTTGAAGTTTGGATGTAAAGTCAGAAAGCTTTTAGTTCCACAGTGATTTTGAATGATCACTGATATGTTCTGCTGCATGCTGGTCTGTTATTGTTCGAGTGTCCTCGTGTGTGTTGCTTACATTATTTCTCAATGTTCTTTTGGCACAAACATGATTGTAATGTGGATTCTGTCTATAAGCACTGAGAAGAGTTTTATTTGGAGACAAAATAAACCTTCAACACATGAAAGGTGCTTTTCATTTTGAACCATGAAGTCACAGAGAAGCACAGCAGGTGAGTCAGGTGAGTCCTTCGACTTCAGGTCGATTTTAAGACAGAAACGTGCAGCTTCCTGTTTACAGGCTTGTTAATGATGTTTATCAGATTCATATTAAAAGCATTTAGAGGGCCATTAAATCATAATTTTCTTGAGAAATGGAGAAAAGTGTTCTGGCAAAAAGCTGCTGTAAAAGTCGTATATAAAGGACCACATGGAGGCGCTATTGGATCAGGATGTTCCTGAGGATGGACTCGTCTTCATGTTGATGTTAACACACATCAGTCAGTATTTGTGTGTGTTATGTGTGTGTGTTCAGTCATTCAGAGAAAGATGAAACATTTAGGAAAAAAATTTAATTTATCACAAACACTGAAATTTAAAATTTTACTGGATTTGAAAATAAATAGTTTTCATTGGACAGGAACTGGATGCAAAACTGTAATCTCAAAAGACAAATGTAGTGGAGTAAAAAGTACAATACTTTCCTCCCAAATCAGGCAGAGGAGAAAAAAATAAAAAAACAAACTCAAGTAAAAACACAAGTATCCTAAGTGAAGTACTTGAGTAAATACATCGGAGTATTGATGTTTTATACTTTATCTTTTGTGTCTCAAACTGCTGCAGTAACTCTTTTCACCACCAGGTGTCCCCACAAACCACCTGACACTCCACACTCTGATGAGTCTGTTTATCATGAGTACATTAATACTTAAATACATAAATACTTAAAGTCTAAACATTAAAAAGTATCAAATTAAATATTGCATCATGATGAGACAGAAAGCGATCAGATAAATAATTTTGTGACTGTTTGTAGAATTGTATATTAATGCGTTAAAGCATATCTGTCTCTCTCTCTGGGTGTGTTTGTGTGTGTGTGTGTGTGTGTGAGAGAGAGAGAGAGAGAGAGAGACCATCACAGCAGTCAGATTGTTGGAAAAACGCTCGTAAAGGATCTTTAACTCGTGTTTTCGCCTTCAGGTGGAGGTGAACTGATCTGAGTTCAGCCTGCCGAGTTTTTTTAATGAGATCTGAAAGAAGAAAATAAACTTTTTGTGATTTTTTCTCTTAAATCTCGTGGATTTATCGTCAGCAGCCTCGTGAAGCAGGTGAAGGGGACAGAAGTCCGCAGACATCCAGGTAGTTTAACGCATCTTTAATCTGCTCATGCGGATAAATAACTGCATTATTTTTAACTTTAGTGTTTTTTTCTGCGCATTTAGAGAAACATTCACATGAGATAACAGTCACTGCCGTTGCTGGGTTTCATTTTAAATTTAGACTCCTTTAAATGCGCAAACACTTAGTGCTATTTTTGTCGATTTAACGGGAGCAGAGCGAGTTTCTGATAACAAAGAGTCCAAAGCGGAATATTTGTGCGTTTAAAGATCATTTTTGTCTCTGAACACAAAACTAAGTGTGTCTGACAAAGTTTCTTAAGGTTCAGATACAAAATATAGTCATTTGGTTTAATT
The DNA here is from genome assembly GCA_029783645.1 of Ctenochaetus hawaiiensis. Classification (NCBI taxonomy): domain Eukaryota; kingdom Metazoa; phylum Chordata; class Actinopteri; order Acanthuriformes; family Acanthuridae; genus Ctenochaetus; species Ctenochaetus hawaiiensis. The sequence continues at coordinate 2,178,967 of JAPZDY010000014.1, read as the reverse complement.
ATTCTTAAGGGTGGCGAATAAAAAGTGGGATGATTTGCACCATATGTTCAATATTAAATTAATATTCCATATTATTTATTCGCAAATTAAATGAATCATCCGCATCTGCAGCAGATGTGCGGAAGATGCATCTCCTTTAACAGAATTAAAAATCCTCCAAAGAGGCTAAAAAGCAGGATTTATGTATTTATTCGCTGTATTGTTGTGTCAGTTTCAGTTTAACAACTGATATGAAACAGAAGTGCAGAGTCTCTTTAACACACACACACACACACACACACACACTGACTGCAGCTTGTGCACATCTGCCATCAGTTTCAATGTTAAACAAACACAAATTACATGAAAATTGAACATCCAGAAACATAAAAATGGGGATAAAAGTCATTAAGTAGACACTGGTCACTCAGATTTGCAGGAAAATTCATCTAAAGTTTCTGTGTTTGTCATTAAAAATGTCAATAATTAGCAGCAAAGTATCAAAAACAAATCATGACGGGGAGAAATTATTTAAAAAGATGTTTGTCCTAATGTCCACACGTGGTTTCTTAGTTTGAAAAACCTTAAATCTCAAAAATACAGACTCTAAGATGTTGTGATGTGATGAGAGGCGACACTTCAAAATAAAAGCATGCAGAAGTTTGTTCACTCAGAGACTCAAAGTGCTCAGAAAGTCGCTGAACAGAAATAACCACAAACCTTCAGGCTCCATCTAAATGCGGAAACATGGAGATCCAGAGAAGGTTGATCTCTTCGTCCCCCTTGAGGTGATTGAATCCCAGAAGTTAGAAAGACTAAACGTCTGTCACGACTCTTCCATCGATCGACTCAGACGGTCCTCGCTTCGGTGTAATGTGACCTGATGGGTACAGAAAGAGCCAGACAGCAGAAAGACAAGACGTTTGTTCACAAAGCAGACGAGTTTCTGCAGAAAACTGAGGAAATGAGTTTGTTTATTACAGTGGAGATGTTAAAACTGCAGATCTTCTCACAGAACATCATGCTCAATGCACTTTCACCTCATTGATTCAACAACATTTGCTGTCAATAATTAACATCAGACTTGGAAAAGTTCGGGAGTCTCACATATCTTCTGATGTTTCTGGCTGCTGAGCTGAAACTCTCTCCTTCTTTCTTTGCTCTGAATCACAGTTACATCACTTGTTGTTACGTATTATCTCAGTAAACATCGACACAAAGGGTTTAGTTTAGACTCCTGTGTGTGTGTGTGTGTGTGTGTGTGTGTTCTGACTCATGCAAATGTAATATTTGCGTTCTTGGGTGTAGACTGCAGTATCCTATTCCTGCGACGTAATCCAGTCATTGTTAAAATCAGTCCACATCCGACCTTCCTCAGACTCTCCCTGTGTGTCGTTCTGAGCAGATCAGGATCCCTGAACATCTCGTCCGAAGTCATGGTGGCCAACTTCACCCCTGAGGGCTGCGGCCCGAACCTGGACTCGCTCTACTTCAACCTGTGTGACCTCAGCGCTCAGTGGGGCATCGTGCTGGAGGCCTTCGCGGCCGCCGGCTTCGTCTTCTCCTTCGTGCTCTTCATCTCGTTGCTGGCCAGCATTCCCTTCACGAAGGACAGGAACCGTAGGAGCTCGGTGCCTCTTAACGCCTGCTTCCTGATCTGCACCGCCGGCCTCTTCTGCCTGACCTTCGCCTTCATCGTGGGGAAGGACTTCTCCACCTGCGCGTCTCGGAGGTTCCTCTTCGGGGTTCTGTTCGCCGGCTGCTTCTCCTGCCTCCTGATGCAGAGTGTGAGACTGAACATCCTCGCCAGGCGGATCGACGGGCCCCGGGCCTGGGTCTTGTTCCTGGGGGCGTTGGGGCTGTGGCTGGTGGAGGTGGTCATCAACACGGAGTGGCTGATCATCACGGTGGTCCGTAACCCTCAGGGGCCGCTCAACGCCACAGCTGGACCTGACAGAGCCACGGCGACTCCTTGCAACATCGCCAACAAGGACTTCGTGATGGCGCTGATCTACGTGATGACCCTGATCCTGGCTCTGGTGGTGGCGAGTCTGGTCATCATGGGAGGAAAACACAAGCCGTGGAAGATGGAGGGCGCCAGCATCCTCCTGACCAGCTTGCTCTCTGTGGGCATCTGGGTGGCGTGGATCGTCATGTACGTCTACGGGAACGAGAGGAGGGGGGGCCCCACGTGGGACGACCCCACCTTGGCCATCGCCTTGGTGGCTAACGCCTGGGCGTTCCTCATCGTCTACACCATCCCTCAGATCTGCTGTCTGACCAGCGATGATGAGAGCCAGCAGAGCTTAGGGGAAGATCTGTATCCGAACCGAGGAGTCGGCTACGAGACGATCCTGAAGGAACAGAGCTCCCAGAACATGTTCATGGAGAACAAGGCCTTCTCCATGGACGAGCCCAACCAAGGTACGTCACCTGACAGAGGCTCAGCAGGTGAACCTCTCTGTGCTGAAGGGGTGGGAATCACCACAGACTCCACGATAAGATATTATCGCGATATATTCTGACTTTTTTCAGCCAGAAGAACTGAAACATCAACTAATTTCTAATAGAAAATTGTTTAAACTTGCAACATAAATTAAGAATTTCTGTGATAAAATATCAATATTTGGTGTCTTTGAATTGATATATTGGCTCACAAAATATTGCGATATCTCACGGTATCGATTTTTCCCCCCACCTCTTCTGCACTGTGGGATTAACTGAGCTGTTTTTGCATATGGAGTAATCCATGAAAATCCCAAATCTATTTTTTGTGAATCAAAATGTCTCCACTTTTAGACTGAAAATGTGTCTCTGAAAAGTTTTAGTCTTCTTCCTTTTGAAAGGATGAAAGATTTGACACAGATCTGCTGCAGTGAAGGAACATTTACATCTTTCTCTTCCTGGAACCTAAAAATAGGCCACATGTAGGTCTTTTAGTGAGGCGATAACACGAGTACACACAGCAGCAGGTCGCCGCAATCTGTCATAATAAAACCCAAACACACGTATAATCACATCTGTGCCGTCAGCTGTTTCACTGAAAAACTCTAATAATAAAAACGCTTTGTTTTTCTCAGGTGTGACGTGACTTCAGTCTTTACATTTTCATTTGACATGACGCAGTTTTCACTCCCTTCAGTCACCTGTAAATCAAATATTTGCCTGCTGGGAAACTTCGGAGGAGCTCAGTTTGTTTGTGAGGTAACAACCTGAAGGGAGTTTGGACACATTCGAATATTTACTTTGCATGTGACACATTAGTCACTCAATAACCTCCCTGATTACACATCACACAGAGTCAGACAGGAAGTTCATTAAAGTGTCTACAGGGGTTTGCATCATGTTTTTTAATCTCCTGGGAAAACTTATCGGCACATCCTGTCCTTTCTGCCTGTTCTGCTATAATACACTTATCATAGAAGAATAACCTTGAAGAGAAAAACAGAGAAATTATCCTGCAAAACTGTCCTTTAAAGGTCGTTTTGCATCTGCATGATGAGCCTGCAGAATTTGAGATGCTGCTGTTTGAGTCCTGAGCCGAATGGGATCTGATGTTGCAGTAAAAAAAAGAGCCATAAGATCAGAAAACTGTTCGTCGGCTCTCAGCTCGTCTCGACTGAGTCGGTGGATAAACAGAGACGATCGGAGACGACGGCGTTAAACAGCAGCTGACGTCCTGAAAGGTTAACAGACTGTTTATACGAACCTGTCAGCTCGTGTCACTGTGGAGTAAAAAGGGGAAAATAACTAAGTATGAATAAGTTTGAGTTTTTCCATTATGTAATTTTTTTTATGACATGTTCAACATTTCCTCTGCGACTTTTCAGGGAGGAAATCAATCACATTCACATAAATGTGACAAGATGCTTTTCAGACATTATCAAAAGACTTTTATTTTAGAGAAAAAAAACTCCTTGTTTTTCTCTTCTATCGTTTTAATTTCCCATTTATTTCCCCTCTCCTTCTCCTCATTTCCCAACCTGTTTGTTTGAGCCTCAGTTCACTGTATGAACTGCTGTTTTGGATATTTAAGTACATTTTCCAGCTTTGCTTTTTGTCTTTTACTTAATTTAAATCAAACTGATGATGAAAGTTAAATGCTCTGACAGGAAAGAGCTTGAATGTACTCCACCCTCCATCTTGAACTCTTTTTCTATTGGCTCATTGATCATTTTGTATTGTGACTGATGTCTTTAGTATCATGGCAGGAAAAGTCAAACATCCGTCCACGAAGCTTTCAGTCTGGTATCGACATGTTCTCTGAATCATTCCTGTTAATATGTGACTCGTATCTAACCGCCGTATCACAGAAACATCACACCTTGTGTTTAGATTGTCTCCATGGCAACTGAGGCGTGGCATCAGTCTCATCCAGGGAAAACATTCGTTGTGTCGCACAGAGTCGCCTCTCATCATCTCTGCCGGGTGTTTCTGCAGGACAGATAACTGACACGACAAACCAGGACTGATGGAGACGTGACGTCTCATTCTGGTGTCAAAGAGCTGCACATCTCCTGTTGTTTCAATACAAACATGTGGTTGTACTGTGATGAAAGCACCTGAAGGGCCAAGAGATTTCACACAGAGAGCTCGTTTGATGATAAAATAATGACTTCTTGTTTGTCTCTGTCCGTCCATCACAGCGTCCAAGCCCGTGTCTCCGTACAGTAACTACACCGGCCAGCTGCGCAGCTCAGTGTATCAGCCCACCGAACTGGCTCTCATCAGCAAAGCCGTTGGAAATGTGAGTATAAACGTGTGTTTTGTTCACTGAGGCTCAAATTTGAATAAAATGGAGTCAAAACAAATAAACAGCTGTTTGCAGAGCGCTGTCAAACATGTGTCCTGCAGCAGGCAAATGAATGAAATAAAGAACCTTTGACAGCTTTTGATGCTCCATTATAAATCAAAAAACTGCTCTTTAATCAAATAAGATGTGCAAATTAGATTAAAAACTGAGATAAAAGATTCACTGTTACAGGTTGAGCTAATTACAGCGAAGTTGCACTTTTTTTGTGTCTTGTTTTAAAACATAAATGAGCATTAATTAGCGAGTTAGCTGCAGTTATCAGCTGGCATCACACTGAGCTAGAAGAGGCACATTTTGGAGGTTTTTTATCCAAAGAGCCGGTGGTCACACACTCACCCCCCCCCCCCCGACCCCATGACCTCATGCAGCATCCTGTGGACACGTCCTTCGACATGGTCATCCCCAGAGCGTCCACCAACTCTGCAGCCAACAGTGGGCGGAGCACCCCGTCCACAAACACTGACATCGGCAGCTCTACGTACACGCAGAGTAACGGAAACAGTGTAGGTCGTCCCCTGAACCCCTGAACGCCTCCTCCTTCCTCCCTCCACTCGTTTCCTCCTATCAGACGCTTTTGTTCCCTCGCCGCCGCCGTGCATGTCGACCTCTCAGCTCCTGCCGTATCCATAGCAACTTCTTCCACAGGTTGACTATGAATCACTTCTTTGTCTGGGTTTTTTTTTTTTTTCTTACCTTGTGGAGCTCGCTCTCTCAAGGCCTTGTGTCTTTTACCTCATCTGTTCAATATGCTGCTTGGACTCTGTTCACTTTCTCTCTCTGAAACGCAAAGAAATATGTCGGTGAAAAGGGTTAAGTTTGTTTTAATGCAATTTCTATATTTCTCTGTGCCAAAAACGTAACTTCTGCTGACCTTTTAAGGTGGTTTGTAGATGTTTACATCAGGAAAACTGGCGGCTGTAATCAGTTTGGATTCACAAGAATTAAAATGGATTCTTCCCTGATCCTTTTTTATAGTAAAATAAAGTATTAAAACAGGTAATCTAATGCATATAATGTATTAATTTCATGCTATGTTATTAAATGAGTTCTCACCTTCTTTCTGCAGCCTGATTATTAAGCTGCTGCAAAGCATCAACTCTCCTCCTGCAGAGCAATAAAGTGTTATTATTACGTTATTTTTGCCAAAAGTATAAAAAACACAGCTTCTGTTGTTTGTCACTCGTGGAAAACATTAGCAAATGCAAATTAATATGCAGAAGCTCCGTGTTTGTACGTTGTGTTTCGGTGGGATAGAAACAGGAGGTCACATCTGTAATCTAATGCACCTCAGGTAATCGAGTAAAAAGGAGGAGTAAGAAACTGCTCTGTGCAGCAAACAGAGTTAATTTGGACTCTTCCTGCTTCTTCTGTGAATCCAAGCTGATTACATCGTCTTTCCTCCACAAACCTGTGACCTTCTCAGCTCCTGACAGCCTTCAGAGGGGAGTTCACACTGGAAAATAAAGGCTTTTAGTTTGAATTTAAATCTCATTTTGTTGCTGTTTGACTCTCTCGTGTCTCTCTCTGTCTGCAGGGGAATGGTCTGCATAGGACGTCCCAGTGGTGAACACACACACACACACACAAACACACACACACACACACACGCGATAACTTCAGCTCACGTCTTTTCATTTGCACTTGCTGACTGTTTGTTTGCTGCCATCGACGGTTCCCCTGAGCTGGTTCTAAGAGGAACCCTCAGCCCCGACATGTGGAGGCGAACGCTTGCTCATCAAACCGCTGATGGAAAACAGCTAAACCTCCTTTTGACGGGTTTTTCCGTGCAGCTCTGGGTATCAGACAGCATAGAGCTTCATTTGGACGTCAAAGCGAGGGGATGAAGCCTCGGCTTTGCTGCAGAACAAAGACTTTTTTGCAATGGTGTTCATTCGCTGAGGGCCGTCTGCTGGACTCAGTCACACAGATGAAGAGCGATGGTGCTGACGGCGCCAAAAATAACGGCTGAAGAGAAAAATCTTACTCACTTTCCTCCCCACATTCCCCAAAAACAAGCTTTACAACTGTCCCTGCAGCTGCTTCTGTGCACTCAGTTTGACATGAGGGCAACACATGAAGGATCTCAGACTTTTCTGTTCAAACAAATATCAGAATCAGCTTTAAAGGTGCATCACATGCACACACGGAAGGAACTCGGCTCCAGTTTGTGTTTCTGTCGATGCGACACACAGGAAGTTCATCAGAAATATAATATAGACGTGTAGGGTGATTGATAAGTTTTTGTTTTAAGGTGGAAGGAGTCGAGTTATTCGGCTCCGGATGTTCAGTTCAACTCTTTGAATGATTCTGCAGAAAGTTTAAAGTCTTTAACTTTTGTTGTTTTTCTGTTTCGGGTGTTTGAAAAGTAAAAGTCAGGACTTTTTGACAAAACGAACAACATCGTCTTTCAAACCGTCGACCAGAAACGTGGATCTGAACTCATCCGACATCCGACATCATCACCGCTGTGGAGGTCAAAGACATCGACTTGGTCAAAGAAAACATCTGTATTTTACTTTAGACCATGAACTCATCAATCACCCTTAAACTTGGACAAAATATGTGCATCAAGTTCAATTATAGGAGTCGATGTATATTTTTTTTCTTGGATTGTGAATATTGTTAATAACCATGAAGTTCACATAAAATTGAGCTAATGTTGTTGAATTATGTAAATATGTTGTTAATGTGTCAAAGGTTCTTCACCACATGGAAACATCGTATGAATTCTGTATATTTAATATTATTTACAGCATCACTGTGTGCTATTTCATTAATTTATCTCATTTCTACCAATCAAACAATCATGAGAATAGAAAGGTAAAATCCTGCCTCTGATCAGCTTGTTTCATCAATTCTGCTTAATGTCATTTTTCACAAAGGGTTTCTGTAATCGCTCTCTCTAAAAAGCATTAAACAGAGAGACAGTGTTTCGTCGTCTCTGCTGTAAAAAACTGAATGAGTGAACTGTTTTGGACATTACCTATGGAAGCCCTAAGCGGACATGGTTTAATTTTTTTTTTTACAAGCCGTT
>JAPZDY010000014.1:2149553-2170036 GCA_029783645.1 Ctenochaetus hawaiiensis | reverse complement strand
GATAACGAGGTATTATCTCGTTATCTTGAGAAAACAAAGTTTGTTTTCTCGAGATAACGAGATAAACGGCTTGTATAAAAAATAAATTAAACCATGTCCGCTTAGGGCTTCCATATCACCAGCGTTTTTTCCTGTTATTTAAACTCTACAGTCCAGGAAACTTATCGACTAAACCACCTCTGTTAAGTTCAAACTTTTAGAAAGATGCATGAAAATAAAAAACCCTGAAAGAGAAAATGTATTTTTCATCCGAAGCAGGAAATGAGAGACGAGACTTCAGCTGTTTGTGATTCGTTTAGTTTCATGTGCTGAGATGTTTGATCGCTTCATCACATCCACCGTGTGATTCGTCTTTAATACACAACAAATAAATATTCACTCGTGACGTCACAAATGATGTTTTCTGATTTAATTCTTGTTGAAGACTCACAGTTTGTTAACTAAGCACTAAACAAATGAGGGTGACGATAATGTATTTTTAAATTATTTTAGTATAAACTAACATTTCCTTACAAAACATGACTGTGGTTCTTGAGGAAACATGTTTCTGTTTGGTTACATGTTGGATGTTTGGTGTTATATGAGAGGAAAAACAGCAGGAACACAAATTTAAGCCGGTTCATCAACTCGTGCAAACAGATTTATCGATCAGTGACATCAAAAGGTTTAATTCATCAGAGGAGACAGAAGTGATTGATTGTGGCTTCAGTTGTGTTTTCCTGATGATCCTGAATCACCTTCAGTATCTTTGTCAGAGAAGAAAAACACTGCAGGCTTCTGTATTTAAAACACAAGACATCCTTTCAACACATTTTATGTTAACCTAAATAAATAAAATTACACTTTGATATTAAAATAACCTCAAATATTTGAGGGCATCAGGCTAGCTGTTTCCATCTGCTTCCAGTCTTTGTGCTAAGCTAGGCTAATTCATCTGTCAGCTTTTAAAAACAGAGCAAACATGACTTTAGTGATAATTTTCTTATCTGAACCTTAGAAAGCAACACTGAGAGTTTATTACCTAAAATCAGATATTTTATTCATCGCTTTGCAGTTACAACATCAACAGTTTAAGCTCGGTGAGGTCAGAGTCACGTTTCTGAAGTTTCTAAAGATCAGAGACGACTTTACAACACGAATATTACGCAAACTTTAAAAATATACATAAATACTAAAAACTCTGTTGTTGTTAATAATTAAAAAGCAAACGAAACACTAGAAGTTTTAAGCTACGAAGTTACAATATGAGGTGAATAAATGGAGTACATGAGTCTAATACAAAGTGTTTTTCATAAACTAATAATATTAAAAGTGTTGTAAAAGTCCATTGAGAAAAGGATATTGAGAAACAACCAGAAGCTGCCAGGAGTCGTTTGGATCTCGACCACGAAACCTCCTCTGAGCCACACACACACACACACGCACACACACACACACACACACACACACACACACAGGAGACAACATCCTGTTCGAGCTCACACTTTTCTAAAAATGAAACTGTGCAATTAAAGAATTTAACGTCCTGTGGAGTGTTTTATTTTTCCCAGTTAGAGGCTCATTTTTATATCATCCTGCAGCTTTTTCACAAGATCCTGCAGCTCCAACATTGTTAGATCATGCAAGAACTTATGCAATCTTTTCACACACACACACACACCTCCCCCTGCTCATACTTCAGGTCTCTTCATTGCATTGACCCGGCTGCTCGTCGCTGTGGTTAAGATGCTGCGCTGTGATTTACGAGCGATCCGACTGCTGCGGCCTGATAGCCTCTGAGTCTCCTGAGGAGGTGAAACGAGGCCACGTCTCGTCTCTATTTCGGGCTCACAGACGCTTCTATCACATGTGTTTTTATCAGTGAGTCTCACTTTAACATGACCTGGTGCAGCAGCAGCAGAGGAGGAGAGGTGAAGCTGCTGCTGCAGGCCGATAAGACACGTGAGACAATAAACAGAGCAGGAAACAATATGCTTTGTCTTTTTCACCTTTTATGTCCAGATGAAGGATTTTACTTCTTCTGTGATAACACCGACTTACAAAAGCTATGACTTTAATTTATTCTCCAGTGGAAACCTGTAACAGAGCTGATGTATTACATATATTTAACAGTTTGCATGCGGCTCTTTATTTTAGGTTTTGTTTATTTGCTCCTCATGATGCCAAAGAAACTGCTGGAATCTGTGTGACTCATGATGACTGTCCTTAAACAAATGGGGGAAAATGATGGATTAAGATGCACATCAGCTACAAAATGTGATTTGTTTTAAAAGATTAGAGCATGTTTTTAAAAATAAAAGTGAAACCTGTGAGTCTCAGGACAGTTTGATGTATTTACAGGAGGATGATGTCGTGTGAGTTCAGGGGAAAATGTTCCTGGAACAGCAGCGTCAGGAGTGCGAAGGACGTCTCACTGAGAGCTAATTGGTGCTAGAAGCCGACGCCTGCATCCTGCTGATAGAGCTGGTATCTGACACACCGAGCAGCTAGTTAGTGACACACACAAGGACTGTGTGTGTGTGTGTGTGTGTGTGTGTGTGTGAGATCAAGCTTGGAAATAAACTTCAATCTGAACCAAAGAGACGAGCAGAAACTGCGATGGAGCCTTCGACATCCTGAACACAAAGGACAGTAGCAGAGGTTGTTTACACAGGATGAAGGCCAGAGTCACACGGTGAGACGGGTGAGGCGGGTGAGACAAAACACACTCTGCAGACGGTGCAGCCGAAAGACAGATAACCAGTTCAAACACTCTCCCAAGTGCTTCTGTCAATGCAAGTTCAGTTGGAGGAAGCAGTCCGACGTTTTACTGCAGAGTTCCATGATCAGCCTCACATTCAAAACAGGCTTTGAAATGTACACAAGTGTCATCCAGACTTGATAAAGTGTAAGAGGAACTGTGGATATATGAAGAATATATTGATGATATATATCAGTTCATTATTACTGATGTTTTAGCTGATGGAGAAAATTTAATCTGCTGGTTCTTCGGTGGTCAGGACTCCATAAACATGCGGTCAGATAAATAAATTAATCTCATCCGATTGTTAGCAAAAACACAGGAGAAAAAAATGAATTTAAAATCTACTCATTAGGTTTTTTCTGGAGCTTTCAGGAGCTTCTTGTGGACTGCGTCAGAGGATGAGGTTCGCTGGGTTGTCATGGAGATTTGATGAATCCGTCAGAGCAGAGAAATATTAAATATTTCTGTTAAATGATCATTTTTAAAGGACTTTTTGTTCTTCTGTTTTTGCATTTTCTCTTTTTAGTTAATCAACAATAAAGAAATGATAAGAAACTGGAGAGAGAAGCCAAACTGTGACTCCTTCAACATGATTGTTTGATATAAAAGTGCGTCTTTAAAAAGATAAATGATGACCACCTCAAACGTTGTCCTGAGGAACAGAAGTGGAGACGAAGCTCTTTGTTATTTTCCATGAACACATTCTGCTTCGCCTTCTGTTCACCACAGACCTGAGCTCGGAGCTCTGGCACTTCACAGCTGGAGTCAAAGCAGCTCCGTCGCTCTGAAATAACACCCACCTCCACCCGAGTCAGCAGCCCCCCTCCTATCAGAGCCCCCCCCGCTCCCACAGCTCAACAAACAGCAGCCATCGATGGGTGCACATTTACAGCCCTCTGTTTGCCTTCGGTCATGATGCACAGTATGTAAAAACATGGAAGTAAACGGCTCCTGTTGTTCATTAACAGCTTTGTTTCCAACTGCTACACAGAGAAACTGAGCAGAGCCGAACTGCAGGTGTTTGGTGACTGATGTGTGAACATCATGACAGAAACCTGCAGCCGCTCAGCCCTCGCAGACCTTCGTGTGACCTCGCCAGCAGACTGAGGAATGATTTACCAGCAGCTGGAAACGAACTGAGCTCAGAGTTAAACACACCGATGTTTCAGCAGAGCCTGAACTCTCACATCCAGGCTGCACATAATGAGCCGTGGGCTCATGTTGAGTTTATGTTTACCTGCAAAATAATGCAACATAATTTTCTCTTAAGCTGGATTTAAAGTCATGTGTTGAGGCGTTAAAGCATTCAGAGAGCTTACATACTGTACGTTAACGCCGACGCCAGCGACAAAGGCTATGTTGTGGCTGACGTGCACCTGCTTAAAGAGTGATTCAATCTTACATTTTTCATTTTTCAAACAGATCAGTGGACTTTTTTTGTTTCTGCACAGGGAAGATTCAGAACTTTGGTCGCATTTAACTCCTCTGTATGCAGCCGGTTTGTAGTTTGACATGCAAATAAATGAGAGTCAACATTGCCGACCTTTCAATAATGGAAGAGAAGCATCATATCATGCACATGGTACCATCTGACTTACGTAACCTTGTTTTACTGGAACGTAAACTGAACCACAATGCAGATGGAGTCTGGTCTGAAAACACTGCTGGTTCCCTGCATGTGAAGTAACATGAGAAACTAGTTTTTGCATTTGTCCACATAGATGAGCCACCAAAAAACCTTCGAGTCAGCAGTGTTTAAACGTCAAACCCACAGAAAGCACAACAGATGCAGCAGGTATTTGCACACAGGTGATAACAGACAGATTCAGCTGCTGTTGTTTTAATCATCTGCACTCTCCTGCTGTCTTCATGGAAAAAATCCTGCAGAAATGAACTTTAAATTTAGATTTCCTGTCTCAAACTCGAGGGGAACATGTGGATTTCTGGGCAAAGTCAAACTTGTATTCTGGTTCGACTTTGTTTTTCTTTGTTTTCTCAGTAAAAACTCCTTCCAGTTTCCTGTTTGAGCACAAACATGTTTCTGCCAACTCCGGCGGCTTATCATCTGAGGTGTGTCAGTGACTTGTCATCTGGGGGCAGTGGCACGGCAGCCGTCCACCCCCGCTGAATGAACAGAGTGGTCTTTGTACGCTCGGGACAAAGCTGGTGCTGTGAGGCAGCCAGGAGGACCTTGAGGAAGGACACCTGAGCGCCGAAACACCTCCCTGCTACGTTTTAACACAGCGTGTCACATCTGCAGCTCATCCTCGCAGATCCACAAACAGGGAACGATTCGGTCATCACAGGCGCCATTGTCGGTGCATTTCAGCTCATAAAGTGGGTGAAGTGAGACATGAAGGCCTGTTGACACTTTTCCCTGTTTTGAGAAACTTGACGGAAGCTGTTTGCCCGAACTGTTGACACAGCTGCAGCTAGAAAACACAGCACAACAGCATCAGAGGCGCTTTACACGAGCCAGATGACTCCGACTCTGCTGAACGTTCCAGCACAGAGAAACCACACCTTAGTCTCTTATTTGAGGTCAGACAGATACGACCGATAGCACAAACCGCCGCCGCTTAACACTGATGCATTTCTGAAATTCTTTTTTTTATATCCTTGTTGGGGTTGCATTCCTGGAAAATCTTTCCCACATATATATCGAGGCAGCACAGTGTTGTAGAATGTGAAATAAACCTCCAGGCCCTTTTGTGCAGGCAGGATTATCAGTGATGAAGCTAATCCGACACACACGCCTGCAGCAGAGCAGAGCTGTGTGTGTTGTGTGTGTAGAGCCACTTTTTTTTAATATCAATAATCCCTCCAAATATTTCTGCACAAAAATTCATCAATGAAGTTTTTTCTTCTTTAGAGACAAAAACCAGAGTTAATATCAAGTCATTGTTCTGTTTTGTAATAAGTTTTTGCAGAAAATGTCGGTTTTGCAGGTTGTAAACCAAAGAGTCGGACAGTTTAAAACTTTCACTGAAGATGACCTGAAAGAGTGAAACCACATATGTGAACCTCATGGTGATAACCAGCTGATCAATCAGTTAGTTTGATATATCGGCAGCACGATTATTTGTAACGAATTTATGTCAATTCATGGAACAGTCGTTGAGATATTTCAGTCTTCAGTCGTCCTCTAGCACGAGAAAACAACCCTCCTGTTGTGACGTTTAAATGTGAACACAAACAACAAAACTTTGAGATTTTGGAGCAATTAAATAAGAAAATATACCTTTATTATGATTTTATGCAAAGTCACATAGCTGTTCTCAGTTTACTGTAAAGCTATAATGGAAAAAAGCATCTTAACATATTGATTATCCTTGCATCAAACTCCAGAAAGAGAAATAACATGATTTTTTTTGTGTTGAACTTAAAATGTCTTCATGAATTCCTCTGCACCTCGTGGGAGAACTCAGGCTGTGTTTGGGAACAACTGCAGCGTGTGAACTGCTTCAGCAGTAACTGTATCAGAAAATAACCTCCTTCCCCTGAGCGTCCTCTCTGTAAGTATTTGTCATGTGCCTGACTTGATCTATCTTTGCCTCAGTCTGCAAACCAAAGGGCCCCTCAGGAAATGCCTGCCGGAGGTAAAGTAGGACTCCAGGATTTCCACTGCAGAAGGTGCTGAGAGAAACCTGATCCAGCGGCAGAGCTGTGAGGGGCCTGTTTGTGGGAAAATGGACCCCTGAATGTTCACATACCTGACATACCTGAGAGATTCTCCTCGCTGACCTTCACGAGCTGGAACATCACCTTTACTGTGACCTACATTTAAACACAGAGATACACATATTGTGTCGCTGTGGTGGCGTTTGTATCAATACTGGTAGAGTGTGATCAGATACATGTTATTTATGTATTTATTTTGCTGGACATAGAGAATAAAAACTATTTTTTACAACATTTTTGGGAGCTTGTGTCAGAGAAGGAGCTCATTAAATACTGTAAAAATATAGATTTCCTCATAAGTGAAGTGGTTGGTGTTTAAAAAAGAAAAACCATACAGCAGCACCACCCTCCGCATTTTTATTTTTCCACAGCTGGTCATGAAAAATAAAGACCTGTGTCCTTTTTTCTGTCAGGTGGAGTTCCTCAGGGCTGATCATAGACACAGATTAAGTCCAGTCAGATCCGAGGAAGCAAAACAAACTCTCCACAAGAGCACAAAAACAGTAGATGTGCTTTAATTCCTGTTATCATTATGAAAGAGAAGCTGCTAACTCATGAAACCAAAGACAGGTGGCTGTTTCTCTAGTTCTTGGTTGTTTTTCTAACTAAAAGGAGACACCACTGTAAGACTGTAGGAACATTTACAAAATCAGTTAGTTATCTAAACTTTAAAAAGACTGATGGATTCAAACAGCTTAATTCTTTACACCTTATGTTTAAATCATCTATTGTTTTGCACTTAGAGACAAACATGAACCATCAGGCTGCTCATGGCAACAAAAATGATCCATCCAACGATCATAAAACCCTGATCATAAAGACTACATTCAAATCATGGAGGTTATTTGAACTCCTGCTGTGTACACAGCTTCCTCCTGCAGTCTGTTTGTTATTCTTCAAAGATTATTTGCATTTCATCTCTTCTTTCAGAATAATGTGAGCAGTCGTTTAAATGTGGTTGGCTTTATGTGTTTGAATAAAGGTCTGAGTCTCTGTGCAGCGTGACCGCGACTGAGGGAATAGAGTCACATTGTGAACGAGGCCTCTGCTGAGATAACATGCCCCACCACACACCTGGTATCTCATGCCAGGCCGAGCAGCTGCTGTGTTTCCACACCGCGTTGCCATGGATGTGGCTTGCAAACACGGAGGTCTGCAGGGACCAAAAGACTCACACTCCTTCTCTTCCACATACTAAACACTCACACACACACACACACACTTCCTCACACTTCAGGGAATGGGTCAAGTGGTCAAGAAATTAGTCAGGTATGGAGCAAAATCATTGAGCCAAAGTCACACAAAGAAAAACGACATCAAAAGAGAGTTAACTTTGACTCGTGAACAATCAGACCTGCTTTTCTGAGGCTGTGAAGCTCTGAGTGCGAAGACGGTGAGAATCCAGGTCAGTGAAAGAAGCCTGATGAGCCTGAAGTTTCGTTTGTGCAAAAATCATGTAACACAGAGCTTCAGTGCAGCTGTAAACATCAGTTTCCTTTGTCTGACGTGAAACCAAGTCATGGTTTTACAGGTCACAAGTAAGTCTCAGCTATGAGTCTCCAAGTCAAGACCAACAAGCCCCATGTCAGGACCGAGTCCTAAGTTTTGTGTTTGAGTCCTGAAAGAGTCATTTCTCTTCATCATTTCTTTTTTGGGACTAAAGAACATTTTAAAGCAAACTAATCTTCTTGGTGTGTTATTCCTAAATTGCCATTTATTCTTAATTTCTAAGCTGAATGTTTTGCATGTTTCCATTTGCATTTCACTGACAGCAGCAGAGTCTTAACATTCAAATGTGAGAATGCAGAATTTGAAGTTTTGAGCTTGGATCGGGTATGAGTTCAGTCAAAGGTTTTTTTGATTTTGTCAGGTTCAAGTTATCGTCCTAGTTAGTTTAGTCAGACCGACTATAAGTCCTGTAACTCAATTCAAAGCCTTTGACCCGCAGATTACCTCTGATCTCGACCGCAGTCGTTGCATCACAAACAGACGAGACCAAAACATGGCAAATGACATGACAGAGGGCATTAAATAGTGAATCTTGCTTAACTGCTGCTTTTTTGTATTGTAACTACAACAGTAGTTGACAGGAAGAAGAAATAATACTACAATAAAAACACATGACAAAGATCTTGTGATTTTTAAAGGCGATTATAAAAACTAAACAGATAGGCCCTGATCATCATGTTGATCTGTACATCTAATTAGAAAATGTGTTTGCTCAGTCTCAGTGACTGATGACTTGGCTGTAATGAGGCACAAACAGTCTTTCAGCTGCCTGAGCCATCAGCTGGGCTGTAAAGTGATTGCATTGCAATTAGTAAACATAAACCTAAGTTAACAAAACTCAGTTAATATTTTTCATTTACATAAGATGTGCTTTATTTATAAAGATGTGCATACATGTAAAGTCCTTATCTTTTCATTTGTATGTCTCTCCTCACTATAATCTCTTTCTTAATGTGGTATTTGCTTGAGTTCTCCTGAGAGATTTCTCCGCTCTACTGCTTCTATTCACAGGACTTACAGATGAATACCGACATCTGCTGGACAGAAGTCGGAAGTGCAGTCCATCTTTGGAAGCTCAAAAACCATTCAAAGCTTTTCATTGGCTGCAATTTAGGAGAGTGCTATTTGATTGGTCATAATATATTCTGTCGGCCAATCAACGTTTTGTTTACGATCACGTTCTAAGGTCATAGTTCAGAGAAACGTAATGTGACGCAATTAGCCCCCGGGGCAAGTAAATCTGAGGTTATAACGGCCAGGAGGGAGCAAATTAATGAAATCTATAGTTAAAAGAAAATGAATTTCACAGACACGTAACCGGGCGTCGTGTTTTCCCAGACGATGATGGGTTTCGGTGTAAACGTGGTGACGTCGTCAATGTCTTTACAAAAGGTTGGTAGCTCGCTAAGCTAAGCTAAGCTAACGGGACTGTAGAGCTAACGGCAGAGAGGCTAACGTTACTTAACTAGCATAGCTGACGTGAGGTTATCTCCAACCCCAGCAGGTCTGGCAGGTTGAGTTTGACCCAACCTTTTCTTTATACACACCTGTCTGAATATGATGTTTTCAGAGAGTAACGTTACACCTGATCGTTTTAATGTTACAGCAAGAAGTAACTATTGTTTTTAGTCTCTGGGGCGGGGTTACGGAAAACTACTAGTTAGCTTTCGAAGGTAACACAAGTTTATGCGTTGAGTTATCGATGAGCGACATCGGATGATTTCCACAGATGAAACACAGATGTTGGTATTTTGCATGAGCACCGGTCAATGTGCCAATAGGAAACTTCTGAGACACAAAGTCACATTATTTGCTGCTGTGTTTTTATTTCTTGACTTGACAAGTTTGACCTCAAAGCATAAATACAAATTAAACCTACGATACGTGAACAGTCTAATCCATCGTATCAAGTTGATTTAAATTTTATTGGCATCAACAAAGAACAAGCTCAACAGGCGCACAAGGCTGTGAAAGTCTTATATTTTATTGAAGTTTTCTCATTGTCATCAAAAAAGAGTTCATTTTAAAGGCCTTAGAACAGATGATTGTAAAGAAGGATGAAATTATTTTGTTCAAGATGTTTTCAGAGTTTGGTTAATTATCATATTTGGCTGTTTTTCAGCTCTGCGTCCTCTCCCTCCTAAGCCTGAGGCATCAGTTGTATCATTGCTGTCTGCAGTCATGGAGGACGCGTCCACACATTCCTACCTTTCGCTGCCTCTCCACTGGACCTGATTCACCTCCTCCGTCCACGATGACTGACTCCTCTGAGTGCACTGAACCAGAACCCCGCCACAGTGCCCCCGCCTGGTCACCCGACCAGGGACCTCCACCTGCTCCCACACACTGCTGCATGAGCGGCTGTCACAACTGTGTGTGGATCGAACACGCTGAACAGCTGCTGGAGTATTACCATGACGGAGGCGATCGGGCGCTCGCCGCTATTGAGGAGAACGTCCAAGATGAAAACCTCAAAACTTTCTTGAAGATGGAGATCAAACTCTTGAATAAGACATGATTTGATTTGGCTTCAACCTCAGTGTCGACATTGAATAAGTGTTATTAACATTCTTGTGTAAAAACCTTTCACAGCACTTTATAACACACTCCAGTCACTAACCTCTTCAGCACAGCCTGGTCATGGTGGGAATATTGCACCATTATTGGGTGTTATCTTACTTTATAAATGGTATTAAGGCAGAAGGAGGGGGCATTGCTCAGCTTATGAGCCAGCAGAGCTGAATCAGTGTCTGTTTAGGAAAAATAAAAAAGGTGAAAGACAGAAAGGGACAGAGGTGTGATGGATAGATGATGAGTTATTTGTGCAATTCCAGGGAGATTTACAGAGTGGATGTCAGCAGCCAGCAGCTCCCTGCTAACTAATTCAAAGAAGGAGAAACAGAAATAAAACATGTCTGCATATTAACAAGGTTCATGAGCTGCTTAAACTCTGAGCAGTGACAAGATCAGCTGCCATATCAGGCACATTGCACATCACAGTTGGTGTCAAAAGTCTTTTTCTAAACTGTGACGGATGTTCAAACAGACTGTCTATGTGATAATGATACAGTTTGACTGTTTTGTCTCTCTGTTTGACTAACGTGTGGGTTTGTTTATTTGTCTGACTAACTTTTCCTGTTTCTTGACTCTCGTCTGGTGACGTCTGGTGTTTCCAGAGTTCAGCAATTATCTTTGTGGAAACAAACACAATCATTTTTCTGAAAAGATTAATTCCTAACATTAAAGAAATCAGATCAGTGTTTTAAACTAAAGTTGTTCTTTAAAGGCACAACATGCAGAATTTTTTCTTGACATAACTGCATCATTTTTGGTTGTGGTTGTGTGTGTCTGCGTTCATGCCTCCATGCAGGCGACAGCTGTGGTCTTTTGTTGTTTTAGTGGAGAAGGTGCCAGGTTTGAATGTTGTGTTTGCAAACAGTGTCAGAAAAATGCTGCATGTCTTTAAGTTTCAACTGGAAATGTAACCAAAGTCCCAACCTGCTACTTTTAAAGTGCCTGAACTGTCGTCACATTAGTCTCTGCTTCGGCTTTAAGTGGTGGGTTTTTCAAAGTGTGTGTTGCGTATGTGTGTGTGCAGATTTTGCAGTTGTCACTATAAGTAGATCAGCATGCCACTTTATGTCTTTGGTCCTCATAAGATCGTGTGTTTTATTTTTTAGTCTTTTTCATTTTGCTGTAGAATTCACTGACTCGTTGCCACGTTTCTTTGGTTGTGAAACCAGTTTGCACATTTGTTTTATTTATCAGTCGGCTTGAAGTTTGAAATGAAGGTGTAAGTGTTTAGGTGACTAATTTTATTATATTTAAGCATATATTTAAATTAAAGTTATTTTTAAGAGTTTTTAAAATAAAAATGTTTCTTCTAAGATTGTGTTGAGACTGTTTTTATGAGAAAGAACCACTAGAGGGTGCCAGATAGACATAAACCACTTCATCAATCTGCTCCGAAGATGTTTGGGGATAAAATATTTTGTCTGATCTTCTTAACTCGTTCATTTCGTCATCGTGTGGATTTATTCAACATGCTTAAATATTTTCCTTTTTTTTCAGAACAGCTAGTTTAAGTGTAATTGCTGTAGTAATAATCCAGGAGAGGTGTTCTAAAGCCTTTCTATATGTTCAGGAAGTTTTTATTTTAAGTGCTCATTATCTTAAACATAATGACTTGTAATACTGCAAGTTATGCATGCAAACAAGATCAGCTTTGACTTTCTGAATGTAAATTTTGCAATTTATAATAGTAATTTTTTAAAAATACTCTGATATTTTTGATAAACAAAGGAGGCCTCAGAGACGACAAATAACCTGAAGGATCAGAAAAGAAGCAGAGCTCGTTCAGATGTTAGAGTGACGTCTTTCAGTCAGCTGAGTCTGGTGTCCCTTCATCTCACTTTCTGAGGTGACGGTGACCCTGATCTCCCCGACTGAGTCAGCAGAAGTCTGGTGATGGTGATGCATCTTAAGTCCTGATTACACAGGTGCCAGTGGGCAGCTCGAGCCTGCAGTTATTCTTTGATCTGGGTTATGCAGAGGATTACAAACTGATCATACACAGAACGCTGTGCCCAGTGACTCTGACGTCGGTGGAAACAAAACTGGTGACAGATTAGAGCCGATGGCCTCGCTGCAGCGTGTCGCTTTGCATCATGCCAGTGTGTGATATTCTCTCTAAACTACATCTGAGCACACGAGTCAAACGAGGACACGGTCAAACTCTGGTTTTTGGGTAACTGAGGGGATTAAAGTTTTAAAGTGTTTGCGTATCTTAAAATACAGTTTTATTACAGTTAATACATAATAATTGTACTCAATCACTGACATTATAATTAGCTTAAATGATGCTGATTGATATTTTCTTCATTAGCAGCTAATAATAATCAGTTTTGGTGTTTTTTTCTTGTTAATAATAAAACCATAAAGATCAAGCCCAGCTTTAAACCCTGCCATCCTCTCAGATTGATCATTATCAGCGTGCAAAGAGCCGACACGTGTCGCCTCCTGCTGAGAGCTCAGGGGTCATCAGGGGGGGCCGGGCGGACACGCCCTCAGGGCAGTGATGTCAAACAGTGGGCCCCGCCCCCTGCACATGTCCTCAAAAAAGACAAAGAAACTGGAACAAATCCTTTTTATTTGCAGGCTAATCAGCTTTTACATTGAGTAAGAAGAGCTTTTTTAATGAATTAAGGTTGGTTGTTTTCTTATAAACCAGAGATCCACTGACACTCATGTCTGTTGATTCTGACTCAAAGAGATGGATTTGTATTCATACACCGTTCAGTAGATTTAGATCAGTGTAATTTTTGTTACACTTTCTTTGGAAAAGTAAAGATGATTCTTGATGTTGCCTTTCACATTACTGAGTTTAGAAAAACTTTCTCGTTGCAGCAGATGAATGTCGATGTGAACTTAAAACCTTTTTTAATGTTTTGAAACCCCAAAGTCTTGATATCATTGTAAAATATTTTTTTTATTCTTTCACTGTTTTGTTTTAGTTTTAAATTTTACTGCTGTATAAATGTATCTACTTCGCTCTCATCATTCCACTTGTGTTGTTTTTAACCTTGAACTGAGCTTCTCTCTTACTTTGCTCTCTGTTGTTTTTACTTTTTATTGTAATATAATGTTTCAGTTTCCCTGTGCAGCACCTTGAATCTACCTCTGGGTTTAAAAATCTATAAATAAAGCTGCTTTGGAGCATTTCTGGAGCATGCTTTTGCAGCATTCATTTTGAGAATAAACTGCATTTTGTCTCTGACTCTTTTGAAAGTATCACAGCTTTGTGAAAGTGCAAAACAAAATCATGACAGTTTCTCTTTCAGGTCTAAAGATGCTGCTGCAGGTCGACTCACCTGTATAAACTAACAAAAAGTTGTGGTTAACAGCTCAGTGGTTGGTTTTAGATGTGGAGGCTGGATTATAAACTCTGTAAGTGAAGATCACTCGGACTGCAGAGAGTTAAATTAAAATGAACATTAAGATGATCGAAGAGCCTTCTGCAGGAAGGAGCACTGAAGGGTTCCACCTGCAGCAGATGGTGAGTCGATTGCATAACAAAGGGGGCTTCAGGAAGCTTCCTGCTGCATCCATAATCTGCATCAACATATTCCAGACTGTATTATCTTGGATCTGGGATTTGATTGACAGTCTTTAGAGTTTCCTGGAAATTTCTGGAGACAAACATTACACCGGGCCCGGTGCTTTTTAATGGATGATGTGAAACACTTAAATATCTGTTGTGCATAAAGTTAAATTCCTCACATTGATCACAAATACTAGATGATGTTAAAACTTGTTACACACACACACACACACACACACACATATTGACAGTTTTCAAATCAGAAGTTTTCATTCAGAAACTTCACTAAAACTTATAAAACAGACATAATTCTTAAAAATCAAATCTACATAATCATCACATCACATCACAATGACGTTACAAGAGTGCAGTTTGATCGTCTTCATCGTGTGCATCATCAAGGTGAAGTGTTGACACTAGAGGGAGGCGGCGCTCTCATAATCTCATGGGGCTCAGCATATAAGAGGGGCCCTCAGCCCCCCCGGCCCTCACAGCAAGCCTAGCATAGAACTCCACTCATCTGCTAGACAGATCGAGGCTGCGCTCACACACACTCGTCTGGCTGTCCATCACCCAAGCAGCCGGTGAGTAGACCCGCCGCTCCACCTCCACCATCACATCAGAGCTGTTGTTGAGATACTGGAGGTTTTATACAGATGGGGATGTTTGAAGTTTCTGTTCTGGGGCTGCAAGAAAGTCAGTGGATGTTACTTTTTCATCTGATCTGAGTTTAACCAGAAACTTTTAAATCATGAAAGTAATTTATGATGCATCTCTTGAAAAGGAGATTTGGATCTGAGGAGAACATCCTGTTAAATGGAGGTCAAACAAACAGTTTCTTTTTTATTCGAACTTAAGCTCAGCGTTCATGAACATGTGGAAATGTGTTTCAGCTAAATGTTTTGTGTTTTGGACGACAAAAGATTTATTTTTTTAAAAACTCTCAGCGTCATGGATCAGTCTATCTGACACAGGCATCATGGATCATTAATACTGCATGCAATTACTCTGTGGGGGTAAAAACAAAAACTTTTTTATTGATTCAACAAAACAGCATTATTTTTTAAATCTTTTATGCTTTCCAGTGAAAACCAGATATAAATGTGTTTCCTGAATGAAAGATTTGACTAAAAGTTTTAAACCAGCTTTTGGTATTTGACACTTTTGCTCCTGACACGTTTTGTTTGGCTCTAAAAAAGCATTAGGGATCAATTATAAGCCCAATAAATGCTCTGCTGGTGCTGCAGGTTCATTTATATGACTCATTTTCAACATCAGAATCATTATTCTCGCACTTTAACGATATCTATAGAGTGAATAAGTGGTTGCATAGCTGCCCTAACATGCATATGCAATTTAAATATTTGAGTGAATATGCTCAGAGTTTAAAGTTAATGACTTTTGTGGTGACTTTTCTGTTTCAGGTACATTACATTTTCAGCTCTGTCTGAGAAAACGGACATCATCGGCCTTCATGCAGTCATCCCTCTCTGCCATGTTTGAATTCAGCAGCCCACCTCTTTGTGATGCTGTAGGAAGGAAAACTCTCCCCTCCTGTTGTTTACATGCCCCTCTGTGGACCTGCTTGCATGAGCTTTTGAGACGGAGGCAGTGGATGACTGCACGCAGGCCGACGTCGTCCGTTTTCTCAGACAGTCCTGATTTCAATAGTTATTTACCTGAAAAGAGCTGAACTGCACAAAACAACAGCTGATCAACTCATTTCTTTCTTCTTTAGGACAAAAACTTGTCAGTCGCCCCTCATAGTTATATTATGAAATGAAAGAACTCTAAACTCAAAATATTCAGTTTCTTTTGCATGAATGAAGCTTGTTAGGCGATGACAGCTCAGTTTTTCACAATCCCTTTGTTATTAAACCTCAGTAATGATGAGACTTGTTCAGGCCGTCTCTGTCATTGAGACGCAGTGAGCGGATTGATCACTTAGACCCTCAGTGCCAGCTCAGCATTTCTGCTGTTTGTCCTTGCTCTAACGAGATTACAAGTGGAAGGCCAGCTTGAAACAGAGAGGTGTGTGGGGGGGGTACTTATTAACTTGAGCCAGGGATTATGGGAAAATTGGGTCATCCTCACAGAACACTGCAAGGTAGTCCATCTCAGACATTCAATCACCAGGAAATATGAGTGTAAATCCTGCCTGCTGCTTGTCAGATCGGTAAGAGGATTATGGGCTGTAATGTCAGACAGAGGTGACAGAGGCTGCGAGCTAACTGTTGCATGAAATTAACGGTTAAACGGAGCGTTTAAGACAAAAACACAGAGCTGCAAAAGGGATGTGAAGAGACTAACAAGTGAAAGTGGCTCATTCCCTCCATCTTACTGAGCGAGACTTTGGTTTGGATGAAGTTTCTGACTCTTTCTTTCTCCTTTCTGAAATGAAAAGACAACATCACGACGACTACACTTCGAAGAGGCGTCTCCAAAGCCAGCGGCCTGCACACAGGTACATAACTGCTCAAAATGAACCTTGAGCCCAAAGCTGAGATCAAGTCGGCCACTCGTGTCAGCGGAGGCCCCGCCACCCCACGCAAGGGTCCGCCCAAGTTCAAGCAGAGGCAGACCCGTCAGTTCAAGAGCAAGCCTCCAAAGAAGGGGATCCAGGGGTAGGTCCTCAATGCTGCTCTTTTTCTTCTAGAGGTTCAGAAATAATGGCAAGTCATGGTTTGTAATTTGTTTTTCTTTGCAGCTTTGGTGATGATATCCCTGGCATGGAGGGCTTAGGCACAGGTGAGTTCACTGTAGCTTTCAAAATGCATTTCAGACCAGCTCAAATGATCCGAAATGTTCCAGGTAACCTCATGCATCTGTGTTCTTGTTGCAGACATCACCGTCATTTGCCCCTGGGAGGCCTTCAATCACCTGGAACTGCATGAGCTGGCCCAGTACGGCATCATCTGAGCCTTCATGCATCTCCCTGCAATCCCCTGAGGATTACAGGCCACATCCATGCACTTCAAACCATCTGCCTCAGGCTCCATCTCATAGCTTTAAATGGGACTGTTCAAAACAAACAACCACAACAACCTGTAACACACACAAAAAATGGAAAAAGAGAAAAAAAAATCTACAAAAAAAAATCACTTTCTGTCTTTTTTCACCGGACTCTTCTTCTGATTCTGCAGCACAAACACAACCTCTGCTCACGTTTAGCATCTTCTGATTTGAGTCTCACATCTTCTTTAGATCTGCACTGTTACTTTAAGCATCACTGCCTCTTTTCTCTCTGTGCTACTTTTTTTCTTCTCTCCTTTTCTTTTCTGTTCTTCTCACGGACAAAAACCTGAAACTTACACAAGCAAAGGAAGCCTCAGATTGAGTTTAAGTGACAAACCCGTGAGGTGGGTGGGTTCCCACTTCATGTGCTTCGGCTCCTCTTTCACCACCTCAGAGACTTTTCCATCAATGCTGAACGTTTAAAATAAAAAAAAAACCTGAATTCTGTAGAGACTGGACGAAACTTTAAGGTGGGCTGACATCAATCAGTCATCAGATGTCCCACTTTTCCCTCCGTTTTCACCGACCTTGAACTACACCTAAATTTTCTATAGTCATATTAGAGGGAGTCTAATATGTGGAGGGATTGTTTTCAGGGGTAAAATCTTTAAAAAAAACTAACTCAGCTGAGAAAAAAAGTCCAGTAAACCAGAATTCCTTCCTTGTAACATACTAGCATGTGATTTTGCAGAGTAGTAGTGTGTATTTGTGCAACGTTTGCTCTCATCACAGAGTTACAGAGGTGCAGAATCTCTGCTAACATTCATATCTCTCTTATTTGTATAATAATAATAATAATAATAATAATGTCGATGGAAATATGTATTTTATGTTTGCATGTTTATTTCTCATACTTTCACACAACCTGTGTGTTCATATGTGTGTTTTTAAGCTCAGTATTTTAGCGTTCTTCTGTTATTATCTTGTAGATTCAGATGTTTTACAGTTGTCCTCATCATCCTTCTCATTCTATCCATCACTCAGCTACATTCATTTGTTTTTAAGTTCCTCATTGTTTCTTCTCCATCATCGTCAATCAGTCATCCCTTTAGTTGCATTTAGCTTCTGATGTATTTTCTGTTCTCCTGAAAATCTAATCAACAAGATAATAACAGAGAAATTAATAACTTTTCCCTGATTGATATAAACCTGGTGATGGAGGAGCTGGTGAATTATTATTATTATTACATTGTGTTTTGAATTGATTGCACTGTAGTAGTGAGGGATGGCAGAGGGATGAGTGGGATGTGTGTGTCAGTGCGCACATATGTCTGAAGAGATGTGAAATGGAGCTTTGACTTCTCTACAGGATGAGGGAAAAAAATAAAACATAAAAAGAGGAAAATACAAATGGAGATTTATTTATTCTCATCATAACTGCTGCTTGGAAAATGAGTTTGTAGTTTGATAGTGATCAGTCTTGAGTTCAAATTAATGCACACAAACATATGTAAACATGTATTTTAAAAAAAATATATTTTAAGTTCGATAAAAGCATTTTTAAGTCATTTTTGTAAAAAAGTTTAACAGCCTTTAAGATCAGAAAACAGGTGTTAAATATATCACAGTATCACAATGAACACCAGGAAATTTCAGCATATTTATAGGAAAAAGTAGCTTTATACTTGAGATAATTACATAATTTCTTGCCGTAAAAACGATAATACTCATTTTTTTTAAATATAAAGATCTGAAATTATGAATATGAAGTAGAATTATTACTTAAACTGAGCAGTTTACTGAGTTGTAACATAGTGCCCTTCAATTAATGATAAGTAAGTAGGGATTATTTTTGCACCTATTTATCTGACAATAATAACATATGGTTTACTTTGCATGTGTATTGTTTGTGTACATCGTCCCTCCAGGTGCTCACTGAATACAATGCAAACAGCAGACTACACTATAAAAAGTAGCATCATTATATATTTAAAGACCCAGAATCCATCCAGCAGCCTCCTGTGCATCAAGTCAGTGAGGAACACTTCTGTTTGTCTTGATTTGAGTGAATTTTATTAATTATAGTTTCATTTAAAAATATGCTCCAAGTGAACACAGTAAATAACAGAATGACTAAAGTATATATTTTGATAAAGATTACCTTTGCAAGTGGTGCCACAAATTCTTATCAGGCTTATGTAAATGATTAGCAAATAATTGATATATAATAATCCCGAGCCTTTTAATTCGGCCTTAGTTTTGCCCTGCATTTAACAAAATTATTTCATTGCGCAGTGTCTTCTACACTGTAGTTGTGGTACAATATGTACTCCAGCCAATACAGGTGGAACGAGCCTTTTCCAGTGAAAAAATGAAAAGCTTGTTTCGCCCGTGGTCGCCTCAGTGTGGGACCGGTGGGAAACGGTCGGTCACAAATGTCTGCAACACCCGGTGTTTGAGTTGTGGGATGGAGTTTCGTTGACAGACAATAACGCTACGTGAATTTTGTACTCAGTGTGTCTGTCAAATAACGCAGTGATATCTATCGGGAGCACTCGCCCGAGCAACATGGCAGATAATATTGTGAGTATAACGGCAGGTTGTATTAACAGCAGTGAGGACTCGACTCGGGCTAACGTGAGCTAGCTTGTTAGCCGAAGTCTGGAGTGATGAGGCAGCAGAATTAGCTTGGTAGCTAACGTTGGCTCGCTATCATTAGCAAAGAGTGACTGGGGCCTGTTTAGCTAACCGGCTAATCTTAGCCGAATAGTAGGGACAGTAGACGACATCTAAATAAAATGAATCTTCGTATGATAACAAGAGAACCTCTTTACCGGCGCAAATTTATTAATAAAAAATGTCTTGAGTTTTGTTTAGCATTCATAGCTCATTAGCCAAACACAAGCTACAATATTCTCGGTAACGTTAGATGTACTGGGAGCCAAGATTTTGTTGATTCATTAAAAGTGGTAACGTTATTTTGTTGACTGTGAGAAAGCTCCCCTACATCATAACAGCAAGAGTTACTGTCGTTTGAATAAAGGTCAACACCTTAATGTCCTAATCAAGCTGCGCTCTCTTTAAAAGTAGAGGTTTTTAAGCTAACGTTAACATTACTTTTCTGCACTGTCATCGTTGTCATAATATCGTGACACTGACACCACTGTAAAGAGGGGGGGATAGGGGGGAGTAGCGCCCTTGTTATGACTGACAGGTGTTTGGTTGTCTTATCAAAGCTGTATTAAGTCCACGCTGTTTTTGTTTGCATGTGGCTAACGTTTACAATAAGGTGTCTGTCCGAGATGTCTGAGCAGATAACAGGGAATTCACTGTAGCTTATGTTTTTTTTTTGTCTTTCTCCGTGTAGATCATTAGGGTACAATCCCCAGACGGGATGAAGAAAATTCCTTCTACCAAGAGGGAGACAGCTGCTGCTTTTTTAAAGAAGGTACTGTGTGTGTAAAACATAACACTTGTTAAATCAGACTGAGTCAC
>JAPZDY010000014.1:2117421-2131806 GCA_029783645.1 Ctenochaetus hawaiiensis | reverse complement strand
TGCGTATTCAAGGATGACGTTCCCGGACAATTCTCAGCCTCCGATGGTCATGGTGGGTGAAACACGAGAAGATTTCATCATCACATCTCCAATATTCCAACATTAACCAGATGTTTCTGTTTGCAGACACAGGAGATGATTTCTGAGACTTTGGTTCAGATCTTAAAAGGAGAGTCGAAGGAGAAGCCTGCAGGCGGCTGGAGGAGCGTCGGGCCTCTCGTCCTGGGCCTTTCTGTTTTCATCATCACTCGACGCTGTAACATCAACCTGGGAGTGAAAGGCTGGGCTGAGCTGTGTCTCCTGGTGTCTTCTGAGGCCGCGATGGACAAGAAAAACCTGGACGAGTTCCTCAGTTTCTTTCCAAATCCTCTCTAGTAAGTTCAGCTGACGCTTTGAGCTTAAGAATCACATGAAGTTGGACAGAGAAGCAGGACGCTGATGTGTGTTTCGTCCTCACAGTTCAGTTCTGGGTCTGATGAACCACTGTGCGCAGCAGATGGTGTCGGAGCTCGTCCTCCTCGTTCCTCTGCTCCTCAGACTCCGACAACCAGGAGCCGATGCGACTAAAGTGGGTCCAGCCGTCGAGGAGGAGAACTGGTCAGGACTGGAAAACGTCCAGTTCAGCAAGTTCAGGGAGAATATTCAGTCCCATCCTGAGAAAAGAAGGTGAGTTTGTCTCAAAGGAACCTTTTTCTAAAAGAGTTGATCATGTTTAATGAAGAAACATTTGTTTTCTTCACAGGAGGATGTTGTCTTTGATCCAGAAACACTCATCTGAGGCCAAAGAGACGCCGCTGCTCTTGATGGGCTGGTTGTCTCTGGTGGCGTTCGAGGACCTTACTGAATTTTCAGACCTGACGGGAACACCTGCAGAGCACCTGATCCAGAGTCTGCTGTACAGACTGCGGAAGTGTGGAGATGTGAGGGATAACAACAGAGCAGAGGAGACCGTGAAGGTGCACAAACCTACAAATGACCAAATTTAAAGAAATGACACCTTGTTTTTTTCTTTAAAATGATCCTTTGTGATCATCTTTGTCCTTTTTTCTTCACGCAGCACACTCAGAAAACCCTGACACACATACTGCTGAAGGTGGATGAAGAGAAGGACAGGTGAGATCATCTGAAACGTTCTCCGCGTCCCTCAGATGAGCTGTGGTGTTGTGCTTCCCTGTAACTTCTGCTTTGCGTCTGTAGACTGATCAAATCTGCAAACATCGAGCCGGCCTTCATGAGCAGCATCAGTGTGTTGAAGAGCACGTGTGTGTTCGTGCGACTCGTCCCCTCGTATCACGCTGCGGTTCTGTCCTTCCAGCTGGTGATGAAACTGGCGGAGATCATGGACGTTAACCTGAGGAGCGAGGTGAGAGTCTCTCTCTGGGCTCTGACCGCCTCATCGTGAAACAATAACTTTACATTTTATTCTTTTTTTTTCGCCTTTTAGTCTTCAGAAGACGAGGTTGAGACCGTAAAGCAGAAACTCTCAATCGTGCTTCGTGCTGTGCAGCAGCAAATCAGTAAGTGGAGAGACGATTTGCTGCAAAAACCTCTGATGACAAACTCGAAATCCCTCACCTACCCGAAGGAAGTGGAGGTACACAGATCAGCAGAATATTTGCACAGTTTACACTGAACAGATCTGAGCTGCTGTTTTTTCTACAGTCTAAAAAGTGAAAAAACAATAAATGGTTTGTGATGCAGATGTTTTATTGTGAAAAATAAAAGAGGTGTGTTGAGCTTTAAATCGCGCACGTAAACCAGGTTTGTCATAATTTATTGCCTCTTTTTGAAACAGCTGTGGGACGCTCTGCTGAGGGTGGACTGCTCTCTGGAAGAAGTTTCATCTGGTTGGAGGATGAGCCTGAAAACAGACCTGAAGAAGAGGATTTCCAGGGTCAGTGATGTTTATTGATCAGTGAAAAACTGTTTTTGTAGGAGCATCTCAGTTCAGGACCAAAACAAACTAAGAGAAACATGGATTTCAATAGGGATTTAGTGCCAGCAGGTGAATTCTCTCCATGTTTTCCTGTTTTCATTGCAGGTGAGTGAGGAGGACAGAGTGCTGGTCTGCTGCCTTCAGTCCTCCTCAGCTGCTATAAGGAAAAGCCATGAAGTCATACAGACGTGTTTCGACGAGCTGT
This sequence comes from Ctenochaetus hawaiiensis, assembly GCA_029783645.1. Lineage (NCBI taxonomy): Eukaryota > Metazoa > Chordata > Actinopteri > Acanthuriformes > Acanthuridae > Ctenochaetus > Ctenochaetus hawaiiensis. The sequence goes on along the minus strand of JAPZDY010000014.1, from coordinate 2,129,665 downwards.
GTCAGGCTGCTGTCAAGACCATCTGCCAGGTACAGAACATGATGATGATCTGTGATCTGTGCAGAGTGCATCATCTCACTGGATTCATTTTAAAAAGCATTTCTTTTCTCGATCACTGCTGGAAACTTTGAGAGCTCGTCTCGTTAACTGAGATCCCACAGCCGAAAGTTCAGCTACATTTTCTCTGTAACCAAAAAATAGCAAATTCCCAGACTTAAAGGTCCAGTGTGCAGGATTCACTCGGTTGCAATCTGCAATCTCACCACTAGATGCCACTAATATCCTGCAGACTGGTCCCTTTAAACATGCTGATGCGTTCATGTCTTTAGAGAGAGCAGGAGGGAGACCTGATGAGGACCCTCAGTAAGCTGAAGGATCTCCCAGATGTTGTCACGTCTGCTGTCGTGGTCGAATCAGCTGCACGATTCAGAGACAAACCTGTCGCCCAGCTGCTCGACCCGCAGTCGGCCATGAACCACCTCCTGTCTCACGGTGCCTCATTTCATCATTATTTTCATTCATTTACAAGAGTTTTTATTCGTATTGCCTGAGGATATTTACTCCGCGCTGTGTTCAAGTTTCATGACGGTCACGGTGTTCGTGTTTTCGTGCAGGTGACTGGAAGTCGATCCGCGTTGATGACGCTGCAGGGCAGGTTGTCCACAGCTGTGTGACTGCGCTGCAGTCTCTGGTCGAGTCTCTGCTTCAAGGACACGTGCTGCTGGGACACTTACAGACCTGCCTGAGACATAAAGAGCAGTTCAAGAAACTTCACCAGCAGTGTAGGAACCTGAACATGATAAATGATGATTCATGATCACTCTGCTGAAAACTGTGTGAATTTATAACGGCTGCATTGTGTTTTTCCACAGACAAGAAAAACACCAAATCTGAGGTGGTTCGTGTCGATGCAGAGGCGGTTTTGGCTCAGAGAGAAAAGGATTGGAAGTCTTTCTTGCTGCGAAAAGACCAGATGGATACACTGATAAAGATGATAGCAAAGGTTACAGAAAGCATCACCGGTAGGTAAACCAAAAGAATAAGTAATTAATTACTAACTGAACCCTGGTAGAGAATTTGGTTCTGTATCAAAATGTTTTCAGTCGTTTTCTTCTGTAACATGATTCTTGTTTAACCAGTTCCTGAAGTGTCGACTCTGGAGAAGCAGCACGCTGCAGACCTGAAGAACATGAGCCTGAACAAGCTGGTGCTCATTCAGTCCTTTGACACTGATGGGAAGTTAAGGATGACGGGTCCTCCTCAGGTCCTCTGCTACAAAACCAGCATGAGTGTCCTGAAAATGGCCAGTGAGATGCACAAACTGCATCAAAGCAACCTGATTCTGTCCTTCTGGGTAAAGAGAGCTGCATCTTTTGCATCAACGAGGCAACCCTGCACGGCTCCTGTGTCAGTCACCTTAACACAAGTCTGCGAAAACATCTGGGAGCCTCTGCTGACGGAGTTCACGCAGCTCGGTGTCAGCATCGCAGATGCAAACATCACTTTCAAGCAGCTTGATCAGGTTTTGGTGGAGTCCGGCGACCAGGGAGACGGGAAAATAATGAAGAAGGAGCTGAGTCTGATGTCAGAGACGTTATGTGGGTCAGGAAGGTCCAAACCTGAGGAGGACTGGGTGGACCTGAGACTCGGTCAGATCCAGGAGTACCGCCAGCTGCACGAGGCGGCGGCTGCAGCCAGTGCAATGCTAAAAATTGCAGATAAAATGAAACTTTCTGGGAACTTTGCAGAAATCGAAACTCTCTCCCAACTGGTAATAATCTTGAAATCTGACACTGACTTTACTTTTAATCTAATTGCAGTTTACGAAGGCTTTTACTTCATTACGATTAACTTTATAAATCTGTCAGGCTACAACATTTGTTCTTTTAAATGTATTTTTCTTGCATAATTCTTAAAACGTGTGCACAAACTGTAACAGGAAGGAGACACGTTTAAGCAGAGGGCCCTCGGTTCCCTGAGTGACGAGCTGTTTCGTGCCAAAGAGCAACTCTCGTCCGTCACCAAGCAGCACACCGCCTGTCTGGAGGAGTTTCTCGCGAGTCAAACGCTGGTCAGCTGGGTCAGAAAGAACCTGAAAAGTACGGTGCATGCAAAACCTGAAACTTCAAATCAATGCACGGACATAAGTTGTTGTTAGTTAAGCAGATAATAAAGATTTTGTCGTTTTTCTGTCTCCTAAACAGACATGAGCGACGTGAAGGTTTATGTCGACTTGGCTTCCATATCTGCTGGAGAGAACGACACAGAGATCGACCAGGTGGCCTGTTTCCACGATGCCGTGATGGGTTACGCTCCTCTGCTCTACTCCCTCTCTGCTGAGGCTGGATTCGAGGAGTTCATGAGGTGTGCTCAGCAGGTGTGGGACACCCAGAGTAGAGATGAGAAGCTGCCGGACAAATTGGTAAGAACTTCTCTCCTGTTTGTAGGTGAAAAATACAGAACTGTTAGTGTGGCGAAGTGGCAATATCACCACAGGGTTTGTTTTCCAGAGAGAGTCCACTCGCCTGCTGAGCTGGCTGAAGGCTCTGAAGGAGACCCACGGCTCCGTGGAGCAGTCCTCACTCTCCCTGGCTTCTTCTATTAACGCTCATGGAGTGTATCACATAGGATGGTCTGATGAAAAAACAGAGAAGGTTAGAAGACAATCCTTCATTCAAAGGCAAGTCAGAGCTCCCAAGATGAAGGTTCTCGCTGGGACGTTAATGATTTCACTTGTTTTTTTAGAGATGCATAGAAAACATGGTGCATGTCACAGTGAAAAGGGGCAGAGAGGAGAAGAGCTACAAGCTTGAAGACCTTCTGGAGCTGCAGAACAAGCTCATGCTCATGTCGTCCAAAGGGGAGCACGGCAGAGAACAAGTCAACAGGTTCACAGAGGTCAGTGGCATTAAGGAGACAGTTTTTTTCATTGAAGCTTAGGCACAATTTGTGGTTCTGTGTCACAGCACAGCTGACATCTTTCACATGTGCTGCAGGTTTTTGAAGGAGTTCAGAGACTGGGCACCATCCTTCTTCAAATGCAAACATCTGGAAACATGCTCTTCAGGGAGTGGCATGCTGAGGTCCAGTGCTGTCCACGACAGCAGCCGTGTATCAGAGTCACGTTCTTGTCCCCGATGGATAGGGAGTTGGTTTACTACGGTGAGGCGACTGAGCAGCTGCAACAGCTGGCTCACTCCATGGACACATGCCAAAACGAATGGCGTTCCTTCATCGGTGAGATGCGTTCAAGCTTCAGTTTGCTGAACCACTACACCTCGGAGCAGATGGTCTACCTGTGCCACTGGATCCCCAAAGTGTGTGAATGTCAGGCCTCAGTTCCTCAGCAGTTGTGGCATTTATTTTTTCCCATCAAGCCTCAGTGCTCTCTAACTGATGTCAGAGTCGCTTACACTTACACAGCGAGTGTGACCTCAGAGCGTTATCAAATGGAAAACGCTGAGTTTGATGGTGAGGATCAGTATCACGAACCTTCTATGGACTTAACAGCAGGTTCGCCAGGACACACTGAGGAGGACATGGAAGAGGCTCATGATCTGATGGAGTTTTCCTCAGAGGATGAAGATGATGATGTCATGAAGTGTGACGCCGATGGCATCAGGAAACAGGATGATGACAGTCTTGAAAAACTATGGCTTGAATTCAAGAACGACATGCCTCGCCACCTCACAGAGTATCTGGACATCTCATCTCTGGCTCATTTCCTCTCATTCCTCTCTGAGATGAACCAACAACACATGATCAGGAATCTACCACCAGTTCTCCAAGAGGGAAAACCAAATCTCATGCTTTGTTCTGATGCAGAAGTTTTTACCACCATCCTGTCTTTTTACATGGAAAGTCCAGAGCAGCCGCTGCCGACGACTGATGAAGTTCTGGTCTGCAGAGAGGAAACCACGGAGGAGGAAGTTGAGATCTTCCTCCGTCGAGCTCTTGGCCAAGGCTCTGGACAAAACTGGCAGAAGATATACTCTCTGGTCAACCCGGGGCTGCTGGGGTATGATGTCAGTGTGGCACTGGGGGAGCTCTTTGATGGACTTGAGAAAAGTGCCGACCCGCATTATCGTTTGGTGATAGTCAGTCCAGTTGTGCACCAGCACAGATACGTGCCCTCTTTCTTTAGCAATTACAAAGTGCAGGCTGGTGTGAGTCTCACAACAGAGGCTGCAAGGAAATGTCTACGTCACCACTTCACACAAAGCAGGATCCCACAAAACCCTGAATTAACGGTTTCCCCGGATGATCTCTCAGTCTGGATGGTGTTGTCTGTACGTCCTGCAGTCGGTAAGGATAGAAAGAAAGAGTAGAGTTTATCTGAAAACTGAGTTATACTTTGATCAAATTACATAAAGTACACACTTTGAGGCTTTAAATCACATACAAAAATATGAAATAAATGTTTGCATTTTTTTCTTTACATATATCTTTTTCTATCAACAGGGAAATCCCTTTATGTGGATCGTCTGTTTGAGAAGTTCCAGCAGAAATCTCCCGGAGCGGAATATATTCGTATCAGACTGATTGAACCATGCATTGATATTGACTCTTTGGTTAAGAGTCTGTCAGAAAAACTGGCACCTTTAAGAGAGCAGGACCCTGTTCTCCTGCACATTGACACAGCTGGAGTAAGTCTGCAAGCATTCATCTCATCAGACCACGTTGCTCTGTTCTTGGTTGTGCTTGAGAGTCTTCTTCTTCTCTTCTGTTACCTGTCAGGTTCGTTCGGGTCTAGAGGAGCTCCTGTTCCACCTGTTGATCCTCGGCTGTTTGAGCGACAGCCATGGCATGTTGTGGAGAAGAAATGTTGCGCACTTGGTCACTGTTGAGCTCTTAAGAACATACACACCACCTAAAAACCAGCCAAAACAGGTAATATTGTTTTTTTTTCAACTGCAGCCATTAAAAAATTAGGTCCCTTGCCTTCTATGAACATTATGCAAAATTACAAAAATCAGTTAAATCAACTACTGACTTCATAAATCTTTTTGTTTCACTTGCTTGCACAGATGAGGTTCGGACTTCTTGACATTCTGCCCACCATCCATTGCAGACCTCCAAAAGAGGTGAAGCAGTTGTTGGCCAGCAGAGGGGGGGCGACGGCACGGCCTGTCGATCCTCTCATGGATGAGCAGGAGTTCTGCAGTGAGGGGATTCAAAGGCCGTATCAGTACTTAAAGCTCTACAGACAGAATCAGAATCTTGATCATTTTAACTACCAGGAAGGATCCAGGACGGGGAATCCCAGTGATTGCATCAGCCATTTTCTGTTATACTGTGGAATGCAAGATCCATCCTGGGCGGAGCTGAAGAACTTCTCCTGGTTCCTGAATGTGCAACTGAAAGACTGTGAGAACTCGATTTTCTGTGATCCGGATTTTCTGGCTGACCATTTGCCTGGTTTTAAGGGCTTCATTGTGAAGTTCATGATTCTAATGGCGAGAGACTTTGCCTCGCCATCTCTGAACACACCGGGTGAAGGTACAATGCTGCACACCGATAACAGTCCAGAGGATGACGTTCTTGCACGTCTGACGCTGCGTAAGCACTGGGAAAACGAATCTCATCCGTACATTTTCTTTAACGCAGACCGATTCTCGATGTCTTTCCTCGGCTTTAACGTTCAGATGTGTCCAAGGCGAAACATTCTCAATGCAGTTGATCCTCAGAGCCTGAAGGTCCTGATTGCAGATGTAATGTCAGCAGAACTTTTTCAAGGTCTGGAACGCCAAAGGATCTCTCTCACTGAAGACTTCGATCAATTGCCCCGGTCGGACAAAATCAGAAGGATTTCATGTGTCGTTGGTGCAAACAAAGGAATGACGGACAAAAGCTTTGATCCGGACCCAACGTATGAGCTCACTGCTGACAATGTGATGAAGATGTTGGCCATACACATGAGATTCAGGTGTGGAATTCCAGTCGTCATAATGGGAGAGACCGGCTGTGGGAAAACCAGATTAGTCCGTTTCCTTTGTGCCCTGCAGAGGGAGGTGAGAGCAGTGGAGAACATGGTTCTCGTCAAGGTACATGGTGGAACCACAGCAGAGATGATCTACAGAAAGGTGAGGGAGGCGGAGATACTTGCTGAGAGGAACCACAGAATGCACAAGCTGGACACCATTTTGTTCTTTGATGAAGCCAACACCACAGAGGCCATCTTTGCCATCAAGGAAGTCCTTTGTGACCAGTCGATGGAAGGGAAACCTCTGAAGGCAGGCAGTGGCTTGAAAATTATAGCTGCTTGCAATCCTTACAGGAAGCACTCACCCGAGATGGTGGAACGTTTGGAACGTGCAGGTTTGGGATACAGGGTGAAAGCAGAAGAAACACAAGACCGCCTTGGCAAAGTCCCTCTGAGGCAGCTGGTGTACAGAGTCCATCCTTTGCCTCCAAGCATGGCCTCTTTAGTTTGGGACTTTGGTCAGTTGAGTGATTCAACCGAACTTTCCTACATCAAACAGATTGTCCAGAAGACAGTTCGCGACCATCGTTTGCCGGTGAACTGCAAGGACGTCATCTCAAACGTGCTAGGAGCCTCACAGAAATATATGCGAGGTCAGAAGAATGAGTGCAGTTTTGTAAGCCTCAGAGATGTGGAAAGGTCTATGAAAGTGCTGGTTTGGTTTTACCAACATAGTGAGGTCCTCTTCGAGCACAGCTCTGCTCTCAGTGAGGCTCATAAAACACTCAAGTGCTTGATTCTTTCAGTTGGAGTGTGCTACTTCCCATCTCTAGTTGCCAAAGAGCAGTACCTCTCTGTGATCTGTAGGCACTTCCCAGAACCTCTTCGCTCTCCAGCAGCATTGCAGGAAGAGATTTCATCCTGTCAAGACTTGTTCCTCCAGAACATACAGACAAGGGAGACCATTGCCAAAAATGTTGCACTCAAAGAGAATGTTTTTCTCATGGTGGTCTGCATTGAGCTCAGGATCCCACTCTTTCTGGTCGGCAAACCAGGCAGCTCCAAGTCTCTTGCTAAAACAGTGGTTGCTGATGCTATGCAGGGCCAGAACTCCCACTGTGAACTATTCAAGAAACTCAAACAAGTTCACATGGTCTCCTTTCAGTGCAGCCCTCATTCAAGTCCTGAGGGCATCATAGGGACGTTCAGGAACTGCGCTCGCTTCCAGAAGGACAAAAACATGGACGAGTACGTGTCAGTGGTGGTGCTGGATGAGATAGGGCTAGCAGAAGATTCTCCACAGATGCCCTTGAAGACACTTCATCCCCTGTTGGAGGATGGTTGCATTGACAATGACAAGCCAGATCCACACATGAAAGTTGGCTTTGTGGGCATTTCCAATTGGGCTCTTGACCCAGCGAAGATGAACAGAGGAATATTTGTGTCCAGATGGGATCCAACTGAGGATGAACTTGTGGAAACTGCCAAAGGAATTTGTTCTTCCTCCAACCAAATTCTCCTGAAAATCAAACATCTCTTCCCATCTTTGGCAAAAGCCTTCTTGAGCATCTGCAAAAAGACCTCAAAAAATCAGTTTTTCGGCTTGAGGGATTATTATAGCCTAGTCAAAATGCTTTTTGCCGCAGTCAAATCAACACAACAAGAACCAGACGGCAGACAGTTGGTGGAAGCCGTCTTGCGTAACTTCAGCGGACAGCCAGAGGGCTTTGACCCTGTCGTATTTTTCCAAGAGGTTCTCCAAAACTTGATGGAAATTCCCAGACCAAGCACCTTGCAAATGGTAAGAAGGAATCTTGATCATGACATCGACCATGAGAGCCGTTACCTCCTTTTGCTGACCACCAACAATGCAGCCCTCCACATCCTTCAGCAGCAGATCTTCAGAAAAGGAGACTATCCACCACCAGAGATTGTTTTTGGCTCGGGATTCCCAAAGGACCAGGAATATGCCCAAATCTGCCGTAATGTCAACAGGGTGAAGACGTGCATGGAGACCGGGCGTACCGTCATCCTCCTCAACATGCAGAATCTCTATGAAAGCCTCTACGATGCCTTGAACCAGTACTACGTTTACCTCAGTAATCAGCAATACGTCGATCTCGGTCTCGGCTCTCATAGAGTCAAATGTCGCGTCCACACGAACTTCAGACTGGTGGTAGTGGAGGACCAGAAGAAGGTCTATGAGCACTTCCCCATGCCCCTCATCAACAGACTTGAAAAACACAAGGTAGACAGGAGCACTGATCTGGAACCATGGCAGCACCGGGTTCTCCACAAGCTGAAGGACTGGTTGGAGGAATTTTCCGGCGAGACCTCAGAGGATTTCAAGCTTTCTGACATTTTTGTCGGCTACCATGATGATGCCTGTGCCAGCGCTCTCTTACAAGCACTAGAGAGCAGAGCACAAAGAGCTGAAGACAGTGCAGTGAGACGACTCCAACAAACCGAAAGAGATGGTTCACCAGAAGATGTTGAACCCAATGAAACGCTTGAATCAAATCCAAACAGACAGAAAGAGGTAACTGACGAGAAGGATGATCAGTTTGGTGATGCTATGGATGTAGAAAACGCTGGAGAAGAGCAAGAAACTGTGTCGCTGGAAAAGAATCCTGATGAATCCACAGAGGCACGTGATGACGAGAACAAAGCGATGTCTGAGAGCGAGGAGATGATGGAGACACAGAACGACGGTGGGTTTGCTGGGGAAAACGAGGAAGAAGTCGTCCTCGATTTAGCCAAATGTCTCATGCTGAACTGTGCCACCCCTGACGCAGTGGTGAGGCTCAAGTATTCAGATTTAGCAAATCAGGAGAAGGAGAAACTCCAGAGAATGTACTTCCAGCAGCAGCATCACCACTCCCTCCGACATCTCCTGCAGGATTCCCTCAACAACCACCAGGGATCCAGCAAGTTTCTCGAGGTAGGACCACGAACCAGTGCTTTAGTTTTGTTTTCCTCATTTCTTTAAAGTCCTTGCAAATCGTTGACATCACTGTCCTCTTTGTGGTTCTGCATAGATAACGACATTCTCCAGCTTGTTGACGAGATCAGACGTCAGGGTTCTGGCTCATGCTTTAGGACTGCAGACGGACCGGATCCTCCTGCTCTCTCTTCACCAGTTCGACACCGAGGTCTCCTTCTGCAACAAGATAAGGTACTTACCATTTAAAAGTCAGGAGCAGAGCTAGTTTTTATTGTATATTTTTGTCATTTAATCTTTCTCCTTTTTTTCAGGGGCTTCCTTCAACACGCCGGCCAGTCTCTTCACATCCTGCTCATCCAGATGGACCTGGAGGAATCTCACTGCAGTGATGAGCTCATTGCATCAGCAAAGTACGATCAAGATCCTAAAATAATAAACATGTGATATAATGCATGCAAAGTAAAAAAGAGGCACCCCAGGCGTTTCAGATGTGTTTACCCTTTCACTCTCTTTAAGATATTGCACCATGAACTTTGTGATGTCGCTGGAGGATCAGAGCAGCTGGGTGGTTTTCATCGTGAAGGTTTCTCGGATCCCAAGTCGGTCTCAGTACATTGGTTTCCAAGGAGGTAAGAAATCTAATGAGATGCTGACTGCATTGTACTTTATTCATGACAAAATTAAAGATGTGTCGGGTTTTTCTCTTCAAAGGAATCTGGTGCTCAGTGCACATCGATGACCTGAGGGACACAGAAGACATGAGCCTCAACCTGATGGATTTCTGTGGAACTCTTATTAGCAAGCTACTCGTCCCCGAACTGTCAGGTAGAAACTAAGCTGTCAGGTAGACGATGTGCATTTTCTGGGCTTGAAAAAGTGTTGTATGTTTTAAGTGGTTTTATCGTTCTTCATATAACCATTCCAGTAGAATAAACACTCTTTATCTTGAATAGATGACAATGAAGATGGAGAAACAGAAAGAGAAAGGAACAACTCTCAGGTACATACATCTCAAATAAGAGCTCTGTATTTTTAATGTATGTTTGCCTGAACAAAGGGTCGTTTTTAGTGATCTTGAGTTTAATGTCCTTTTGTCTCTGCAGGCGGATGGAGCTCACCTCCACAGCCTGTCGTTGGTGAGATCGTGCATCCAGAAAGCTGTTGGTTTGCTGAGGGACACAAACGACATGACGTCAAGAAGTATGCAGCGTATACGCACCCTTCTGAGTCTTCTGGGAACCGGTCGAGGGCGTATGGGAGGTACATTTAGCCACCTGAGAATTTTATCATATATGATATTAATTGCTTTTTTTGTGAATTATGATTTTTTTTTATTTTTAAGAAGCCACCTGCTGTATCTGATGTGGGAGCAAAGACATTTCATCAGTCTTGTTCATCTCTGACTGGTTTGGTGTCATCTTTCTTAAAGCTCACTTTCAGAAGACGTTGTTGAGCAGACTGGCTGACGCTTTGGCTCAGAGAGAAGAAACGATGGGAAGTCCTCATGAGTGGGTGAGCAGAGAAGCCAAGAAACGTCAGTCTCTGCAGGAGGGAGGAACTCTGAGGTGATGCGTTCATGAGGGATAACAATGTCCCGAGATTGTGTTGAGACTTTCCAAAATATTTCACACTTCAAATGGAATCTTTCCTTCTTGTGTCTCATCTGTTTTTTAAGTGAAGCTTTCTTTCGTGTCTGACAGACATACCCTGTGGCGTTATCTTCAGTCCATGGTGACTCCAATCTTGGCCAGCATGTTGGAGGTTCTGGACAGGTATGCGAACCTGGACCTGCTCTGCGATGGCAGGCTCAGCCAGGGCCTGGTGAACCTGTGGTTGGACATACTGGCAGATTCTCAGGTTTTAGACCTGACGCCGCTCCAAAAGCCCAGGTACTGTGGATTTCTTCCTCCGTGTAAATCTCACCGTGAATTAAATCAACAAAATGCATCACTGTAATTGTTTACACCCTCTAGTGAGTCAGACCAGGAGGTGCTGGTGCAGCATTACTTCATGCTGGATGGTGAAGAACAACCCTGTGCAGCCGCGTTCAGCTGGCTCATCAAAATGCACCTTGAAGGCCTGTGGGAAGAATCAGAATTCATGCCAGGTTTTTCTTTGTCTCAGAGTTTTTTAAATGACTGAATATAAAATTCGACAGATCATGTAGTTTACAGGACATAACATGGTGTGGTTTCAAACGTCTCTTATTTCTGGCTCCTAAAATGCTCCTCAGTAACAGGAGATGGTGGCGCAGGGAGGATCCTCCAGTTTGTGAGCGCCTTCAACACCAGCAGGCTGGGCGGTCACCTACAGAAACTCTCAGACGAGGAGAGACTGGAATATGGCCACAGCTACCTGCAGGACTTTCTGCTGCTTTCTCTGAAGATCAAGTCCAAGGATGAGCTCAGGGTAAAGACATGATGATGATTAAGATTTTAGAGAAACATATTTTGGGTGCAAACAAACATAGTGGGTCAAGAATGAGTTCTGAAGCCTGGAAATAAGTTTTCATTGTTGAACTTCTGGTTTTCTCGCCTCAAAGTCAAAGTTTCTTAAAAAGGAGTTTTGATTAAATGCCTAAGTGACTTTTATATTTTGCTCAGCGACGTAAAATAAGTCAGTAAATGGCTTATTTGTGATTTCTGAAGCTTTGATGTGTCATCACTGGTTGCTAATAAGTGACAAAATGAGACTACAGAGGATCTTAAACATCATCATGTCAGTAACTGATGTAACTAGTTCACCTTTAGAGCCTCAATTACACTCGTACACTTGGAAACTATTCCAACTAAGACTTTCGTACCTGTAGGCTTATCGAGTTTAAGTGTAATAGAAAGCATTTACTTCATTTACAGCCTGATGTGAGTGTTTTACTGCTGGTTATTTTATTTACACCTGTCTTATCGTGGTGTTCACCGGTGAAGATCGTCCTTTCAAAAAACATCTAAGTATTCTAATCTTTTCATTACTATGGAGATTATTTTCTGCCAATTACCCAAAATCCAATGCAAAATCCCTTTTTTGAGGGAACCAGGGCAGAGCTAACTTCTGTTTTGGCCTATAAAATCCATCATCTCTGCTGTATTTTCCACATCTTTTCCAGGTGTTCACCAGGGCCCTGCTGGGCTGCGTGTCTGAGCTCCAGACCTCCATGGGTGCGTTCACTGACCTCTCTCCTGCTTGGATAATGGCTGCTGCCAAGCATTTTGCCCCCAGACTGGACGCTCTCTGCCACATATTTCAGCTGCAGTCTCAGCTCCCTGCAGACGTCTTTCAGCAGGGCTCAAAAAAAGAGCCTCGAGAAATGGTGAGAACAACATTTAAGCTGCCTTTTCATCATCATCACCATCATCATCATCATCATCATCATCATCACC
>JAPZDY010000014.1:2008497-2019810 GCA_029783645.1 Ctenochaetus hawaiiensis | reverse complement strand
CCGCCCCGCCCCCCCAACAGGATGATTACTACGTGACAACAGATCAGATGTACGTACCGCTGCGTTGGATCGCTCCAGAGCTGGTGGACGAGGTGCACGGAAACCTGCTGGTGGGTGACCAGACCCAGCAGAGCAACATGTGGTGAGATCACACACACGAATACACACACACACACACATAAATACACACATGCACACAGAAAATCTTTTTTTTAATCTAGGACATATTTATATACTTAATTTACTCTGGAAGTAAAAACATCATTTGCTGTTATTTGTACTGAATTACAATCAAATAAACACTGAAGTTTTAGACATTTCCTCTTGTTTTTTTTAGAAGAAACAAATCTTTTTGATCGATACTATTAAATAAACCATGAATGTGCTGAAGGTTGTGAGAGGTTGAAGTTGGAAAGACACTGTAACTATTTGGCAGTCGAGCCGAAGCCTTCTGGGGAAACTGTGTTGGACTCATTTTTGTCAGAGTCCCAGTTAGCTGTTGATACTAACATCACAAGTGCAGAGAGAACTGGTCAGAAATATAAACTATAACTCTGTGAAAACTTGAGACTGTAACAGTTGTAAAAATCTAGAGTAAGACTGAAACCAAGGAGACAGAGAAAAGTTTAAGATGATTGAAAACCCGTCTGAAGGTTCATGAAGCCCTTTCTGTGAGTAAAAACATGGAACCAGATAAACACGGTGTCTCAAGGATCAAATATGTGCACGCAGGGAGATGACACTTTTTGATTTTTGATCACCATGTCCGTGTCGTCCTGTTTCCCAGGTCTCTTGGTGTGACTATATGGGAGCTGTTTGAACTCGGCAACCAGCCCTACAGACATTATTCTGACAGACAAGTGCTGACCTACGCTGTGAGGGAGCAGCAGCTGCGACTTCCCAAACCGCTGCTCAAAGTGCCGCTGGCTGAGCGCTGGTGAGACTCCGGATACACGTCTATAAACAGCTTGAAAAGAAATATTTAACCATCCTTCAGGGAAATAATCACAACAAAACACAACATTCAGAGTACATAATTAATCTCTTGCAGGATGAGTGGATTCTCAGTGTTTCTGCAGATAGAAACTATTATTCTGGTCCTGCTGACTTCACTTAATGCTACTGAGGACATTTTTTCAGTTGTCTGTTGTTTTTTAATGCCTATTAATCCAACTTAATGAGTTAGTGAAAGAAAGATGGTGACAGAAGTGTCAGATCTTGTTTGTCTTGTGCTTGGTCTCCTCAGGTACGAGGTGATGCAGTTCTGCTGGCTCCAGCCTGATCAGAGACCAAACGCTGAAGAAGTCCACCTGCTGCTCAGCTACCTGTGTGCAAAGGGGGCGAGCGAGGTGGAGGAGGACTTCGAGAGGCGGTGGAACTCTCTGCGTCCTAACACCGGATTCAACAGCCACCACATTGCCTCGGCAATGTCACGAGACCACCCTTCATCCACCTCCTCCTCCTTCCCTCTCCTGGAGCAGTTCTCGGCTGGTGACGGTTACCACTCAGAGTCTGGGGACGACATACTGACGGTCACCGAGACCAGCCACGGTCTGAACTTTGAGTACAAGTGGGAGCAAGCGAGGGCGGACCCGTCGTACAGAACCCCAGACTCCTCCAGCACCATGGGCCCGGTCAGTCATCACTGTCAGGAGGCATTTTACCCACCAGGGGGCATCGTGGGAGGCTGCCCCATGGAGAGTCTCAGCCATGGGATTTCTCCATCTTACTACCAACCAAAACACATACATGCACCAGGCATACTTCCTGTCCTCAGCGCCCACAGTCCCTCAGTGAGCAGTGAATACTACATCCGCATCGAAGAGCCGGTGGACTGCAACATGGACGCAGAGTACACCATGTGCTCCTACAGCCCAGACTACCAGGGCAGCAGTGGAAGCTTCCTGACCGGCAGTGCGGACTCTGGGGAGTGCATGGCCTGTCCGTCACAGGCCAAGAACATGGCTCCCTATTGGTCAGCTGACATCCACAAAGCAGACGTGTACGACTCCAATGACTCCAGTCCTGCTATCTCCCTGACAATGGAGCCCCTGTTAGGCCAAGTGTCGGACAGCAGCCCTCTACGGCCGTGGGAGTCCAGTCACTACGTGTCCTACAAAGACAGAGATGGGGGTTTCTACTACGAGCATTCACCCCCTTCAGGAAGAGATCGCTATTTGCTTGGCCGTGAGCTCGCCGGTGAGCCTCACCAGGAAAGCTGGGGGTCGAGGAGCCTGCGACAGGCTTTGGGTGAGCTGGAGAACCCGCTGGGAATATCCCCCTCTGTGACCAGTCCACCTCAAAAGGCCTACAGAGACACTTACCTGGACACAAGTCAGACCTCCATCATAGGCAAGAATGTGACGGGGGGGTACTACGACATGATGGGCTCCCTGAGGAAGACCATGCCCAGCCACACCAGGCACACCAGCCACTCTGTCAGCATCAACATGGAGACAGAGGGGGCGCTCTTCATCGGACACAGAGACAGTGATTCAGAGGAGGAAGAAGAGGACATATTTGTCGAGAGACACACCTGCAACACCTGGCCTTCGAAACACAGCCATAGCAGCGTGGGTCACCACAGACGTGCGAGCCACAGCTGCAGACAGGATGCTTACGTGGATTTCCACTACACAATGCCAAGTACGGACATAGAGGACTCGTGGCCGGAGCAGCACAGCCTGGCCTTCCACTCTCTGCCCAAACCCATCGACTATCTGGAGCCACGCCAGGCCAAAGATAACAGTGCCTGTCTTAGTCTGAGCAAACATCACACGATGATGCCATCAGACACCTGCAACGCCTACATCTACCTGTGCCACGAGGGCGAGACTCAGGTGCCGGCGTCTGCAGAGTGCTGCCACTCGCACTTTGTTGACCCTCTCACAGGCCTGCTGGTGAGAAACAACAGCTACAGCCACAGCTACAGTCACAGCAACTACATCAGTGAGAAGGTCATTGACATCCCAAGCAATGAGGAGATGATCAACCTGTCACCGGCTCCAGGAGGTCCCATCGTGGCCAAACCTGCCGTGATAAAGACTGAAGATAGCAGAGAGCAATATGTCGACCTCACATCTAACGAGACGCCGTTCAAAGAGAAGAGGGAGGATGTGATCAAAGAAAATGCGATCACGCAGAAACCCACAGAGCCTAAAACAGAAGAGGTGACTCTGACGACGGCGAGAACCTCCCCGCCTCCTGCTGACAACATGCACGTGATGGTGACCCTCACGGATCCGCACTCAGAGTTGACCCTCGATGGCGACAGCGGTGTTGACCGAGGAGGCTCGGCCGTCGGACTCGCTGACATCCTTGACTGCAGCGATGATGATGAGGAGGATGACATCACAGACGACATCACCGACGTCACGTCAGGAATCTTCGCTGATGAGTCCAGCGAGCTGAATGCTTCTCCTGCCTTCAAGTCACTACAGAAGCAGGTGGGAACTCCTGATTCGATGGACTCCATGGATCTGCCGTCTGCCGGCTCCTGTGAGGGTTTCAGCCCTGCGTCCTCTCACCCGTCCAGCTCACCTAAAGCGATGGACAGCGGCTATGACACGGAAAACAATGAGAGTCCTGAGTTTGTACCCAAAGAGCCTCATGAGCCTCGAGAACAACCTCTGGGAAAGTCCACCCTCGATGCAGGTTTGGAGGAGGAACAGGTGATGGAGGAGCAGGGAGTCCAGGTGCCCACAGAGGGTGAACCATCATTTGATGAAGATTTGACCTCAGGAGCTTCACAAACAGACGACCACAGTCTTCTACCGCTGAGTGATAAGACTCCATACAGAGACTCCGCCTACTTTTCAGACTATGAGAACGAAAAGCAGGCGAGGGATGAAGGAGAAGAAACATCAGAGAGAGCGAGAGAAGAACAAAACACTGAAGAGAAAGAGCAGGTGGGAGAAAAGAAAGGAGAGAAAAGAAAAAATGAAGAAGAGGAAGAACTGAACAACACTGTAGCTAACAAGGATATAAAACTTGAAATGAAACAAATATTGACAGGAGGAACGAACCCCTCTGCTTCCTCAGAGATGGATGCTTACTTGATAGAGGAGTGTGGTCAGGATGAAGAACTCGGTCTGCCTCTGGAGCCTTCTGACACTGCTTCAATAGCAGAAGGTGGGCTGGACGAATGGCCATCTCAAGAAGAAAACTCATCCCTGGGAGACTGGGCAGCAGAGGTGGTGGGAGCCATGGAAGAAGCTCTTGGTGCCCTGCATGGAGATTGTATCTCCAGCATCAAAGTAGAGGAGGAGGAGGAGGAGGAGGACGCAGAAGATATGAAAAACTCTGTTCACGGTGCAGAAACAACAGAAGAAACAGCGATGAAGCCGATTCAAAACAGGCCATCAGGCATCTCCACTGAGATCCCACACACCTTACCCAAAGATGAGGTGGCCTTGCAGCAAACGGCGAGACGTTTTTCTTCTTCTTCTCCTCCACCTCCATCGACTCCTCCCCCTCTGCTCCCTGCAGCAGAGAGCCGAGGTCCTCCAGGCGATGGGGAGGAGGCAGATGAAGAAGACGCTGACACTGATGACAGCGATGAGTCGGACGAAGAGCTGCGGACCTACAGTGTGCAGGAACACAGCGGAGGCGAGGAGAGCGAGGAAGAGTGCCACCTAGTGCCGATTGTGGTGAGTGACAACAGCGAGGCCCACAAGCTGCGCAGCCTCCTTAAGATGCCAACTCTGCTCACGACCGAGAGCCTGGAGGAGGAGCTCGAACACAAGAAGAAGACGGTGTCGTTTTTTGACGATGTCACCGTCTATCTGTTCGATCAGGTACGTGAGAGACCGGCTGTTTTCAGTGAGTTTATCTGTAAACTCGATGTACTCACCTGCCCAGATCTGGTCACCTGACAAGTGCTTTATCGTTTCTTCTTCTGAACTTCACTGCCCCCAGGAAAGCCCGACGAGGGAGCTGGTTGAACATGGCTTTTCTCTGGGAGCCGAGGGTCAGAGTTCACGGAGCAAGTCCCAAGAAAGAGTCAACGCCTCAGACGACTCTTCAGATGGAAACGTCTCAGAGGAGAGTGAGTACCAAAACGAGACTTTTCTTTAAAATATGATGTCGGTGAAGATGTTTGTTTGTTTAAGGAAAATTCAAACTCATTGAGTTAACAAATATAAATCTTGGAATATTTTATTATTTGCTCTCAGGTGCAGGATATGAGTGGGAAGACGACTTCCCCCTGCTTCCTTTACCGACGTCCTCAGTGGCGTCCGACTCCCCTCCGCCTCGCTCCGCCCCCAAAGCTCCGGACCCCAAACCGGCCGTACAGTTCTCCCGTTTCACCGTCTCCCCCTCCAACGTGTCCCGTTTCTCCATCACTCACATCTCCGACTCCGACATGGACTCTGTGGGAGGTGGGTTTCTGACGAGCAGCTCATCCGTCTTCATACCAGACGTTTTGTTTTTTATTAGATTTCTCCGACTTGATTTTCACACAGAAAAAATTCCATTTTTGTTTTTTTTGGGGGGGATTAGATTAAATCATCTTTTTTTCACAGCTGTTTAGATTTTAAAATGGTTTATAGATGTAAGTGACATAGAAACAAACCAGCTTTTCTGGGACACACAGCAGCAAAGTTAAGGAATCTCTTAAATGCAAACATAAAGTCTCAATCTACTGCACTTAAATCTGACTTCTTGATCCACTTCTTCAATTTCAATCAGCTGTTCCTCGTCTCTGAAATTTCCCCTGGCTTGTGAAAACGTTTAAATAACTGGCGAAAACAGATTTTGTATCTTAAACTTGGCTCCTCTGGGATTTAATTTAAGCCTCGACTCTCATTGTAACTCTTCTCTTAGTGTGTTTTTCACTGCTCTTGTCTGTTGCAGGAAGCAGCGAGGATGGGGAGAAGGAGTAACCTGCAGCTGACACCTTCTGCCTCTGGGACAATGACTTGGCCTGCTAGCATGACTTCTGGTTTCTTTTTTAAAGTCAGGTTTTAGAAACACAAGACAGTGCCTCTTATCGCCTGTGGACACTTTTGAAAGGTCCATCTTACTACGACGTAGGACTGGCCTAAGCTGTT
Source organism: Ctenochaetus hawaiiensis (assembly GCA_029783645.1). Taxonomy (NCBI): domain Eukaryota; kingdom Metazoa; phylum Chordata; class Actinopteri; order Acanthuriformes; family Acanthuridae; genus Ctenochaetus; species Ctenochaetus hawaiiensis. The sequence goes on along the minus strand of JAPZDY010000014.1, from coordinate 2,013,757 downwards.
TAACATACTGAAAAGAGTAGGATAATAAGTAAAAATTACAGAGTATTAATATATACTGTATGTATTATGTAAAGACTATATGAAAGCAGGGGAAACTTGTACGTTGAATTCTGCATATTTTTCACATCAAGAGAGACAAAATGGAAGGACAGAAGTTCGGAAAGCATCACATTTGCCATCACTTTTACTTCTTAGTTTAAGACGGGTGTCGTTCGTGAGAGCGTGGAGCCATCTGGACTTCTGGGAAAAGGAACTTTTGCAAACTGAGAAAAAGACACAGTGTCAACATTTTGGATCAGCACCTTGAACGAGACTGTGCAACTCAACAGGCTTTGTACTTCTGAGGAAACTGCTTCGCTTGTCTTAATGAATATCAGCCAGAATCCTTGAGGTATCAGAAGTGATATGACATTAATGTTTGAGTTCGTTCAGAGACGACGGACACGCTGACGTGAAGAAAAGGAGCAAAGGGAAATTCGATGAGACGTCTTTGGTTACAGGAAGATATTTTTGTGGAAACAGTCGATCGAGCCTGAACAGCCTGATTTTGTGACCCTATTTATTTATTTATTTTATTTTATTTTATTTTTTGGGTATCAGAAATGCCACTGTACTGTTTAACATGAATATTTTGTCTGATTCTGACCAAACTGAGCACCACAATCAAGTCGAGCCCCCCCCCCCCCAGACACCAGGCACAGCATGGTGACGAGACGTAAAGGAGATAATTTCTGATTTAATTTATAAAAGTTTTAGCAGGTTTTTCAAATATAGCAATGCATGTTTTCAATTACGAAGAAATCTAGAATCTATTCTAATTTATTGTTCGGAGAGAAAAAAGGAGAAAATGGTTTGTTTTCCTGTTTTTGAGAGCAGACGGGCACACAGAGTCATTTTCACATCACAGATCCAAAATAAACCAACGAGAGGAGCCGTTCAGGTTCTGCTGCACTGAGACAGCAGCTCTCTGATGAAGCCATGGGTGAAGACAGGCGGGCGATACTAATGAAATCTCATTACATTATATGTAATACTATACTGCAATAACAGCATACATCTTGATACGCTATGTTTTCCTGGACTTCAGTGAAAAAAACAGTTAAAAAAGATAAAATGTCCACTTTGAAGTTAAAAACCTGACAAATCAGTTTTTCATCACATTGATGCAAAGACACGTCAAATACCAAACTGCAAGACAGCAGAAATGCTCATTGATTTGCAACAATCCAAGTACAACAGCATTTATCAAACAGGAAAAAAAAACATTTGTTCTACCATCAGTGTGCATCATCATAGTGCCCAAACCTACAGGCCAGTAAAAGGAAACACAAACCTGCAGAACGGCATCTAAAAAGGCTGTTCAGTTATATTTTTGTCTGCAAACGTGCTCGTGCGTCTGTGAATCAGCACATTACACATGCAGGATTTCTCCGCTTCTACAATGTCGTTTGTTAATAAGAGAAATGAGAGCGGCTGCCTGACTTTACTGTTATTATCACTTGCTGTATTTTATCTACATGAACTTGTTCAGGGCAGTTTTGTACAATGACTCTGGTTTTCGAATCTGAAAAAAAGTTTGTTGTAACTCAAATTAATTCGGGTTAATATTTGCATATGAAACAGAAAGACAAATCTGAGCACCACACTGAAACAGGAACAAGTTTTTTTAGCGCTAAAAAGCTTAAATGAACTATTTAAAGACACACTTGTGGAGCCATGTTGCTTTTTTTTCGGTGGGACAGATCAGTTCAGTGTCAGGTCTTATTTGTGTGATCAGCTGGTTTAAAGGCGACAGAGGGCTAACGTCATGATCATAAAGTGTTACAATGCTTTGCTTTCTGTGTGCGTAAATGTAAGAAAGTCCAACGGCGGCTGATTTAAAGCCTCAAGGAAGCAGGAAGCCACCTTTCAGAACACCCAGTGATCAACATGTAGTGTCTTCTAGGTGTTTGTTTGCCTCCACGGGCTTTAATATCCTGTAACAGTTTAGCATAGATCCATCTAGACAGCCGTCCGTAATATTTTTGTATCTTGAAAAGTTACTTTTGAGAGTTTAAATGTACTGTAACCTGTGAAGGAGGGAAGGTTAGAAAACTATGTCTCTTATGTTTCTTGTTGCCAAAGAGATGTTGTGTTGTGATCCAGGGGCGACGGTCGGTGTTGTTTTTACCCCAGAATGGAGACAGAGAGGAGGATTGTTGGTGGTCAGTGATGTTTTGGTTCGGGATGCCGTCGGTTACATGTTGCCCCCCCCCCCACTGACCTGGTCACATCATTACTTTCTGTACCTTCTATCAAATATAAATAAAGTCTGTTTTACACATCTTACATCACCGTTTGACTGTTATTTTTCTTTAAAGACAGACACGTCGATGTCATGCAGTCCCACAACAGCACGAGTCAAACAGCACAAAACGGGTCATTACTTGATTCTTTATTCTCAAATCGAAAATCAGACAGTTTGCCATCAAATCACATGACGAACCTGGTTCGACTGTCAGCCAGCACATCTGTTTTACACTAGTCTTCATGAATGACTTGGAGTTACAGTGATACAGGTTTTATCAGTTTGAACTGAAGATGTTAATGTCCGGCTTTCCTCAAGCAACTGCACCAACACTGAAAGTGCCGCTTTTACCGCCATCTAGTGGCCGTTACATGCTCTGTGGTGCCTCTACAGTACAACGCTTCACATTGTACAGTTCTGCAATGATAATGTGCAGTTAGCTTGCTGTGATCTTTTATACTTTGGACCAAAACCAGCCGTGAAAAGTGAAGAGAACTTAATCTTTAAACCCACAGAAGTCAGTACAGTGAAACTTTCAGTCAGTTGCTCTTTAAAATGTCTTTAACATAAACTAGACTTTGGTAGAAATCTAACAGACACATCCCAAACTTTAACAAGTCCAAATTATTTCCATGATTAAATATCACTGGTGTTTAAAAAGAATTTCTCTCGATCTGACTTTCTTTCGTTGTGGCTGAGATGACCACCACTTTTTAAAAACAGATCGATATCTGCTCAGTCTGACTGATAAAAACAACAGATATCACTGTAAATCAAAGTCTCCAGTTATCTTATGAACAAACTGCAATCAGGTTTTTCTCTTGTTGATTCTATCATTGAATCTGTTGATTATTTTTTTGCTTTAAGATCTTACAAACTGCTTGTACACAATATTAATCAAACATCAAATCAATGAAATCTGAGAACCAGTGCGTTAAATGATCACTGAAGACACACCTGCAGCGCTGCTTATGACTAGAATTACAGATATTAAAGATTTCCAGTAAATAAACAATCAGTTGAAGATACAGTACTACACGCAGTGTGCTTATCAGTTTTGATGCTATCACTCAGCACAGATTTATCACACAGACACTGATGATTCTTTTGTCGATTTCTTCTGCTGCGTTTCATTTTTTTTTATTCTCTCTTCGACTTGTTTAAACCACAGACTGTACAATAAGAAGTGGACGAGGCTCGTGGTCAAAAAGTGAATAAAAAGCAGAAGTGCATTAAAGCTGTGTTCAGTCAGTGGGGGGGAATGGAGGGACCCTAAACTGTTTTTGGTCAGAAATCATTCATTTAAAATTTTCTTCAATGACACGTGATTTTTGTTTGTTTGTAATGGATCCAATCAGAGTCATATGAAGCACCACAAGCTTTGGGACACACACACACCTTCACTACCACAGCGAGTCCTTCGGTCCCAGTCAGAGCCAATCAGGTCGAGGCTTGGTCAGCCTCTCAGCTCCACCCCTCTCTTCCAAATATGGTCACTTCTGGCCAAAACAACAATGACTATATGCAAGACTCAAGGCTTTAAAATGTCATTAAAGCAGTGGCTTCGTCCACTTCTCTGTGCAGTCTACGGCAGAAACCTCTGACTTTAAATGATCCGTCTGGGTTCAGACGAATAAAACACCTTTGTGTTTTCCTGTTGTGTGTGTGACAAGAATCTACACAGCACCAACACAAGCAGGTGCTCTCGCCCTGTGAGGAGGCAGGACGAACAGGTGAGGCTAAAAGGTGAAACACCTGACAGGATGTACAGCTCACCAACATGGAAGCCCTTGGGGGGGGGGGGGCAGCTGTGTTTTAAAAGCACAGATGTCATCAGGCGGCTTTTCAAACGGAGTCTACGTGAGGAGTCGCTCTTCACTCCTTCAGATCTGATACGATGTGGACCAAGAAGAGTCCAGGTGAGCCGCACAGGCAAATATCTATTATTCTTAATCTTATTTCACACGACATGCTCGTACGTTTGACAGGTGAAAAGGGTGAAACGACTCCACTGTCGATCACTTTACTCAAATATGTGAGAACTTCCTGTAAAGAATCAAGAGCAAATCTCCTCTGATTTTCTTTGCTTTCTGAGCTGGAAATACAAATCAGTTCCAGCTTTTATTAACATCACATGATCTCTCAGCTAACACAGAGATGCTGTAATGTGTTTTGTTGTGGTGCAGTTTGTTTGTTTGCTGGTTACATTTGATTTTTTTTATCAGATTTTATGATGTTTACAGCACTGTGGCTGATTCAGAGCTTCACAGCTGAGGGGATCCACACACACACAGCTGGTTTCACCGAGCAGGAGCTCAGTAATCATCTGGGGGAATCGAGGCCTTTTCCAGGGAGTCATAGTGAGCTTCATCCAGCTGCTCTTCCTCCAGTTCAACCTCCTCCTCATCATCGTCGTCATCAGAAAGGGGCGGGTTGGTCGGAGCCTCCACGGCCGGCTCGCTGGGTGGATAAATGCTGGAGGGAAAAAAGAGGAAAAACAGGGCAGTGAACGAACTTTCACTTTCTTTTCATTTGATAAAACATCATGCAAATCATGCTTTTAGTTGAAAATAACAAAAGATGGAGGCCAAAAATGTTTTTTAAAACTTCATTGTAGTTGAAAATGTAGTGAAGTCTGATGAGTCATGCAAACAAGGAGGAAAAGATGAACATGATGCTGAAACATGCAACACATTTCCTGATCCGAACAAGTTTCAACCCACAGTGAACGAATGAGGACAGCAAACAGTGAACGAATGAGGACAGCAAACAGTGAACGAATGAGGACAGCAAACAGTGAAACCGCAGTTAACGAATGAGGACAGCAACCAGTGAAACCAGTGAACGAATGAGGACAGCAACCAGTGAACGAATGAGGACAGCAAACAGTGAAACCACAGTGAACGAATGAGGACAGCAAACAGTGAACGAATGAGGACAGCAAACAGTGAAACCGCAGTTAACGAATGAGGA